>BMAU01020542.1:0-430000 GCA_019973935.1 Trichonephila clavipes | reverse complement strand
TTTTCTTAAATATGCGTTATAAATTTGCAGAAGTACCAATTTCTGGTTCAAATAGTTTTATAATTTTCATTTGTACTTAAATGTAAGTAAAAGGAAAATTTTTAATATCAATATAAGTTTTTAATTGATAACTTGGAATTCGATTGATACTTACGTATTTAAGTTTCATTTACAAAACCTATCGAAAAAATTAAACATGTAATAAAGGTTTTACACATTTTTTAATATAAAATATTTCTCAACCTGACTCTAAGATTTACATCGGAATATTTTTCAGTAATATACACTGTGAAAAATGTATTTCTTTTGTTGCATTATTTAAGTGAACATTTCATATAAACGCTAAATCTTTCATTTGTGTTTTAATTCCATTTTTTTTCTCATAGATTGTTGGTAAATGTTTAAATATTCATTTCTTACCATAGCTCCTTTTTGCTCGGCATTTATCACTACAACTTTTAAATAGATATTTTTGAAATAATATCAGCTGTGTAACTGTGAAAAGAGAAATTCTGTTGACAAACTAAGTTGCAAACGCGTATTAAAATCCACTTCCACCACTCGCCATTTTTTAGTCAAGTGTCCGTTACTATGGAAGAACTCGCTCTGATACTTCAAAAAAAAAAAGGAATCTAAGATTCCGAAAAAAAGAACTAAAAAGTTTCTGCAATTCTTTTATTAAATCATCGAAGAGCCGTATTCTAAAAACACCCTATAAGATAATGTTGGTGTTATTATTTAAGGCAACTTATTGTGTTCTCACGTACCACAATTTTGCACAAAATTTCACTTACGTGCTCTTATAAATCAGAATAAAGAAAAAAAATCTTGAATCACTTCAAATTTTAATTAAATTTTTTCGTTTTGTCGTATTGTATAGTAAAGGTTTACCTATTCTTCGTAAAATCTGAAAAATTGTAATAAATTCTACAATTAGGAAATTTTTTAAATTAAAGACGAGATTTAAAATTGCTTATTTAAAACAATTGTATTTTTGAAAATGTTAGCATTAAGTTTTGAAAATACATTTACTTGTATTACTGAGGCTGCATAGATTTTAACTATCAAAAGACACTATAAATAGATATTAGAATTATATTTCCGTTTGAAATTAACCCCTTAACTACCCAGGAAAAGTTACGGAATTTACGCCCCCTTCCTGATGCCGCCGTTTTTCCCACAGGCATGAGTTATTACGCGGTTTAATAGGAGAAAAGAAAAAAGTGGATTTTTCCACCTAAAAATTGTTTACTTTCACTTTAAAAAAAAGAAAAGGATAAAATAGTAAAAATGAAAATAAAAAAATTAATCTCTAGAGTGTTACAATATAATAAAAAATAAATTATAACTATTCTGTGATATATTCTGAAACATAGTAGGACACGTAAACCACTATCGCATTCTGTGCATTCATTAGCTTCTATTACACACGGTAAGCGAAAATAACAGCAAAAGAAAAATAGCAAAAAGCACACTCAAACGAAAAAACAAGAAAACTTCTTAGCTATGAATTTCGTCGTTCTTGCAATATATACCCTTTCAAATTCCTTCCCCACCTCTTCTCCGAAGTAAGTAAACTCTTTAGAAGCGCTGTCAATGTCATGGTATTGTATTCCAAAGTCGCAGCACTAGATTTAAACAGAGCAGCACAATGCAAAAAGTCCTCATTTGGAAAGACGAGTATACACGTCCGTGGTACTTAAGGGGTTTATATAAGAAATTATAAAAGAAATAATTATAAACATGAATAAAAGAGGTTCATTTTTAGCCGGAAAAAAGAAAATCATTTCATTTGAAAGAAGTTCAAATGATGTATAGAGCTGCAGTTTTAAAAAAGACATGGAAAAAGTTCTTACATAAGATTAATTTCCAATGTATGTCATTATAGGAACTGAAAATTATGAGAAGGTAAAAATTTTCTTTAACTATATATATATATATATATATATATATATATATATATATATATATATATATATATATATATATATATATATATATATATATATATATTATTTGTACTATTTTATTTGAGTTGTGACATTCAATAAAAAAATATCCCACTGAACAACTTTATTTAGAAAAGAGAATTTGTTAAGATACCATAGAATTTTGTGACACTTTTTTCAATGTTTTCATGTAAATATTAGCATTCTTAGAAGTTTAAAATAACTGAGTATGGACAAGCTTTCTGGTCAGCCAAGGAAAAATTTGAAATTGAATTGAACCTAAAAGGCTTATGAAATGTCTGGGATACCCTTAGAATAAATAAGATTTAACGTAATGCATATTATTTCTGTCAGACAAATTGTGTAACCACAAATCTGGCCTTCTGAATAAATCTTTATCAGCCATTTATAGAATTACTTAAAGAAATGTAACAGTACACAATTAAAACTTTTAATGTTCAATTTTAACTCTAAGTTATAAAACTTTAAATTTCCCTTTTGTTTTCATAATAATGTTAAGAATAAAAAAGAATTTCCTTATTTAAGACACTAAGCATTCATATTAATTAATTTTTTATGAAGTCAAAAATATATGTTAACTTTAATGTTAAATTACGAATTACTTTTCTTATTACGATTTCCCCTTCAAGTATTTTATTTAAATCTATATTTCTAATTTTAATTTCTATAACAAACTATTACAACTTTAAATTATGATTTACTACAATATAACTAATCCAACTCTATTTTTCGGAAAACTTATTTTCTTACAAAATTTTTCAGGATTTTGCTTGTGTTAAATATATATTTTTAAATTTGTAAAACATTTTATATCGTTCATTATTTTACCATAAAGGTTTTACAATATTGGTACCTAAAAATCGAACAGTTTTTAAAGAATTATAATCATGTTATTTTTATACGTTTTTAGGGATCGTGTTATAATTTAATAAGTAAAATTTTCCACGCATTCAAGATAAAATATATTTTAATGAAATCAATTCATACTAAATTATTTTTATCAGTTTAATGAAATAAAAAAAATTAAATAAGTTAATAAAATAAAAAAAATTTCTACGCATTCAAGATAAAATAGTTTTCAAAGAAATAAATTCATACTAAATTATTTTTTTCGGTTTAATGAAATAAAAAACTTAAAATAAATTCAAAAGTTTCAACTAAATTGTTTCTCAGTTACAAATGAATTTTCAAAAGAATAGTATAAATACTAATATAAAGAAGAGTTGCATTAAATTAATTTTTATATGTTATTTAATTTGAATTAAATAATTACTCAAATACGGAGAGCAATTAATTATATGCCATTTTATCAAATTCAAGCAGATATATAAATATTTCTTATGAACATTTTAACATACATCATTTATTTGAATGATTGAACATTGGTCATTATTAACTTAAGGGTACCAATAACAGCTTAATTAATCAAATATAATGAGCAATTGGTTACATATTTTAATTAATTCGAAAAAAGGGTATAAATCTTTCTTATGAACATTTTAACATACATAAGTTATTTGATTGATTGGACATTGGTCATTACTAAATTAATTGTACCAAGGTAACAATAGAACACACAGTTCTTTTGTTTAAATAAAATGAGCGATTGATCAATATTATTTATGAAATTCGAAACAATTATGTAAACATTTTTATGGATATTTTAATATGTATTTTTTTTATTCATTGGATTTTACATTGGTAGTTGCTGATTAATTGCATCAAAGGTAATAGAATTACTCAAATACAGGAAGCAATTAATTATCTATTCTTTTCGAATTCGAAACAAGCATAAATATTTCTAATGAGTATTTGAACATCTATCAGTTATATGATTTATTGGAAATTGGTCGTTACTGACTTAATTGTACAAAGGTAACAGGATAACAGTTGAGCGCCTAGTTTATCGATTACCAACTCATGTACCATAGATCAATACAATTGAGATTTAGGGCAGGTACCGCTTTGAATTTGGCATTCCTTTACTCATCCCATTAAGGAATTTAAGAAGTGATACTACTTTTTCCACGAATAAGAACGCGTATCGAATCAGCCTTTACGTAACGCATAAATCTCTCAATCATAACATTCGTTTTCAATTTTATTTATTTCAAACTGTACACTAAAACCAAATTCATTTCATTAAATATTTTTTCATCTAAAAAACATATTTTAATATTTCATTAACACCAAAACTAGTTCAAACAAGTAGAAAAAAATCTGAAATAGTTTAAACAGAAACACAATTACCATAAAAACTTTATTTGAAATAAGTTTACGGATAATAATTTGAAAATTTAGAAAATCTAAAAATATGAAGGGAATTCTATTTTATTAAAATTTATTTTCCCCTTGATTGTTGATGAATTCCTTTTTTCATTTCTAACAGAGATTTGGAAAAACAAAATTTTTAACAAATTCAAAAAATAAATTGGATTTTTTATTTTATATAAAAATGTAGTTTGTATAGCTTTTCTTTAAAATTATTTTCATTCGAAATGAATAGTAAAAGTCATTACAAAATTAAAAAGTAAAAAGTTTATTGAGAAACAGGAACGTACTTTTGTACTAAATATATAAGAAAATCATTGTTTTTACAGGAAAAATTGAAAAAGTTAAATATTTTTCTTCGTTAAAGTCGAGTGATAATATCATTTTGAAAGTAAAAACGGAAAATCTGGGACTATTTTTTCTCAAGTATTTTCCCCTCTAATTCTCCCATTTATTTTACTATTTAATTAGCTCTAAGACGTCAATGTCTTAACACAGAAAGTGACGTTAAATTTTTCTAACATACCTTTATTTCTATGAGAAAACAGGAAAGAATTCTTATATGCTACAGTTTCTTTGTTTTATTTTTATTATCATATAATATCAATGGCAAATATAAAGAAGAAACCAAGTGAATTAAATCAAAAAATTTACATTTAAAGTCGGACTTTAATTCAGTATTTTGGTGCCACTAGTTAGTAATATATCTAAAATTTAAAAAAAAACTTTTCATCTCCTTTACCAAGACAATGTCAAAATATCATTTTCATATTTCAAAATTTTTCATTTACATATTCAATAATTAAATATCTGTGAATTTTTATAGTAAAAATTAAAAACTTAGATTCTAATAAAAAGTTTCATAAATATAAAAAAAATATTTATGTGATAGGAAAAAATATATAAATATATTCAAGATCACAGTATAAGAAGTTTTATTTTAATAATTTTTAATTCACAATTTCTAGACAAGTTAAATTTTGCAGGAAAATGCATTTTTACTTTGAAAAATCAACTTGAGTACGTGTGTGAATTATTTCTCCCAATAAACCAAATACAGCTCTATAAATTTACATATATTAAAGCCCTATTCATACGAGATACATTAGTTTGTGATGTTTTAATATTTATGACTTAATATTTGAATGAGAATTTCAGCACCTATTAATATTTTTCTATTTAAAGTCTTCTGTTAAAAAGTTTATGATGTGAAAATAATTATTTTTCTTTTCACCTTTTATTATTTGAATCAATATTTATTTCGTGAAATGTTAAACATATTGAACTCTTTTTTTACGATACAAATTGAAACGCCTTATCGGGGATGAAAATATGAGAATATTTAGTTTTTTATATTTATCTTGAGGGCTTTAACAAAATATGTAACCTTATAAAAAAAAACTCATCGATGTTCTTTGAAATGACTTTACGGGTGATTTCCGGTAATAATCATTATCATTTTCCAACCTCAATCATCGAAGTTACTCCGTAATATAAACATAAAAAATAGTCCCCCTTTTTGTAATTTTTTTTCGGGATTCAATCCTCTAAAATCAGAGAAAAACATTCCTTTTTTTTAAAAAAAAGATGTTTAATATTTGAAAAAATATTAACTCACACACAAATAGAGAGAAAGGGTTTTTTTTATTTATAGCAAGTAAAAAAAAATTTTGTGTGGTAAATGTAGTGAAGTTTATGTGTTTGGTGTGGTTTCACTAAAATGTGAGTTTTTTATGAAGGTAATTTTTATTGAACCCAAAGTTCATAAAATACATCCTTTTTTTTTCTTCGCGTATGAAAAAATATTTTTCTGGGATATATGTAGAATATATTTTTATCAAACAAGTGAGAAAACTACCAACAAAAGTAATTCTTTTGGATTTGAATTTCATTGATATTTTAAAGCTTCATACATGTGTTTCAGCTTTTAAACATTATTAATGAAAACTGATTCCTTTCATTTTCATTTCGCATGAAATGTATTATCTATATAAGCCAGACTGAAGTGATCATTTTGGTCCAGTGGTATGTTGCGTGCCTACAGATCAGAAGGTACCGTGTTCTATCCATCTCATTGGTGATCTTAACACTGAACTAAGAAAAGCGTAACCTTCTGAACTCTCGTGGTGCCATCTACCCGCAAAAAGAGCAACCAAAAAAACTCGTCAGACTCACTTGATGCGACAACTCACACGCTTCACCTATCTACCGACTCACTGATCGAGAGTATGTTGCAGTATCCTCCATATAAGCCAGTAACAGTCTGAGGACTGAAGTGAGATCATTTTGGTCTATTGGTATGTTACGTGCTTACAGATCAGAAGGTACCGAGTTCTAACCACCTCAGACGTAACAGAAAGCTTAACAATAGTAAAATAATTCAATTCTAATGACTAATTCACATAAATTATATTGCAATAAAAAATAGGACTTCACAAGCTAGAGTTCAATGATATTTTATAAGCAGTTTGAGAAATAATATGGAATTAAATTCTCCATACCTGGAATGTTATTGCAAATACAGGGAACAGCAAAACACATAAAAAAATTATTGCTGTACGCATTAAATAACATAGAAGGAAGAAACGGCAAAATTTTGTCACTCATAGCAAAGAAAGAAAAGAAATTTGGTTAGTCGAAAGTGGGTAAACTTTTTGTTGCATGAAATGCAACACAGCAATGTTTTAGGCTATGATTGAAAGTCTGACTTAATTGTGAGGACAGATAGATTCTGTCAGTACTGCAGCAGGATAGTTTAAAGTGTAGAAATGTATACTTTGGAAGAGGCTGATGAACTGAAACATATCATCCAAATACTCCCATAAGAAAGAGGACCAATAGCTCTTCAGAAAAGAGAAACACACAATGTTTAAACACTTATATCTGTAATTTGTTCCAACAACAGAATCTCTTCTGAAAACGTGAAGGACCACGCGTCCTGTAAACAATATACCAGCTCACACCAAAACGTCACCACCCGATGCAGTGGCGTTCTGTGATTTTATCAGGATAGTAATGCGTTTCACGTTTTCTTCAGAATATACTGGGATAAGAATCATTCTGCAAACTACATCATTTACATCACGCGAGTGAATAACAGAGTGATGAGTGAGTGAGTGAGAGTGAATGTTTATTAACATCACTCTTCAAAGTAATATGAGGGTTATTACCGACCAACTTCGTGATTTGTAAGAGAGTGATAGCAGGATTTTATGGTGAAGGAGCCAAATTAGACCCTGCAGCGTAAAACAATCGCTTATAATCCAAAAAAAACTTTGAAAAAATGGATTAAAAACAAAAGATGAAAATAATGTGATATAAATTAGATATATTTAAAAACCGCAGTTCATTAAAATTACATGAAAAAATGCTACGATGATTCACAAGAAAAAAATTGAATAAAAAATCCTAGTACATTATAACAACAGTAAAATAAACATGTAAAACATGAAATTTAATCGAAACATGATTTTTATAAATTCTGAAATTTAAAAGGTAACATTTAGACAGTATTTCTGTTTTATAGAAGACTTTGAATAAGGTTAATATTTATTAGAACAATTAACGCACTTCAACTCCATATTGCAAGCCTTGAAAGAATGTCCAACAGATGCATATCAGATGACCGCGACGAGAAATCGAACATCCAAGCATCAGACACTTTAAAAAGTACAGATAATTTGAAACATGTGGACGTATCTGAGAGTTAAGATAACCTGCATTAATATTATTCGGTAATATAAGCAAACTGAAAGAGAGTATTTCAGAATTAAATATTTTTGTTTGAAAAACTCGTGTATTTTTTTATTATAAATTTTCTGATGCTCTAAGTTACATCCTGATTAGAAAAAATTCTTTGAAGATTTCTACTTAAGGAAACAAAAATATAACGAGTTCGGAAATAAACCTATAGAAAACAACGATTTGAATGAGTTTGTAGTTTGAGGAAAATCGAGAAAAGTGTCTTGTCCATCAAAAAATATTTCTTTCGTATAACAAGCAGTTTCTACCAGAACGTAATTTTTAACCGACTTCAGTTCACCATCTATTCCTTTGAGAGCGTTATATACTGCAAAAGTTGATTTTCCGGACATTTCCTTGTTCAACAGGGACAAAATCAAAAAACGTGGTATGAGAGGTAATTTTATAACGTTTCTCTTGGGTTAAATGAGGTATTTATACGGACAGGAAATTTATGGATCCATGAGAGAAAAATAGAGTTTTTTCAGGCATCTCTCCAACCGCCATGGAATCTAACAAGGAAGGCAATATGCCGGTCAGCTGGAACAGTTAGGCTCGGAAATACTCAGTTCTGGAAATACCCAGGACATAAAACTTCAACTTCGAGCCAAAAATCCAGCGAGAAAACCTAAAACAGTGCTACTAAACTTTCACTATTTGCGACCCAATATTCAATCATAATTTTCATCGCGCCCCCCTTCCATACAATAACAATATATTGAACTCAATAACACTATACTTTGACTCTAAAGCTTCAACACAAATTCAACCTCTTAATTGCCTTCGACGTATATAAACGTCTCGTTCAACCTAAACGATAATTGCCTGAGACGTATATACACGTCTTCCTAAAGTACAATCTTTTCCGTGAGCTACTATCCAAAAAATTATTCCGAAGGTTTTGAAATACGATAAACTGACCTTGACAGTGTTTGCGAAGGATTTACTTATTTCATAGGATTTTTACTTATTTATTCCTTTTATTCCCCCTCCCTTCCCCAATACATCACACACGCGTGCCTACGTGGAAAACGGTGGTACTGGGGAGCGAATCGCGTAACTTTTAATTAGCAGTTCATGGATTTATTTTTAACCATACAAATTATGTAGATAATTATTAATTTTTTGGTATAATTTTTGTATGGCAAGCAGATTTAACTGGTAATTTTTAAACATTTCTTAATTTAGTAATGTTAAATTAATTATAAAATACATTGCACAGTACTGATACAGTACAGTACTGATGTATTATATCAGTGTAAATGTGTATTTTATTTTTTATTATGCATTTGTTTGTTTACTTTCTATATAAATCAAAAATTTTCTTAAATAATCTTTTGCTTTCGACTTTTCAATACGCTCGCGCCCCCCTCATACACTTATCACGCCCCTTATAGGGGCGTGCCCCACAGTTTGAGAAACGTTGACCTAAAGGGTTATTATCTACATTTCTTGCGTTACAGCAATGTCTCTTTGGTGACTGAAAAAACTCCGCAGAGATTTATCACCAGTTGATTGACAAAAGTAGACTCCCTCTTGTCACTAGTCTACAGAGAAGGGTAGACCAAAGGAAACGCAAAAGGTATTCCCGGACATTCTTTTTCTACTTACCGGATGCCTAACACGGTAACCATGCGAGTGGGTAGGTCAATATTGATAGTAACACATACACACACAAAATTAACAAATGTAAAAAGATGAGGTTACGTATAATGAAATTTTACATTAAAAGTGATTTTAGTGTAATATTAATCAATAGCATTTATCAGTTCTTCAGAAGATAATATTAACTGATTTGTGTTTTTGATCCAGACATTGAAAGAAAAAAAGGAAATTGTATGACAAGAGAAAAGATCGTATGAAGAGAAGGATCACAAGAATATCCCGGGGGAGTGGGAGTGACATCCGGGATTAGCAAAGACAATAAATCCCTTAAGAAAAGGAAAGACCACTTGACATCTCAGGATTGTGTGATGCCTGTACTCACCTCAAGAATACAAGTGCCTGAGGGACACTATTCATCAAAAAACATCACAGCGATCCATTGATATTCTGTCATGTTCCCTTGTTCTCGATTTCATCGTAAATTATTCTCTTTTACATAAAAGTCAATAGCAAGTCAATGGCTGGACTTCTGGCACGCTGGGAAATCTTCTTGAGTTTTGAAAAAAATGTTTTTCATGTAAATCATTGTTCCCGTAATTATAGCAAGATCCAAAACCAGAAAGGCAAAAAAAAAGGAAGCACACGGACAATGTTTGGAGCACATCGCCTGGTTACATCGAATAGCTATGGACAGAAATCGGTTTTGTCTAAATGTTGTTTATCTCGATCGATCTGTTACAGCTTGTCTGTGAACATTTCCGATAGTTTGGTGCTATTTCTGCGATTTCGGAATTACACACTGTAAAGTATTTACAACACTAAACGGTCTTTCTCTGATCATCCCAACTTTCTAACATTGCAAATATTCTTCTTTTGAAAAACAGTCGATTTGTTTTCTTTGAGTCATAGTCAATACCTTTAGTAATCAATACGAATTTTATTGTAAAATTAATCTGAATCTCGAATGCCCTTTCACTTTACTACAACTTACCCCTGTTGTTAACTGAGAAAACATTTGCATGAACGCGATAACTTGCTAAAATTAATAGATCATGTATGTGCAATTTCATAAGCATGTCTTCATTCAACGCTTCTTTAATTTTTCACAGTCTCCATATTATGCTTAACTTATAAATAATAGTGTATACTACAGTAATAATGTGAAAAATGCTCAATTTATATTGAACGGGATGGCAATGCAATCCCTCGATTTTTTGTAAAATGCTTTTCGTTTCATTTCCAATCTCGTTTTTTCACAGCTTCTCGTTGAGCCACAACAATACCTATATAAATAATTTAAATTCGGTTTAAATTTATTTGTTTTATTAACGTGAAAACTTTAATGTATGTATATTATGCTTTTTTAGAAAATAATGGATTTTAGGAAGGGATGGAGAAACTGTAAAATATATGAGTTATCTTGATTATAATCTTCGATTCAAACAAAAGCGTAAGATGTTCTTGGGTATCAACCGAAAGCAACATGTATTTTTACTTCTGTCATATAATCAATAGTTAAATTGATACCACTTAGGAATAATTTTGAAATAGTTAATTTCATAATAATACGAAAAATTAGTGATGGAACAGCGTATGTGATATTAAATTTATATCTAGTTTTTATAAAAGTAAATTAATAGATGATAGCTATTTTTTATTTGTGTAGCTAAAATTAGTACAGTACAGTAACGAAAAGTCGGCCTAATAGTAACTGAAGGGGAGTTGAGCTTGGGAAAATGTCGGATTATCGAGAATGTC
This sequence comes from Trichonephila clavipes, assembly GCA_019973935.1. Classification (NCBI taxonomy): domain Eukaryota; kingdom Metazoa; phylum Arthropoda; class Arachnida; order Araneae; family Nephilidae; genus Trichonephila; species Trichonephila clavipes. Next base: position 418,655 of record BMAU01020542.1, on the reverse strand, counting down.
GATTAAAAAAAGAATAAGTACGAGTGTTTCCTCAGAAAATATTGCGCTGCATTTGTATGTGTTGTTTTCTTGAGAATATAACAGAAAATAAACTGCCCAGATATCCTTAAACAAAGAAAAAGTACGTACTTTATGAAGATGTATAGTATTTACTAAATGAAAGTTAATGAAAGTATACTATACAGAAATTTACCTGATCAGACACACCTCAGAAAAAAATACTTTATGAAGGCATAAAGCTATCTATAATGAAAATTAAGTTGCCTATATATACTATGAAAAAACTAGCTATTTTTTTCTAGAAATGCGTTATGTCTTAAACGGGTCTGCAAGGGGGGAGATTTTTTACCTGCAAGGGTATATAACCCAGTTATTTAGACGGCCGGATTATCGAATGCCGTGTTTTCGGGTCTCTAGTGTACGTATGATCATCTATTTTTTACTTCCAAAAAAACTCATATGTTATGAGTGCATAGTCAGTTTATTATAGCAAAGTATTTTTTTTGGTCTTAAATTGATAAAGATTCTTATGAATCCCAAATTCATATTTCTATATTTATTCACATGAATTTTAAAAAATATTACTATGGGGGGGATAAAAAAAATATGAAATTGCAGGAAAATTGATATTATATTGATAAAAAAATATGAAAAACCCAAGTGTCAGTATTAGCTAATTATAAGATATTTTTATAAGTTTTCACGTAATACTAAAATTAAGATAGTATACTTCTATATTAAAATAATTTGTCAACTTGTTTTTATACATTATTTCATTGATATGAATTATGATAATAACTATTTCAAAGCAAATTATTTACTAGAATGTATTGTTTTTACTTTTAAAAAAATTACAAAATAGTTTATTATGCCTCTAGAAATTCTAAAAAAAATTATTATAATATAAATATTTTAACATCCCATTCGATGTATACACGTCAAAATATTGCACTTTTGGGTTAAATGATTTAACGCCAAATTTAAAAGTTTCGATTAATTAACTGTCCTACTTCAGAAAAAAGAGAGCTATTTTCAATAGCCTTCATAAATTTGAATCATGGTCAGATGACATGAAGGATATTTGAAGTGGCATTCAACTTTCCAAATTTTCATCCCACGCCAACATGAAAACATTAAGCCAAGACAAATCAAACGTGCATCAATATCTGGAGACGGCGGATAGTAAATAGAAACAGAATTTAAGCCCACGAGCACCAGCCATGAGTTCGAAACTTTAACACTGGATTAGTGCAGCCACTAACAAGCTCCCAAAAGGCATTACTTAGGAGCTTGCAAAAGATCTTAGAACCTGTAAGCTGATTTTTAACTTATTGTGCGTGCCCTCTTACACAGATTCATGATGTATAAAGTCGTAGTATGGAGGCATTCACATTCAAATACTATTCCTCTTAAGGGATTATCTATTAAAAACAAACATAAAATTATAAATATCTTAAATGCATCATAAAAGTGTATTTTAACAACAATAATGCATTATAGTAATTATACTTTAGTTATTCTTATTTTAATCTCACATAAAACGAGTAATTATATAACATATATATAATCCAAAATATATAAATATACAGATAGCTATAGAACCTAAGATAAATATACTAAATAGGAAGAAATAGGCCCAGTAGTACAATAACAAACTCCTGGCCTTAGGAACCAGGATTGCAGGCTTAAACAAGTTTCAAGGCTAGCCAACCTTCACCTGTAGTTTGTCATACTACGTATCAAGAGGAAAGGAAAGAATAACATTAGGAGAAATTTAAATATTATAAATAAAATCACTAAACTAATAAAATATAATTTATATATGTATATATATATGATGAATCCTCAGCCCTTCAAGTGTCAGTAGGGGTAAACTTCCTTCCAGGACAACTCAACCCACCTCCCGCATAAGAACTTTGACTTCTGCTTTCGCCGGACTTAAAGAAGGCACGTGTACTAACGACTCACTCGCTGCTGATCAACGCTGAAAGAGCTCTCGTTTTGTCATGGCTTGGAGACTGCAGACTTCTTTACTGAATATTCATATAAAATATAATATGATAAAAGCTGCACGTTGCATTTCTCCTGTCAATCCAAGAATTTCTCCAATACATAATATATATATATATATATATATATATATATATATATATATATATATATATATATATATATATATATATATATATAATTTATTTATACATCATTAAATATCCCATCTGTATATCTAGAGCGTCTTCATTCTTTCTGAACAAAGTAAATGAAAATGGTTTTAAATTATCTAACAAGTAATTCCTTTATTACATGCACAAGTTCCTCGTCGTATTAGCGACTATAACACTTGCTCCATGTTATTCCTGTCCGTAAATTTTGGTAATTTTACTACACCTCTTTACTTATTTTGCGTTATAGTCAAACACAATCTTGCCATATATTCATTAAAATTGAAATTCGAAAGTTCCTTCTTCATTCTTACTTGATAACATGCTGGTACTGCCTTAATAAAATACTTGAATTTTCGAAGTTTTTAAATAAAATTAGTATTAAAAAATTAACAAGGTTTGATATTTTGACTTCTAAAACAATATTTTTAATTTGCTTTTCGATGTACAAAAACGTTAAACCTTTCTGTTTGCTAACACAACTTCAAAAAATAATTATATCGCAGTTAAAAGTAAACAATGTTACTTTTTTAAGATACTTTAAATCATAAAATGCCCGTATAGGTTTCTTATGACATTACCTTAATCTCCTAATTCACTCCCAATGAAGTATGGTTTAAAGAATATTACTAAAAGAAAAAAAGAAATAAAACCTTTTAGAATTCAAAAAACTAATGTTTGCATTATAACTAGTTATTTAAAATAACAATGATCCCACAAATATAGTTATTTTACCAAAAAAGTGGCAGGGCCCAACTAGTTAATAATATAATACAAGCAAATTTTGTTTGAAAGAATCTAAAATAAAATAAGGAATACAAAATCGTTGCTATTAGATCTGTCGAGGTATTTAATATTATACTAAATGTTCGAAATGTAACACATTAGCTATTTTTTCTGTGATTCAGCCAATTTGATAATTCCTTAATGTTTAATATTTAATATGAAAATATTATTTTATCAAAATAGTTCAAGTTATAAACATTACATAACATAAAACTATGTTTCATATATTTAAAATTCAGATGAACTTTAAATACTTTTGTTTTAATTTTTAAGCAACATTGACCCTCATTTGCTCAACACCGATAAATCTATACTTGGTTTTGAATTTGAAAGTTCCAAGCTCATACGAAAAAAATTACGAGAATGATACATACTTCATTCCCAAAATTTCCATAACATTCATTCTTAAGTCCTTGAAATATCGTTGAGTTTAATCAGTATGATTATTATGTATTATTATAACCTCTAAAAGCGAAAGTAAAATAGTAAGTAATAGTAGAAAGTAAAGTGATTAGTTACAGAAAATAAAAAGTAGTCCAGATCAATGACATAGAATACAAAGTTCATAATATTACCATCAAGTGACCTTGATTTTTAATTTTAAGAAGTTCAACAATTTATCATTAGTATTTTCACTCATAACGTTGCTACATAGGATATGTAAAATTAAATAAAGCTCATTTTTAATGGAATATCAATAGCAAATATACATTGAAAATTTCAGGAAATGGGCATGATTCACTGGAATAAGAAGAATTTATATAACAAGGGAAAATGCTCATAAAATAGTAAGCTAAAAAAGGTATGCCTCATAGGTCGACATTTTAAACTAATTTTATACATTGAAAATTAACAAACGTCAAACTTATTTGCCAAATATTAAAATCCCTAAAAAATTCAGCTTGCAAGACTTATTTTTTTTCATTTTGCAAATGATTTTATTCTATTATTACAATTAATACACAAATTGATTTCTATTATATCACAATTTAATGTAATTTATTTATTTTTATATCTAAGGTAACATCAATAAAATTTTAAATTTTATAAAATTCAATTTTTACGTAATATTCTAGAAAAGTTAATTATTATATAAGTACTTTAATAAAATGTAATATGAAATGCATCAAGTGTTCAGTGTGTTTATTTTTAGTTTGTTGTTTTTGTTTCATCGACGGACCAGCCACGCTTATTTCTTTTTTACTGTTTTTTTTATTTAATCACACAACATGTATCACACAACATATATATGCTATTTACAAGCGCAGCAAATTTTAAGTAATTTTTATTGTGAGCTTCGAGTATTAGAGTCCTATATTAATGCTCACGTCTGAGTATTAAAGAGAAATTTTCTCGTCTATCTTGTTCCACAGAAAGTTCTCAACTGCCGGCGCAGTGCGGCAAGGAAGAATATTTGCATTTGTGCGCATGACGTTGGCGCGCATGCGCCAACATCCCGCCCGGCCTTGCCATGTTCACATGCAAGAACTTACAAATATCATAATTAGCACAATACATATAAATTTAGCACATAATTAATTACAATGATTACAACAATTTAAATGTAATAATAAAGTTAAATCAACAATTTTACACAAATGAAATATAATATAGCAATACATATACACACAATTTACTTAGTATCAATTGGGAGAACAGCTATTTTACTAATAGCTCTTATAAATTCTCCTGATTGAGTTTTAACCTTGACAACTCTCACTTTTCCATCTGACCCATGATATACTTTTAAGATTCGACCTAAAGGCCAAGTATTTATAGGTAAGAAATCCTCTTTGATTAAAAACATTTGACCAATCATTAGATCATTTTTTTCAGTTATCCATTTCGATCTAGCTTGCAGTGTATTTAAATAATCAGATTTCCATTTTTTCCATGTGCGTTGCACAACCTTGGTAATATTTTCCCATCGACTGAGACGATTTTCATTTACATCTATTAAATTTGGCTCAGGTATTCATGTTATAGGTCTCCCTATCAAGAAGTGACCAGGGGTCAAAACATCGAAGTTATCTGCGTCGCTACTGAGGGGAGTCAGTGGACGCGAATTTAATATTCCCTCTACCTGAATCATAATAGTTTCAAATTCTTCAAAGGTAAAGTGAAGATTTCCTATCGCTCTTTTAAGATGGTGCTTCACAGATTTTACACCTGCCTCCCAAAGACCTCCAAAGTGAAGGGACTTGGGAGGTATAAATTTCCAATCAATATTTTCTGACACGAAATATTTAGCTAAATTTTCATCCGGAAAATTAATTGATTTATGAAATTTCTTTAATATGGAGTTTGCTCCCACGAAATTAGTAGCGTTATCTGTGTAAATTTTGGAGCATTTACCCCGTCTACTAGTAAAACGTTTAAGCGTTGCTATCAAAGCATCGGAAGTGAGATCCGATAATAACTCGAGATGGATAGCCTTCGTAGAAAAACACATGCAAACACAAATGTACACTTTATTTAGAGTTCCCTTTCTCTGATTTTTATATTTTACTAAAAAGGGACCGCATAAATCAAGTCCAGCAATAGTAAATGGGCTCGATATGTTTACTCTTTCACTGGGCAAATTACCCATAATTTGTGAGGAGAGAATGGGTCTGCTTTTGAAGCATGTCACACATTGATGAACGGTTTTACGAGCGATGCTACGACCGCTCAAAGGCCAAAATTTTTGTCGTACAGCATTTAACAATCCCTGTGGGCCAACGTGAAAGAGTCTTGTATGCAAGCTGTTAAAAAAAAGTTTACTTAATTTTGAACCTTTTGGTAAAATCGCAGGATGCTTATGAAGGTATGGCACAGAAGCATTTTCCAATCTTCCACCTACGCGAACTATTACTTCCCCATCTACAAATGGAAATAAATTAGGAATACTACTTGGAATTTCTTTTTTTATCAAACAAGGATCTTTGGGCATGCTTATTCAATTTAATTTCTGACTCCTTGTGAATTCGGCTACAGTTAGAGGTCCAACCTTTTTGGACTTATTCCTACAGTTGTAGTTGAATCTGAAAATATAAGACAAAATATTAATAACTTTGAAATAATTGTTAGAAAGTTCTAAAAGTTCATCAGGGATGCTAGAGGAATCACTATTCAGCAAGACAGTCTCTTCACTTCTGTCAGCTTCAGGCAATTTTTTCCTTTCTTGAACTACAGTCTCTTTCTCATGTTCGGTGAGGTAGTCTAACTGAGGAACCACTTGCTGAAAGTTTTTAGGAAATTCAGAATCGGACAAAAATTCTGTACCTGTCCACCACCTGGAATTTGACACCAGACAGTCAGTGCTCAGCCCACGAGAGAGGAAGTCTGCTGGGTTTTCCTTACCAGCACAATGGTACCATGAGTGGGGATCTGTTAGGCTGGTTATTTCGTTGACTCGGTTAGCAACAAATTGCTTCCATCGGGTCTTGTTACCCTTTATCCAAAACAGAACTATTTTGGAATCAGTCCAGTGATATTGTAAACAGGATCTTTTAAGATTCACGATCTTTTTCACCTTAGATGCCAGACGAGCAGCGACTAGAGCTCCAAGTAATTCTAGTCTGGGCAGGGTTACACAGTTTAATGGTGCTACACGGCTTTTTGAAGTCACAAGTTTAACAGAAATTCCATTCCTTGACTTTGTTCTCAAATATATGGCTGCGCCATATGCCTTTTTGCTGGCGTCGCAAAAGCTATGCAACTCTACATTATCTTCCAGCAAAGTAGAATCTAGAGCTAGTCGAGGTATTTTTAGATTTCGTAAATGGGGTAGCTCCTCACACCATTTTTTCCACTCCTTTTCAATATGTGTTGGCAAAGGGTCATCCCATTGAATTTCTTCTTTTCAGAGATCTTGAAGGAGGCATTTCATTCTAAAGGTGAAAGGATAAATTAACCCTAATGGGTCAAAGATCTTTCCAACTGCTTGCAGTATGAAGCGTTTCGTATTTTTATCTAAGGAAACAAATTCGAATAGACTTTTAGTATCTGTAGTCAAGTAATCTTCATTAGTGTTCCATGATAGTCCTAGGACCTTTGTTCCATTTGCTCCTAAACTTACAGTTTCATGTACAGGATGTACATTAAAATTTTCTTTCTTCCATTGCTCCATTAAATTAGCATCATTAGTAATCCATTTTCTGAGGTCCATTCCAGCAGCTTCCATAATATTTTTTGCTCTTCGTGAAGTTTGAAGAGCTTCTTCAAATTCGTTACCACCGGAAATAAGATCGTCAACGTAGAAATTTCTATCTAAAAGTTCTACAGTGTCAGGGAATTCATGTTTATATTTCTCAATATGATGCCTAATCGTGGCTGCCAGAAGAAATGGACTTGAACTAACACCAAAAATACTCGATTAAAACGGTATGCCTGTAGTTTAGGCCTTTTATGAACACACGGTTCGTCATCACTCCAGAGAAATCGAACGGCATCTTTGTGTTCGTCAGCAAGGCAAATTTGTAAGAAAGCTTGTTTAATATCAGAACAAAAGGCTATTGCATTCAAACTAAAATTAATTAATATGTCTAAGAGATTGGGATTTAAATTAATTCCTGGCCATAAACAATCATTTAATGAGAGTTCATTATTTTGATGACTTCCAGCGTCAAATACAATTCTTGTTTTTGATGTTAAGCGACCGTCTTTTTTTATGGCCTGATGAGGTAAATAATATACAGGTCTTTTTAATTTGTTATCTGTAATTTCGGTTTTAACTTCTTCTATAATACCCTGTTCTGTGTAATCGCGAATGATTTCACGGTATTGCTGATATAATTCCGAATCATGGCCAAATCTTCTCCATAAATTTTGGAAACGTTGTTTAGCTAGGGGATAACTATCGAACAATTCATTATAGGATTTTCTAAAGGGAAGTTGCACGATATAATGGCCTTTTTCGAATTCAACAGTTTCTTTAAAAATTTCTAAAGCTTGATCCCTTTCATGAAGAACTGGATCATCTCGTATCCCCAAACCCTCTTAATCAAAAAATAATTTTAAAGTATCTTGAACAGTCATTGTTTACTAAAAAACACTGTCCTTGTTTATTAATTTGTCTTTCTTCAAGTTTACCACACGCAATCCACCCAAATTCGCTTTCTTTGAAAAACAACTCTTCATTTATTTTATACGTATTCTGTTTTAAAACTTTAAAAAATATATCAGCGCTAATCAAAGCGTGAACTTCGTTTGCTTCATAAAATGATTTGTCAGCTAACGTCAAAAACTTTGGAATTTCCATATTGGAAATATCTAAACTTGAGGAGGGTGTAAATTTAGTTATTTTGTCTACAATCAATAAATCTACAGGTTCAGCAAAACTGATATCTTCGTTTGAAATAATTGTTTTTAATTTCCATTTTATGTTCTGTGATAATCCATTTAAACCGGATACTGGTGTCTTTTTTTTCGTTTTTATTCCTAAACAATTACTCATTCTTTCTGTAAGCACACAAATATTGCTCGCGGAATCTAGTATAGCTCTTAATTTTATTTTTTGATTATTTGCTCTGCGAACAAATAAATTTTTTTATTTATTTCATAAATTAATCAAATAAATAAATTTTTTTATTTATTTGATCGGGCCATGTGTTATTACTCAACACTGATGCCGGGGTATTCGGATTATAATTCTTGTTAACTGTTTCGCAATATTCTTTTTCATTTCCGTTAGCTAAAGGATTTTTTATTTTCAAATTAATTGGAATTTCGAGTAAAAACAATAACTGTGTGAATCACCGCATTTGCATCGATATTTGGAAAGGCAATTAATTTGAATATGGTTAGATTTTAAACACAAATTACAAAGTTTGTGTTTGCGAATGAATTTTAGTCCTTCGTCAATGCTGAATTTTAAAAAGGTAGGACATTTATATATTGGATGTTGTGACTTACACACTATACAATTTTTGTTTTTATTTTCGTTAACTATAAAAGCTTTTGGCTTAGAATTGTTGGCATTTCTATCAACAGACACACACAATAAAACGGATTCCCGTTGTTCTAAGAATTCAATAAATTCTTGAAATGTAGGGACGGTTTTGGATTTAAGTGATAATTGAAAATTTTTTCTCGATTCTCTATTAAGTTTTTCAACTAGAATATTAATAGGTAAAACATCGAATAATTTATTTTGCTCATATTTAAGTACTTGTAATGCTCGTAGATTTTTTTGAACGCAATCAATCATATTTCTAATTTCTGTGGAATTTTCATTTTGTATTTTTTCAAGCTTCAAAATATTTTGAATATGAATATTGATTATTAATCGTTCACACACACACATTTTCGTATCTATTTTCTAAAAATTCATATAAGGAATTAAAATTATCAAAATTACTGCATAAATAATTAACTTCGTGAGTTAAACAAGATCTGAGGTAGTATAGCTTCTGAGATTCACTCAATAGTATGTTATTTGTGATCAGATCGTCAAATTGGATTTTAAATGAACTAAATTCTTCGTATTTTCCCGAGAACTCGGGTAAAACTAAAGGAGGTATTTTAGTTTTTATTTCGAAATTATCATTTGTTTTCATTACTGACCCAGAACTTGATTTCTTAGAGGAATTAAGAATATAGTTTCAATTCTTACCTCTAATTACTCAAGGCGGACTTCAAGAAGATGGAGATCTTCGTCTACGGCAGTTAACTCTGCATCTTTCACATTCGGAATGGCGTAATAGTTGTTGCGAAGTTCCTCCGCGTTTTTTTGTAATTGAATCAGACTTCTTAGCTTTACTTTTATTTCAACCGAATCGGTTTCTTCGTTGGTACTTTCAATGAACGTTTCAATTCAGTTAATTTTGCCTTCCAAGGTTGTGACGAATCTATACGGAACTTTATCAATAACCTTCTGAACCGACCTTTTGGGAAATTTAATTCCCTACCTATTTCCAATCAACTCAAAAAGCGGACAGGATTCCTTATTATGCAGATTAGATTCAGTATTTAAGTCAAACGAAATAGTAAAGTTAGAGCAGTAGGAGATAGATATTGAAACATAGAGTTATAGTGATTTTGAATTGAAATATTGTAGTTGAAGATAAATTTATCTCATGAAGAATTGAGATTCCGCGTGGTAAATATAAAATTATATTTAAAGTCTCATTAAAGTTTTAAGAGTGAGATTAAAGTTAAATGTTCATTAAGAACATTATTGAATATAATTCTGGGATCTCTTATATGTGGTAATTTCTGCGTGATCGTTATTTAATGAATTAATTAATTAGATTATTAATTAATTAAGTTAATTTTAAAGATTATTATAATTAAAACCTCAACGTTGTTGTTGTTAATAAGTCTTTGATTCTATTTGGGAAAGATATCTAAATAAAAGAAAGTTATTTATAAAAATGGCTACTGGTTCATTTACGTCTCCTAATTATTCTAGTTCTCAAAGTGAGGTCCTTAGGGATCATTACAAGGTACATTTTAATCTGTTTTGTTTATCCATAATGCACTGATCGCTCCTGGCACGAGCGAAACCAGAATGTTTATTTTTAGTTTGTTGTTTTTGTTTCATCGACGGACCAGCCACGCTTATTTCTTTTTTACTTTTTTTTATTTAACCACACAACATATATATGCTATTTACAAGCGCAGCAAATTTTAAGTAATTTTTATTGTGAGCTTCGAGTATTAGAGTCCTATATTAATACTTACGTCTGAGTATTAAAGAGAAATTTTCTCGTCTATCTTGTTCCACAGAAAGTTCTCAACTCCCGGCACAGCGCGGCAAGGAAGAATATTTGCATTTGTGCGCATGACGTTGGCGCGCATGCGCCAACACAGTGTTTGGAACAAGTAAAAGTAGTTGAATATGCCTCTACATGACAAAATCGTCTCTACCAATATGTTAGAATGCTTACGATGATAATTTTATTAAGTTAGTTATTTTCGAAAATATTTTACTCAATAAATTTATTATTCACTTCTACACTTTTTTATCACATGTTATTTTTAGTTTTAATTAATAAGTTGCTTACGCCAGTGTAATATGGTGTGTTAGATGCAGTTCTTCACACTTTAAAAACTCCTAGATCTCGAACGATTTACTGAAAATATCTATGTAAAAAAACTCCTTATTATCTTTCCAAACAAAATTTCTGTTAAAGCTTTAAAGTTGTTGCATGGCTAATTTTTAAACAATTAAATATTTAACTTTTTCTTAATATACTTTATGTTTTAGTTTGGTCCAGGGAACCTACATTAACTTTCCAGAGAATTTTTAATGCATATAAAGAATTGAAGTGAAACACGTTTCCCGTTTTTTGAAATAACTATTATTAGATCGAAATAAGATACGAGACTAATGCCTTACTTCTTGAAAGGGAATAGCCACCAGTCATCCTAGCCACAATTGTATTTTTATGTGGAGATATGATTTGTACTTCAATTTAGACTTAGAATGAATTCTAACTATATGAAATTTCAGTTGCAACTCGTATATCTTATTTTTTCTGTTAAACTACTGCGTAACCTAACGTTCTGTAGCTTCCTTTTGTTTAACCTTTTAAGTAGAAAGCCTGTAAAATCTTTTAGTTCATTATGAAGTTTATATTTTGTTTATTTCTAGTTTTGTATTTTGATTTGTGAAAATTGACTTCCTACAAATACTGGAAGTACAAGAAGTTCATTACAATCAGGTCTTCTAGACTTTCTTAAGTTTATAAGTTAATAAAATTAGAATTTATTTTAATTGGATAGCAAAAATAAACATGTTTGAATTTAAATGTAAATACAAGCAGTGAGAAATATTTGTATTATGTTTAGCATTCACGGGCTTATATAACAAATAACATGACATTGTATAGGTGTAAGTTTATTGTAAAATAAATATTTAAAAAAAAAGGGCTTAACATACTTCTTCCTAAAACTTCAAATACTTGTTAGAATTACACTATACTTTTTCAAACTATTTCTTTTCATCAGAAATTTAATCATTCGTAATAATTACAAATACTAATAACTTAAAGAATGTTATAACAAAACGTGATTTATAACAGCGTATATCACATAAGAATTCTTTGTAAATAATATTTTATAATTTTTATTTACCTTTCAATTTTTTAATTTTTTAAAACTACATTCTACACATTCTGATGTAATTTATATAGTTGAGGTTGCGTCAATAGAAAAATATTTTAAGTTCCTAACATTAAGTTTTGGTATAATAGAACAAAGAAGTAAATTATTATAAATATTTTAAGTCGAATGTGGTATATAAAATATATCAGGTTAAAAGCTTGAAAGAAGTAAAAATGGTGAAATATGCATCTCCATGACAAGCTCGTCTCTACCAATATGGGAATGTCTTAATACAGCAATAATTTTAACAGTAAATTACTTATTGAAAAATACCTCAGGAAATAAATTTTTATTCTTTTTTCTTTTATTTAGTTTGTTATCCATAACGTTGTTATATTTACATATAAAACGCCTTAATATCTTCTCAAATAAAATTTCTGGTGTAGATTTAAAATTGTATTATAGTCATTTTTATTCGAGGAGTGATCAGAAAAAAAGGCTACGAGTCGAATAAAAAAATATTTATTAACAATAGACAGAAAATACAAAAAGGGAATTTAGAGGCAAACGTGTCTATCACATTTCGATAAAATCACCAAGTCTATTTAGACATTTATCAAAACGCAGACCCAACTTCTTTAACCCTCTAAGTTGATACCTTCCTCCTGAAAAGTTATTCCGAAAGCGTTTTACTCTTATTTTGCTATTTCCTTCAAAAATGCAACAGACTTCAATTCTTTCCCCCTTTTAGAACTTGGGAGGTCGAACGGGGACAATTTTATTACCTAGTTCGGTTCCTTTGTCAAGTAAGAACCAAGAGATCAATCGTTTACAGCTAGCTGTTAAGTTTCCTTGGGCAATCTTGTATGAAAACCGTAGTTCTACTCTGTCGTTTTCCCCATAGATTCAGTCACAGTAAAATTAAAACAAAATGCAGGGTAAAAAAAACATGAAATAAATGGCGTGTTAAAAGTTGAAAAATAGTTATATTTTCTTCAAACAAAATTTATTTTTCTGTCATTTTTTAAAAATTAAAAAAAATATTTTGGTATTGCGATTTGAACCAGAAAAAAGCATCCTGTATTCAATTTTGAATATGAGAGTAAGAAAACGCGCTCACTTACCTGTTTTTAAAAAAAATTATGAGGTAAAAAGAGTAAAGACTCTATCCTTTTTGTTAAACATTAAGAAAATAAAAATGGTGCATATTTATGAAATAAAACAGATCTTTCTCTATTCAATTATATTTTTAATTTAGAATAACATAAAAAATGATTTCAATACGTTTAATTTATTTAGATTTAAATCATATAAATGATATTTTTATGTTAACTGAATATTTTTCGGAAAAAATCTAAATTTTCATTCCTAGTGCTCTCCTTTTCGAACTCCTTGTATTAAATAAAAATATCTTTTCTACATCGGCATTTGTGATGGACATAACACACATTCAGTCAATAATTTTTAATTTTAATGGGGGATATACTTCTTCAAATGCGCATGACAGTACTTCTAACCATTTTCTACTCAAGTTAAATTTCTTATCTTTCTGTTTCTTTTATTACAAGGAAAAATGTCACACATCGATAACTACATTTTCACACGATTCCATCATTACAAATTCTATTGTGAGAAAAATTCTCCCTAATTAATTTTGTCTTTCAAAACAATACACTTAAAACAATTTTGTTCAGTAAAGTTAACCGACAGTTCTACAATGTATTCATACCAAATTTTAAAAACAAATTTAACACTTAGAAATGTATCCTGTATTAAATTTTTCAGTATACACAAATATTTCCTGCTGTAGGGAAGATATAGTATGAGATGTGGTGTGCGGTTGTGAAAGAATGTTTTCGTACGTGTAGACTATTTTTGAAAATTTAAATATCACTGAAGCTGATCATATAACTGCAAATGAGCCTTATTTTAATGTGTGCTGATATCAAAGTAAAACACTTTACAATATTAAACAACCCATGGGTTTATACTCAATATCAAACTATTCGCAAAATGGCTTATAACTTCTATTCAAATTGTAAAGAAACTGAAATATAAATATATCTTACTGCAGTCAAAAATATTCATAATATGTAAGTATCCTATTTCCTCACTTATGTCTGTACATTTTAAAAACTGTAGCTGAATGCAATTTTTTATATTTATAAACGAGGCATAACAGCTCACACAGTCGTAAAAATGTCTTTATCATTTTTAAATATACTACTATAAAACGTATATGGATTGTAAGATCAGTTGTAAAATCCTAAAAGCTTTTAGAGGAGCTAAAAACATGTAATTTTGGATTGATCAAATTTTTAATATAATACACAAAATATACATGTTATTAAGCAAATACATTTGAAAAATCAAACTTCCTTCTGAAATAAACGTAATTCAAAGAAAAATGTTTAATTGCAAATGAGTGGAAATACATGTTTATCTAAGGGGTATCCCCAAAGTGAGGTAATCCTCAAACTCAGAAGCAAAACAATCCATGAGGATTGTGCCCATCATAATACACGTGTCCATTGGACGCTGAGGTGCATGAACAGATGTCCCGATTTGGTGGTCTGTCTGAAGAGAGACCTTCAGTGTTTAAGACCCGAAGCAAGCTTGGTACTCATTTATCGACCCAATGTAGCGGGGATGAAAGGCAGAGTCGACCTTGCGCAGCCCGTTAATAGAACCCCAGACCTGTGTGTGGTGTGGAAGCACTATACACTTTCACTCAATCCTATTAGGTGAAAAATAAAATTTAATGTTAGAATCTTATATAAATCCCTAATGAATGAGGGAGTCCAAACTTTTTCATGTAAACTGTTTAGACGGAAATGGTTAATTATGAACATTTCACAAGTTGCATAAATTAAAATTAACCGTTATAGTTAACATAAATTTTTAAGGGTACAAAAGGTGTATTTCGGCAGCACGAATTAATTTTAAAAGGAATACGGTTACGAAAAAGTAGTACAAATATATCTAAAGTAGGGTTGGTTACCTTAGATATTGTCAAACACAACAATGTATTCGAAGCCAATTCCACAATTCGTTGTTATAAAAATGTATGGAAAATTACAAGATTTATTTTTGCTTTTGTAATTTATATATATATATATATATATATATATTTTTTATATATATATATATATATATATAATTTTTTCCTGAAAGCTTTAAAAGCTAGAGCGGCATCCATCAAAACCGCGGTTCTCTCTCTGTTTTTCCAGATCGACCCTGACTAAGCCGGCTATGCCATAGTAAGTGAAAATGCCGGATTTTGTTTGTCAAGATCATTTTATAGCAGACTGCATTTTCATGTATTTTAGATGGTCGTTTTATATTTTCTACATCAATATCTTAATGTCTGAATTTAAAATTACATAAAATTCTTGACATTCGCATCAATGACCATGATAATTTTTATTAGTATATGAATGTGTCATCAAACGATTACATGACTAATATTAACATATTATTTTAACCATTTAATTAATATTAAGTATAACATAACGCACACAAATTTTCTGAACTTTAAAATAAATATTTCGAAAACTACTTCAGATATACTCAATATTTTTTATTCCTACGCTTTAGCTTCTCAGTTTTGCTTCTATGTAAGAATTTATTGTAATTGTATATTCATCAATTTTTTAGTATATTTTTTGCTCTTAGCATGCAGTTTTCAACTGAATTGTATGAAATCTTTGAAATATATTAAAAGATACCAAAGAAGCTATATAATAAAATTTTAAATTTTTATTATACTCAAACAATTGCTAAAACTTATGGTAAATAATTTTTAACTGCGCGATGCATTTTTTTTTTCGAAATTTTAAATGGAATTTCTAACATAAAATTTCTAGCTTTATACGGTCGAAATTTCAAAAAATATCCAGATTTTAATTACTTATTCAGTTAGCCTTTAAAAAAAGATAAATGTTGAGGTATTTTGTATAAATGGATATTTTTTGAACAATAATTCGAATGTTTTTGAATAGCTCGAATTTAAAATTGATTTTTATGTTTATTTATATGTATAAATGTCTACTGTAAATGTTTACGTATATTTTTGATTACCATTTATTCAAACATTCAATTTATAAAAAAATGTGTGAAAATCTTCATTCATGTTGTCTTTGATGTAAACTGAAGTTCAAGCACTTAAAATTCAAATATAATTCGGTGTATTTTAACAATATATAACTAGGCACTGTACTTAAACTTCCCTGAACACTTGGGCTTTGAAATCTAAAAAAAAAAAACTAATAAATCTTAATTAGTTTTTATTTCGTTATTATTTTTATCAAAGTGTAAGAAAATGTTTCAAATGATTTGATGAAGTTTAAATTTATTCATTTTTAGTGGTTGGAAAATTGAAAAGGTTTCAAATTTAAAGAGTTTGGTGTGTTATTAATTTTTTCGGTATCTTATAATAAAATAATCATGTTTCAAAAAACTGAAAGCTTTGATTAAAATAAGAAAAATGAAGCGAAAGAATATACTTAAAAAAGATAATTTGTCTAACTATATAAAATAGCAGATTGCACTGACATGCCCCAACTTTTACAGTTTCAAATTAATATGAAACCAAAAGGGAATTGTAACATATTTTACTTATGCGTTGGGACTTTTCAAAACTTTTAAAATACGATGTAACAAATAAACACTTCCTGGGGTCTAAAGAAATTTCCCCTCGATTTTTTACGATTGCCCCAGGGTCAAAACACGGGGTTCCCTGCGAGCCATAAAACCTCCTATCAGTGTCCTGCTGTGTCGCTTCCACCTTCCCTAATTATCTTTCAAGATTTTAAACCTTTAAAAGGGGGAAAGGATTTCAGAAAAGTGTGGCTAATCCGCTTTTGAAAACGTTACTTGAAGGTAGAAAAATCCGTGCAGTGCATTTTCGAAGCATCTTTACACTGACGGAATTTTCCGTGCTATCCGGTTAGAGGGTTAACCCGTCTTGGTAGAAATCAGGTTCCTGTCCATTGAGCCAAGTCCCGGCGGATGTTTCCACAGCACTCTCTTGAAATATCGCAGCACATCAGAAACAATATGCTGCACGGTACCATAGGCCAGACTCAACTCTAACGAGTTACCCGCCGATCATTTTTAATCTTTCTTCAATTCATTCCGTGTTGATTTCTGCCGTTGAAGAATTTGGCCGACTGCTCCTTGTCATATTGTGGTTTTCGACATCCTATCTGTCTAAATGAAAAGATTGACACCTTTTCGCTACATGTTGTCTGCTCATTGCATCTTCACCATAAATTTCCATGATTTGACTGGGAATGGCAGATGCGGACACATTCTTTGCCCATAAAAATCGAATCATGGATTGCACTTCTAAACGAAACCAGTTTCCTAAGTTCTTGTCATTTCAATCGTCCTGAGCCGTCCGTGAACTTTCACTGCCTACCTCGCAAACCGGCTGTATGACAAGTAAAGTGATTTATCTCCATTGTGGGGAAACAAAATTTCTCCACAATATTTAGTTTTCAAATGCTGCGGCTTGTAACTTTTTTTCTGATCATTCATGGTATAATAAAATACCAATCAACTTTCTGATTCAGTTTACTGAAATTGTCATTTTTTTCCTTTGATTGTTATATCTGGCATTAAATCAGTATAATGAGTTGAAAGTTAAATAGCATGCTCCATTTTACAGAAAAAACGATGTTACCAATCAAATGTGAGAATGAAGGAAAGACGCATTCGGTGAAAAAGCCTGGAATCTTAATGTCTTGGTAAAAAAGAACAAAATGCGGTGAAAACAAAACCCATAAGAGTTCCTCCACACGTTCACTCTATGAATCTTTTATCAGGAAAAGTAATATACTGAAGCAGTCCTTCCGGTTAGGAGCTCGTGTATTTCAAAGTACTAATTATTTCCTAATCAAATCACATATGAATGCCCCGAATTTTGAGAAAAAAAGGGAAGTCATAATTGAATCAGTTGTACAAATGGCAGTTTTTCTTAAAATTTAATAACCTTCATAAATTTTTCAAGTTCAAAAATTATCATCAAGAATAATTTTCAATGATTTCCCTATCTTTGTAGAGACATTACATAGTAAAATCTAATGCTAGAATCAAGAAAGAAAGCTTAAAAATTATTTAAGAAAGAGTCCAGTTTCATTTATAAACGGTTGTTTTCATTAAAGTCAATATAATAGTTGTACAAATAAATTTATTGGATAATATTCCCACACTTAATTTGAGAATATTGAGAATATATATAAAATGTGCTAAACTGGTTATAAGACATTATTACATTACTTATTTTATTACACTTAACCGTTTCACAAAAATAGATTGCTTGTATAAATCTTGTTTTTCTAATATTGCATTACCTTCTCTACACAACTTTATTACTTTCATTACAACTATACCGAGAAGGGTATGGATATTTTGCATAGATTCTTAATTTCAAAATTAAAATGCTTTCGTGAGTAACTTATATTTGTTGGGACTTCTATGCACTCCTTTTTCTCTTTGGTCCAAAAAAGAGGCAGTTTTATTAATTCTGATGTGTAATATTTTTTAATATAAAATTGGCACTGATTTTCTATCAAATTGCTTGTCAAAAATTATTTTTAAAAAAGAAAATCTTAATGCCTAGCATATATGTTTGAATATATATTTTGATATGAAGAATAAATAAAAAATATGGTACTCAAGTAAAATTAAAAATAATATAATTCGAATTAGTTATTTTCTTAACTTTTAGTGAATTAATGCATATATTACACAGCAGTTTAAAAATAGAAGCGTCTTTAAATTGATACTCTTGAAACATTTACTCATCGTCTACTTCACTTCTTGATAAATGCAACCTATACATAAATAACACACTGTTGCTCCTTTCTTCATTGCAACTATTATTAACCCAATTAATATATAAAATTACAAATAACTAAAACATAAAATATATTTTAATTAATCGATAAACACTTTTCATCATAATTAGATCGATTAAAATTTTAAAAAAGGAATCTTAATTTTATGTCCTTAATACTTTTCAAGATTTGGACACTAAAAAAAATTTTACAAACATTTTTTGCTCCCATTATATCACTGATTACTGAGTTTATTCTTAATAAGGCTAAGAAAAATTATGGATTATTATGCATAAGTAAAGTTGATTCAGACACAGAAATGGTCAAACACAGACTCGAAAAATCACTAAAAATGACCGCAGATATACTGATATAATTGGATCGTCAGTGATTTCTAACTGAACTGAATTAAAATTATTTATAAGAATTTAATTGAAAATATTCACCTGGGGGGTTTCCTGGAACTGGTATCCAGTGATACATCCTAAACCTTAATTGACGATTGATAATCCAATGGGTTAGAGTAGTAATAAGTTAAAAGACTGACAAATAACTCCTCTTAATTCGTCAAATAAAGACAAACTGTGCATACGTCCGCTAGAAAGCAAATAATTTCTTATCTGTCTTCATTTTCTTGGTCACCTTGAGTAGCAGATTTGTCAGACATAGAGTACCCTCGAGTCAGTCATTTCTATGATATTAGTGCGCATCATCTGGAGTGGCAGTTGCAACATCTGTGAGATATGTCTTGTGCAAAATAACATGTGGTATTGGTTAGGATTGAAAACACAATTGTAGTAATGCTTGTGAAACGTTATAGATAAAAAAAATTCTGAGAGATTATATGGAGATAAATTTAGTAAAGAATTTTTATGGTTAAATTCCAAAGATTTACATATTTCGAAAAATATCAAAATATAAGGTCTTGTCTGAAAATAGATAAAATTTCTATAATTTATATTTCAATAACGTTGAGATAAACTTTTATTTAATTACTGAGCTATATAGTTAACTAAGAAGAAATTATGAAATAATGAGAAATGAGCTAACGATAAACAGGTAAGAATATTGTTAAATTATGAATCATTAGAGATGAATTTTTTTTTCAAATCATAAACTATTTCGTTATCACTCTTTATCTAACTCCCTTTTTTCTCTCTCCGTCTTTCTTTTTTTCTCTCTCTCCATTCACTCTCTCTCTCTATTTTTCATTTCGTTTTCTCTCTCTATACCTTTATCTTAATCTGTCTCTAACAATCGCTCATCATATTTCTCTAACCCTCACTTTATGTCTCTCAATCTCTCTCTCTCTCTTTCAATCACTCTTTCTTTCAGTATTTCTCTCTATCTCTCCCAATCACTAACTATCTTTTTTTAAACCACTCTCTCTCTCTTTCAATACTTCTCTCTTTCTCTCTCTAACACTCTATCACTCCCTTTCTTATCTCTCTTTCACTATCTCTTTCTTTGTCTCTCTTTAACTATCTCTTTCTTTATCTCTTTTTCACTATCTCTTTCTTTATCTCTCTCTCTCTCTTTTCATCTCTCTCTCTCTCTTTCTTTATCTCTCTCTCTTTTTCATCTCTCTCTCTCTTTCATCTCTCTCTCTTTCATCTCTCTCTTTCATCTCTCTCTTTCATCTTTCATCTCTCTCTCTCTTTCATCTCTCTCTCTCTTCATCTCTCTCTCTCTATCACTCTCTTTACTTCTTTCTATTTATCTATCTATCTCTGTCTATCTCACACAACTTTCTTTATTTCTTAAAAAATTATAGTTTAATCAATATGATTACATTATTCTAGCTATGTAATTCAAATTTCTTTTATTCTGCTATAAAAAAGAAGCATAGTTTCATATTTTTTTCTATTGTAAATTTCGATTTAAACTTAAGCAGAAAAATAACTTAAATCAAAATATTTACATCATCTAACATCAATATAAAATATTTTATCTTGAAGTTTTTTGAACTTTTGCTTACCTATGTTACATATTCGATTAAGTGCAAATATTGAAATAAAGCTGCACTATATCTCTGGTAATAATCTCTCTTTTCTGCAATCATACCCTTGTGAATGACTGCATTTACACTTTGTGCCCATAATAAAAGTTACCAAGCGTGAAACAAAATGGTTTAATAGGTTAGTAATTAACTAACGACTCCATATATTAAGGTAACTCTAGAAATATTTATAAGAGTTTTATGAGCCCGAATAAATTCCTCTGCTTTCAGAATATATTGGGGCTAAAAATGCCTTTAATAATATTCTTTTAAGTCAAATGCTGTAATATTTTGAGGGAACACTTTTAGTGCTCGATGTTAGTTCACTTATAAACATGCCTTACGCTACAAGAGAAAGTAAATAGAAATTCTTTTTCAAAGGAATATTATACTCTTATCATAATATTATATTTTATGCTGCATTAAAATGACAAAAACAAGTAATAAAAAAATATATAAGTCAATTCCTACTTAAGTCAACAAAGAAAAATTTTATTTTAGTTCATTTTATTAAGTAATTACCATTAATATATAAATGTATAAACATGTGACACAATCACAATATTAAGGAGCAAAATAGAAAGCGATTTTCCTTGCAATTTTCCATTTTCCTTCCGTACATGGTATTCGACTATTATTTTTGTTGGTTTCTATTTATTCTAAATATTCCAATAAAATAGTATCATAAAAATAAATCACATTCTCAGAAATTAGGCTATCTGAGGTGGGATTCGAGCCCACGACCTCCGGATTAGAAGTTCAACGCGCTGTTTATTTCGCTACAGGAACACATTGAGTTATTTTCCTTTCTATATATGTTGTCGGACTATTATTTTTGTTTGTTACTATTTATTCAATTTTAAATTTAATTAAGGAATTAATATTTGAAAAAAACGGTATTAACATCAAGTGTCATCCAACAGAAGTTTAAAAAAATGTATTTGGACTTGAATGGATGCATAGAAAGTATGTATTAGCGATTGAAAATTTGAACAAAATATATATATAAATAAATAAATATAGGGAGAGTGTGAACTTATAGTAGGAATTGAAAAAGATACTAATGGCCGGCACACGATGTATTTTCAGTTATCTTACACATAATAAGAAAGATAATTTTTTTTATATTGATACTATGTTATATTAAAATGATACTTTAAACTACAGTGTAATCTGAAGATTTTTGTTCTTATATCAGCAACGCTTTTTATTATGCTTAAGTCTCCAACTTCAATACAAAATTAATTCGTTCTAGTAGTTTTTTTTACATGTTACCACGAACAAAAACTTTAACTGAAAACATGTGTTTGTTTTTGATGCGTACAATTTACTTTGTAACTAACACTGAACTTTTTATGGCTGTTTTAGTAACTAAATCAAAGATAACACTATAACAATAACGCAAAGTTGACATGTTATTAAATTATCCATAAAGTGTTTTTGAATGTCAAACCATTTTTAAAAAATTACATTTTAGTTCTAAGCAACAATTTTTATGTATTCAAATGCTAGAAAACAATAACCGCTTTTTAAATTAAACTCACCCATGACTCTTACAAACAGTAAGCGGATATAAAACAAAAAAGGGAGATCAAAATATTTTCTCATATGCAATTTTTCAATATTAAAATTTTATGTAAACGACACAAACAAGAGCAATATTAAACGAGTTACTTTGACAGCGGGACATATCACTTTATATTGATAAATTCCATTGAAAGAAAAGTTTCGCCTTTTTTTAATTAAACTAGATTTATGAAAGTATTATACCGTGAAGACAGAGAAATCTGTTTTTAAAATTGAAAAATAAAAAGGAAGTAAGCATAGCAATCATAATACATTGGAAGAGGGGAAACGTATATTTAGAAAACTTTTTTTTCAATATAGTTTGTGCTGTTGCTTGTTTGTTTAAAAAGGGACATTCTTTTTTTGTCGCGTGTCAGTTTTTAATAATATAGTTTTTATTCAATATTTTTAGAATAGTTAAAGTAACTCACATGATATGCATTGTGAATGAAACTTAAACAATATTTATATACTTTATATTTGCTTTAACAATATTTACTTTATCATACGTAGCTGTAAAACTTGTTTACTTATTAACTGGTGAAAAGTACATACTTTATTTTTAAATACAGTATGTGTATTACATACATACATTTTACACATACGTATATATATTACATATGTACAGTATGTGTACATATGTGTTTCATTATATAGAAATAATTAACTTAACAGTGACGCGACAGCCCATGAGTGCCAAGGCCTACTGTGCCCAACTCAGTGTACGCGACCTGAGGTGCATGAGCAGATGTTCCAATCAGGTGATAAGCCCGACGTGAAACCCCCAGTGTTATGTTCCCAAGCAAGCTTGATACTCATTTATCGACCCACTGAAGGGATGAAAGGCTGTAGCAAACTTACCCACCCCTGGGTTTGAACCTCGTACCTGTGATGTGGAAGTGCGATATACACTAGCCACATGTAAATAATTATGCACACATAATATACATTATACATATTTACAACTAAAATCTGAATAAATTTTAATTACCGTATTTACTCGAATCAAAACTACCCTTTTTTCCCAATATTAAAGCTACTGAAAATCGAATGCTGCTTAGAATGGAATTTAAAAAAATGCGTTGGATGGGGCAATTACAGGTTCTAAACTATTTTTCATTTTCCTCAAAGACTTATTGAGAAATTGGGTTATGGTTTAGATTCAAGTAAATACGGTAATTCGCTAACAGACAAATACTTTATTTGAAAGGACATATTTTACCTTAATAACATATTCTTTTTTTTTCCTAATTACATGTTTATTTAAATCTTGTGTAAAAACAAACGGGAAAAAGATAGCAATGATTTTTAAATATGCATGGTATTACGGTTATTTCTTATAACTGGAAATGTTTTGTCATATGTAAGTTATTTTAATGGCTTTAAGACTTTTACAAAAAATTTTAATTAAATTAGTAAGATATTAAAACATCTTAAAAAGTCTTCAATGCACAAAAAAAGAAAAATGACTTTACAGTTTCAGTATTTCTTAAGAGGAAATGTTATTCTTTAATTTTGATTCTTATCTTTGAAATCGCGTATTAATCATATTAAAAAATAAGTGAAAAAATTACTTGGTACAAGGAAAACACTGGATAACTAAATGTAAAATGCTGTTTCAACAAAATAAAAATAAATTAGAGACAAAAAAAATTGCAATTTAATGCATTCTTTGTTCGATGGAAAAACAGTCAGTTTAAAGCTTTTATAATACAAAAAAAATTAAATTTTTAAGTAAAAGGCAGAAGAGTAAAGTAAATGAGAAAGATATATATATAATTCAGTTTCACAAAGAAACAATTCAATAATAAACAATGTAAATAAGTAAGTAAGCTGCTCAGAAATGCGCTTTTAGTTTCAGTTGAATTTTTTCAAATAAAATAGCACTTAACTTTCAAAAGGTCTCTGGATACATTACTGGAAAAGGAAATTTTAGAATTCAATGGAAATGCATACATTTCTCTCAAAAAGTCCCAACCATATGTTCCTTTAACTATATCGAGGAAACATTATTCCACTGAAATACATATACTTTAAATATAAATATTTCCTTCAGAAATATAAAACTAAATATGTATTTGATTTGACACTGCATATATATATACTTATTCTAGTAAAACTGTGAAGTTTTCACGTTTTCTTACTAATTGTTGCTCTGATTATTAATATAATTCTCTATCATTAAAATCTTTTAAAATATTATCTTAACACTCTTGAATAATGTATCATAGTACAGTGTTCATCTGAATAAAATTCAAAAATAGATATATAAAAAAGTAAGGCGCAAACTTTAATCCATTGAATACAAATCCATTTTATCCAAATATAATCCATTGAATAGAAAATCATTGTTTGTTATTGTTGCTTATGCCACCTTATCAAGAGTAACATCACATCAAGGTCCATGAAATTCATCTCGGCTAAAGTCTAGATTTTTACGCCAGTCGTTAGCCCTAGCTTTGAGCACCATGCATGTGATAGTACGATTTTGGTAGATTCCACCCCAATCTTGAGGATGAACATCCTGGGAGTGGTCAGAGGCCTCCCACCTCTCTACCCCTTCCATCAACCTCACGAGAGACCATGCGGCTCGACGGCATTCTAGAGCATTCCCATGCCGCGAAGGCACTATACGCTTAAAAATATCCGTGGTTTCTCCCGGATTTGAAGCCAGGCCCTACGGCACCGCAGTCATCGTCGCTAACAACTATACCGAATGGGCGGTAATCATTGTTTAAAACAATAAATTAGTTTTAAACAATGGTCAAGCTTAAAACATCTTTTCTCCCTTCTGTCTCTTAAGAATTCCATGGAAAATTATTTAATGAATTCAGTAGGAAAATACTAATAACTATAAGATAAACTAGGACTTAAAAAACTGCAGTTTTGTGAAAAAACATCAGTTAGTTTCAAGAAATAAAATGAAACAAAGGTTAATTCTCAACTAAATGAAAAGGATTTGATGGTAATAATTTTTTTATTAACGGACTTCGAAAATTTCCTCGGTAATTAAGTTGTTTTAAATTGTGTATGATTAGATGAATAGCGAGGATAAGAAATTTGAGACGAAGTAATTTATTAATTAATTTTAAAAAGGGTAACAAGAACGAATTATAAAAATCCATTTCAAAACTAACCTGAATCTACCATGAAACTCGATACACATTTTCAATATTCAATTAATGTTGATTAAATGCCACCCAAATTTCTAAAAATGTTTTCATTGAAAGATTTTAATCAACTTTTAATACTAACAATTTTTAATTGAACCTTGAGTTATTTCTCATTAAATTTATTTAACAAATGTGTTTTCGATATTGATTTAAGGACTAGAAGCTTTCTTTTAAAGTATTCATAGAGCAACCCTGAACAAAAAATAAACTGCATTTAAGGCAACTTCCTAATCATAAATAAAGGAGGGAAATATAAAACGTTGCTCATATTATATGAATTATTTTTAGATGGTAATATAAGGTCGCGTAGTAACCTTGTTAGACAAAAAGACCCGGAGCTTAAGTATAGTGTGGATTCAAGTATCATTAATCCAAATATAATTGTGTAAAGGACTTGATGGATGTTAAATATGACGATGCTCAAATTCTGTTGACTGCTGATGGGGAAATTAGATGTGTAAGCTCAAAAATCCTCATCATCTCTTGATGGTTGTTCATATTCATGAAACGTCACTAATAGATCTCGTGTTCCTTATACACTAATAATACCTAATACCACCTGTTCGGCAATGCCAGATCGAGGCCCACAAGATTCATCATGGCAAAGGACTAGGTGTACTTCTGTTGTTATCCGTCTCTTTCAGCACCATACAGATGATAAACTATTTAGCTCGGATCCATCCCAATTTTGAGAGACAGCTCCCTGGGGGTGGTCAGGGGCCTCCCACCTCTTTTCCCCTAAAGAGAAGATTTGTGGCTCGACGGCTATTTAGAGTACCCCCATGCCGCAAAGGCCCTATACATGTACAAACATCCTTACCTTTTCCGGGAGTAGCCACGGTAGCCTAGTGGTTAAAGTAACGGACTCGTGGCTGGCGTGACATGAGTTTGATCCTAGTATTGCTGAAGACCTGCCGTGTAGGGGTACGATGCACGTTAAATCTGTCAAAGTTCAAACGTAATTCCGTTAATATAGTGTGAAAGTTAGGAGAGGGGGTGCCAGCTCAGGTGCAGTCCTCGTCACTTGACCATTGTTCAAAATTACGAGATCTGTCACTAAAAGCACTTGAATAGCTGGATAGTGGGACATTAATATTCACTCAACAACTCACGCCTTCTGCGAGATTCTAATCCAGGCCCCCAAAAAAAAAAAAACAGCACAGCTGTCAACGTCACTAACAACTATACCGGATGGGTAAGGTTAGTGGAGAAAGCTTGGGGAAGAAGAGAGGTGATAGGCGCCTTAAGCTTCCCAGGGTATTCTCACTCAAAGTTGAGGCGGAACCAAGCCAAATTATATTGTTATTTGCATGGTGCTCAAAACTACGGCTAACGACAGGCGTTAAACTAGCCCATTGCCGTGATGAATTTCATGAGCCTCGATCTGACACCGTGATTCAGGTGGCCTTAGCAACAAAAACAACTTATACGGTGACACTGATAAACAATCAATAAATTTAAATAATAATTCATTAACAATATTTAAATAAACTGTACCTTGCTTTCTTTAACTATGTACTACGAATATTGTTAATAATGTGTCTTTGGACAAATTATATTATAAACAAAAACGGGGTTCAAAGTTTAAAAAAAATAAGAAGTAATAGAGAAGAGCTTCTAAATTTGTAAAAAATTTTTAACTGTAAAATATAAATATTGCCCACAATAAGTTTATTATGAAAATTTCAGAAATTCGGAAGGATGTTAATTAGATTTAGAATCTTTTAAAAATTGTTTTTCGATTAAATATCTTGCTTGATCCTCTGTAATGCATATGTTGAAAAACTAAATAATTAAAATATTTTCTTTTGGAAATAAATCATGTAAACTATATTTTCATTTATAACAAGAAAACTTATTTTGCATTTTTAGCAATTGAATTAAATTTAAATGTCATTCTTTTTATTCCTTTTGTTCAGTTTTGATATTCTCCTGTACTTCAAAAAAACAAGGCTGTTTACAGCAAATATTTTAAAAGGCTTGTTTACAAATTTTTATCCGAGCTTCAAATCCAACTATAAACGATAAATGTTTACATTTACATACATTTTTTTCTTTTTTTTTGAAGTAATTGTAAACATAATACTTCTCTTCAGTTCTCCATTACGATGAAATATTTTTAAAAAACAAATTCACAGTAAATTTGTTACGAAATTGAATTCTTTATGATAATGTATGTAAAACAGAGTAGATATTAATTTAAAATCCACGAAATGATTATATAATGTAGAAAAAATAACTACTGTTAATTTTTTATTTCAATTAAAAGACAATTATTTTTGATTTTAAGTAAACATAAATTAAAGAAATAAAATTTCCTCTCCAGAAGCTGATATGAAAAATTAAACTAAAAAAACAGTTATAAAGTGTAAAGTAAATAAAAGTAGCATCACTCAATGTTAGAGTAATGCTTACAGTTTTTGCACTTTTAGAATTCCATTATGAATTTAATTTTTTCTAATTAATAAAAAAGGATCGTATTTAAAAATATCAATAAGCTCTTTTTGTTTTATTTTACTCCAATTTTAATGAAAAAAATATAAGAAGTGCAGCAAAGTACTATGAAAAGCTGTCCAGTATAACATCCAAAAAAAATTCCTAAGTAAACAACAAATATTAATTATTTGTTAAAGTGAAATCATAAGATGCTTATAACAAGTATTTGCGCAAGAATAATCCTACAAATAAAACTTATATATAATCCCATTTTTTCTTTAATAATAAAAGAAAATTCTATAGTAAGCGAAAAATTTAAAGTCAATCCCAATATTTTGAAAAAATATGCATAATTTTGACTTTAAGCTCCATTTCAAGATCTTCAATTTTGGGAGAAAAAATTTTCTAAATAAGTAATAAATTTGTATATTTTTTTAAGAAATTCATTATTTAAAACCTATTTACAAGATAAACAATGTATTTTTTAATTTTTATGTTAATTGCTTAAAAATACAAATCCTTGATCTTCTTTGTTCATAAATCTCAGTAGTGTGGATGCTATATCGCAAATGTTTTACTCATTTAAATTACGGTACAGCAGTAGTACCGCAGCCTAATTAAAAGAGAAAAAGATTGCAGTTCAGCTAAGTACCAATGGGTTATAAGGATTAAGGTATTAAATGTTTGATTATTATTTTTGAATGTAATTTTTTTTTCATGTAATCGCTTTCCTTAGCATGTCAATTCAGAACTTTCAAAAGCGAAAAAAGCAAAAAGTATTTTGTTTATTTTAATTGATGGCAGTCATATTTAAAAAAATTCAAGGTAATTTCTACGTACTAAATAGTTCATACGAATTTGTATTGTTGATTTCTTTTTCCTTATTTAAAAGCTATTTGATATAAAAATAATTAATTTTAATTATGCTTCAAAAAGTAAGAAAACAACAAGAAATAAAGAATAATTTCCATTTTTGTTACATTTTAATCTATTAAATACTTTTATTTAATTAAGTTAGTGCATTTCTTAAATATCATGACTAAGCCAAAATAAAATATTTTCCGTTTCACAACTTCAAAGAGTATGTATATACACACTTTTAATGTTAACTTGTTTCTTTTTTCAGCTTAGAATTTTTGCTTGAAAAGCATTAGTTGATCTAAATATTTTCCGTCACAAGGATTCAAGTTAAGCAAAACAACTTCGCATGAAAAGAATTGTTACATTTTTTATACGTTAACACATGTTATTTTATATTTTAAAAATCATACTAAAGTCTTTTATAGGGTGTGACATTAGCAGATGATATTACTATGAGAATGATAATTGAAGAGCTTTTACAATGATAAATGTTGGAAATACAATCATACTTTATATTCGAGAACTTCCAAGTTTTTTTCTCATTATCTTAAAATCTGAAAGATGTAACGTCATATTTGCTACTTACACAAAAAAGTATTTCTCTGTTCCGGGCAAAAAAGGATATGTAATTTGAAAAAAAATTCAACTTCTTCTAATACAAACTAAAAAAAAAATTTCAGCTCTTGATATAATTCGTTAATTCGTGGTTTATTATTCGTTAAATATGGGGTTTTGCCTTCCTTTTAAACGGGGGAAAGAAAAAACCGTTAAATCGTAAAATTCGTTAAATCGGATTCCGACTGTATATCAAACTTAGATTTTTACATTTTGAAAATTCTTTTGAATGAATTTTATGAGAAGCTAAGAATACTTACATACATTTCTCAAAACACATGAAGTTAATTTTCGTTCTAAGAACTTATATTATTTTACTGGATTTGTTGAAAAGGAAAAAGAAATACGATATTAAGAATATCTTTCATTCCCCCTTTCTGTAAAATGGTAAGTTATAAAAAAAATAATAAATATTAAGTTTCTTTAATCACTAAAATTAATTTTTCCCCCATTCTAAAACTTTTCATTACTTCCATTTTTTTTTTTTTTTTTTTACTTATTTAAATGAAGTTTCAAAACTTTTTTTTCATTATGTTAATACATTTCATTCACAAAATCTTTAGAACTTTTAGTCAGATGAAATTTATTATCTGAATCGGTGATAAATTATTTTATTAATTAAATCAGCAAATAACTCGGTAATTCTTCAAGTATTTTTGATTCAGATACAATATTACACAATCCCTCGAAACTGTTATGTTGCTTGAAATTTTTAAAACATATATAAGAAATAAATTTTAATGGAAAATTTCAAAGAACTACTATGAATCTTTTTAATTAAAAATTATTTACACTCTTTTAGTTATAAGCAGATACAGTAAAACTATTTTTAAATGTAAACATTGAAAAAGCGTGCTTTTAAAATTATGACGAACAAAATAGATAAAAATGAATTAATAATCTAGTGACAATTATAGAACTTTTTTTACGTTGTTTAAACTCTATCAATCTTAATAGTAATTCTTTTGAAAATGAATCAAATTGAATTCTTCGAATCCTCATTTAAAAGTTAATTTTGCATTTTCTTATTTTAGAAAGTTCAAATGCAACGAAAGAAATTTTACATTTCTCTTGTGTAATAATAAACCAGATATTAATGAACTAATGTATTTCCTTTAATAATAACAAACATTTAGAGAATTTCTGTAATAACTGACTTTTTCATGTTAATAAATAGTTATTGAAAACTGGTTAAAAATTAGTAACAAATTAAGAAAACATGAACTTCAAAATTATTTTAACATAAGTTTTATAAAATATTTATAGATGTTTCCTTCAGCTTATATGCTAAAATTGATTTATAACAAATCTATAGTACTTTGATCTTCAATAAAAGAAGAATAGAAAATTATTTTACTGTCCAATTTTTTTATGTTTTCATTTCAAGAAGAAGCCAATATTTTAATTATTAAAGAACAAGTCCTCTATTTAATTATACATAAGTATACAATTGTAACTCATTATTTATTTCAAATCAAAATATTTCACCGTATCTTACTTAAGTTTAAAAATATAATGATAATTTATTTTTTAATCATAAAAACTTAATTTTTTTGAATATTTGAATTTAAATTACATTTAAAGAAAAATTAGCTTAGACATTTTCCTTACAAAAATAAAATACCATAGACTGAATTAAAAAGTTTTTTATAAAACTCATGAAATAATATTTATTAAATTTCATTTTGATATTTTGAGTTAACACATGAGGTTAATATAAATTTTAAGAAAGATATTAATCCAGTGCTTCTCAAACTTTCAATATTTGTGACCCATTATTCACAGTTTTCATCGCGCCCTTCTTCCATACAATAACAATGTATTCAATTCAACGATACTATACTTTGAAGCAAAAAAAAGCTACAATATGACTTTAACCTCTTAAGTGTTACCAGCGTATATAATTGTCTCGATCAGTCAAAACGGTTATTGTCCAGGACGTATATATACGTCTTTCTGAAGTACGATCTTTTTTTTGCAGTATTATTCACAAGAATTCTGAAGAGTTTGGAATAGAATAGAAGGACATTGTCAGTGTTTGCGAAGTATTTACCTATTTCAGAGAATTTTCTCTTATTTATTCCTTGCCCCCTCTCAATACATGCCATACGTGTGCCTACGTGGAAACGGTGGCATTGAGAAACGAATCGCGTTAACTTTAAATCGTCAGTAAAGTAATTAATTTTAAACCGCACAAATTATCAAGATAAACGTCAATTTGGCAAGCCCATGGGGTCACTGGTAATTAAAAAACTTGTTCTTGACTTAGTATTGTTAAATTAATCATATAAATACATTGTGTAGTACTGATACATTTATAAGTGTATTATGGCAGTGTAAATGTGTATTATATTTTTTATTAAGTCAGAATTTATTTTGTTTGTTTACTTTCAGTAAATTAATATTTTTTTTTAATAAAATTTTGTTTTCAACTTTTCAATATGCTCGCGTTCCTTGCGTAGAGTTAACATGCCCCTAAAAGGGGGCGCGCCCCACAGTTTGAGAAACGCTGTATTAATCTGATAAATTTTGGCCTAGAAAGAAAAAATGCTTTTGAAAAGGGAGTTTTTTATTAATGATAATTCTCAATATAAAGTAAAAGTATATGCACTAAAGAAAATTAACAAAAGATATTCTTTTGTAAAGTAGAAAATCAGTGTGTTTTAGCCTTTATTTTTAGTCTGAAAAGTAATTTTACTGTTTAAGAAAAATCTCTTAATTGTAGATAATAAAATATTTTGATAATTATTTAACGCATTTTACAACAATAAGTAAACATATCTAGTGAATACTAATTTTTTGAGACTTTTTAAGTACGGAAGAATGATTTTTTAATCATGAAACCTATAATATAGGAAAGCATCCCGGATTTTTGCAATGTAGTTTGAAACATTTCAAAAGTATCACCACCTCAGTATCATTTTGTTTAAAATTATGTACTTATTAACTTTAAAAAGGAGACTGTATGCGTCGAAGATTTTATATTTTATTTATCATTAATAATTAGAACTTTCCGAAACAAAAAGCTTGAAAACTTTGAAAAAAATATATGTATATTATCGTATCAATTAATTGTAAGTGAATGAAACGACGAAGTAATTTAAATACAGAGAAATATTTAAATGTAAAATCTGAAAAATTAAAATACAAAAAAATATATAGTGAATAGAAAAATATTAAGCTACAAAATATTTTTTAAAATAATAAATATATCGTATGAATAAATTCGATGTTTAAGCAATACATATTTTATAAACGTCTTTATTTTTACGAACTCCTCGAAGTGATATTATCCAAATAGGAAATATTTTTATTCTAAATATATACAAATAGAATTCTCTTTTTTAAAAAAAATGAATAAATAGAACGATTCAGACTGTCTTGAGACTCGATAGCCTTAAGATAATTCAAAATCAATACATAAAGAACAGGAATGATATTAGAAGGAGAATCAACTCTTACCTAGAGATAAAAGAATATAAACATTAGAAAACTATCAATTTATTCGATATAAAAGCTTAAATCTAAAATTTAACTTCCCTGTGTTTCAAGAAACATCAAAATAAATTTTTCTTATACTTAATACTATATTCAAATTAATTAATAATTTATATAAATGCATAGTATTTAGTTGTTTCGATTTTTTTTTTTTTTAAATTTCAATTGTTCCAATTCATTTTAATTAAAGATGACTCGATATTTCTTCTTTGGTGATACTGGATTTCCCCTACTTGTCTTTTAAGTAGGAATCTAAAATTGAAGATGAAAGGCTTATTAGAGTATATATAAAAGGAAAATTTTCTTGCTAATATCTAAAGAGATGTGTGATTAAAAGGCCCTTGTATTCAATTCCTTTTGTAGAATCCATATCAATTGCTTTTTCGCAACCTTTTCAAACATAATTTGCAATTAGGGAATCTAAGCAAACACTTCAGAAAGGGTAATGCAAACACTTCATATTCTTATTGATGTTATCATTTCAGACGAAATAAAAATCAATTCTCTACGGATTAAAAAAACAAGAAATAGCGCCTTTAGCAATATGGATGAGCAAAAGGGATATTTTAGTTTGTTTTCTTCTGATGTCAAATAACTCTATCCAAATTCAGAATAAATTTTTCAGGAACAGAATTATTCCAATTATGTATAAGGATTAGAATGCATGTATAAAAATTTTTTTAAGGACATTCTGACAAAAAAATTATTTAAATACAATATTTCGGCAAAAAATTAACTTAGAATAACCTTTTTTTCAAAATGTTCTCCTTTTGTGAAAAAAGCTTCTATTATAATAATATTTTGCCTGTATATAGCTGAGATCTCTCTACAGAGGCTCAACTATGATTTTTGAAAAAGTCACATAATTTTCAGAGCTACAACCAATTGAAATAATTATCGGCGTTTTTTTTCTTAAGATTTCTCCCCTTTGTTGTTGTAAAACATGGATAAACCCACTTCTAAGTTATGCATTTCAAAAATTCTAGTTACCGGTATACCAGAATACCAAATTTCGGTATTTTGAGCCATCTGTGTCATTTTGTAACACCAGTATTCACAAATTTAAGTACCCTTTTTTCCGGTATTAACTAGAAATTTTAAAACTGCCTCTATCATTTGTTAACGGATAGCCAACATAGAAAAATAGTATACGTTTTTGTTTTTATGTCTCGTTAACGGGCCAAATTAATTTGACTGAATACAAAGTTGCATCGTACAATCAAGAGAAGTGATAAAATATGTGAATCATACAAAGAGGAGGGCCAAAGCTATCGTATAACCACTCAAAGCGACACTGCACACACGCAGGATTCGTAATCAGATATTCATATCTGTGAAAACAAGGTTGTAGTTGCGACGAAAGTGCGTAGTGTTTCGATATTTTTAAATTGGTGAGTTTTTTATTCGCATTGTATTTGCAAACCATACATTAGGTTTCAGAATATTTTTCACATTTAGCATGTATATATTCATAAATAATAACTCATAATAATGTATAAAAATAACTTTAAAGAACATAAAATATCAGTTGATAATACTTTGGTTTGATTATCTATACGATGAAGACCACAGATTAAATAGTGATATTGACACTTTTCTCTGTGATTTAAATAAATAAGATGTTCCTTTACTTTTTGTGATTCTTTATATACTTAATGTTATAATTTATTATTTACATCTTACTTTTGTGATATTTACACTCTCAAATAAAACAAAGAAACACCTGTGTTTTCTTTTATTTTTTCCTAAAATTTCTACTACCGTTATTAAAACCGGTATCCTGGTATTAAGACCTACAAAATAGCGAATACCAGTATTATAAGCTTTTGGTCCGATATTGCAAATCCTAATTGTAACTATTTATTAAAAAGTAACTAAAATAAAATTTTTCTTTGTTGGCGCAAGTAGGAATTGACTTAATTTTTTTTTATATTTCTTGTTTATATTTAGTATCACCTGAATTAGATTATAAATATACAATTATCTTAAGAATATTACTAAAAGAAAAAATTATTTAAATGCAATTTTATTGCCAAAAAATTAAGAAAAAGTGACATAATTTCAAAACACTCTCCTTTTATGGAAAAGGCTTCTATAATAGAAATATTTTGCTAATATACAGCTAGGACTTCTCTTCGAAGCCTGAACTAGGACTTTTGAAATACATTATTTATTATTTAGAAATGGATTTATTCCTAGTTTAATACATCTGAATCGAGAAACTTTAACTAGAACCACATCGGTTATTAGTTCAATTGATCGTAACACTGTGAATTTTTCCAAATTCCAAGTTCAGGCTCTGAAGAAAAGTCTAAATCGTATGTAAGAGAAAATATTAATTATATAGAAGCGTTTTCCATAAAAGGAGAATGTTTTGAAAATATGTCATGCTTTGTCCTATTCTTGCCAAAAAATCGCACTTAAGTAATTTTTGCTTGTAAGATTTTTAAAACAATTTTACATGTATGTTTTAATTTAGGTGATACTAAATATAAAGAAAACATTATTCATTTACACGCATTTTCAAAATCCTGATTCCGAACATTGTCGGATACCTTAAAAGTTAAAAAAAAATTGTAAGAGAGAGAGAAGTAATATAAAAAAAATTTTAAGTCAATTCCTACGTAGGCCAACAAAGAAAAATTTATTTTAGTTACTTTTATTAAATAGTTACAATTAATATAATTATGTATATACGTACGACAGAATCACAATATTAAGTGACAAAATAGAAATAGAATGTTTTTGTTTGTTACTGTTTATTCATTAATTAATTTTAATTATTCTAATAAAATAGTAGAGTAAAAAAGAAATCATATTCTCTGAAATTAGACCATCCCAGGCAGGATTCGAAACCACGACTATTGGATTAGAAGTCCAACGCGCCATCCATTGCACTACAGGGGCACAACGAACGATTTTCCTTTCTTTATAGGCTGTTGGACTATTATTTTTGTTTGTTACTAATTATTTATTTTTTAATTTTATTAATGAATCAATATTTGAAACAAGCTGTATTAACATCAAGTGTCATCCACTACAAGTTTTAAAAACTGCACGCATTGGACTTGAATGGATGAATAGAAACTATATTATTAACGATTGAAAATGTAAACAAGATATATATATATATACATATATATATATATAGGGAGAGAGAACTAATGGTAGGAATTGAACAATACTCCATTTTTCTCTTGAACACATAAATTTTGAAACCCATTTAACATTACAATATAGGAGAAGAAATATGGAACGCATCTTACAACAGCAAAAATAGCTTAATACTGAGAAAAGGGAGTAATACATGAATGTATGCGTGTATTCATGTGCTTTCTACAGAATAGAGAAGTCAGAATATAATATTAATGTTCGAACTTTTTTTATCGAAAAAAGTATTTCGATTTTGAATCTTTTTCTTTAACATCATGTGAAGACATTGTGTAATAAAAAGTAAAACTGATATTCCGCAATTGTTTAAGATTTACATTCTTTTAAACTGAAATAAAGGAAATTGCAAATCATAATTTAGATTCATCATATATTGTAAATAGTTTAATCGGTATTAAGTTTTTTATTCAGTTTATTACTTTAGACTACTGTTTTTATAAGTACTAATATATTCATTATAATAAAAGAAATAATATAAAAACAGCATTATTTTACAAATTTATTATAACAAGCAATAATAGGCATTGTACACATTATATAAACTAAGTGATGTAAATCGAATAAAAATAATTTATTTTATAACATTATTTTATATTTTTATTGTGTATATTTGAAATTATTCTAGCTAAATAAATAATTATTTTGTTATAATAGTTTTAAATAAGCACACAAAGTAATTAAAACTCTAAAAGAAAGATCATTAACTAGATATTAGTTAATTACTTGAAATAAAAATGTTTAAATGAATTATAAACCGAATTATACATAGAATTTTTAATAAACTCTACCTGAGAGAGTGAAATAACTTGAATAATGGGGATAAAAAATAAAATATATTATTGAAGTTTTGGAAACTCGAGTTTTGAGTGGAATATTTTCAAGTCAAAATATATAAATATTTTACTACAAAAAATATCATTGAATGATCTTTAGATAAACGAAAAAAATAATAAAGTAATAAAAATGTCAGTATTGCTTTACAAAAGAAATATCATTGCAATATTTTTTGTTGTTTCATTCATTAGCTATGTTCGAAGTGCTCAAAATAAAAGACAAA
Source organism: Trichonephila clavipes (assembly GCA_019973935.1). Taxonomy (NCBI): domain Eukaryota; kingdom Metazoa; phylum Arthropoda; class Arachnida; order Araneae; family Nephilidae; genus Trichonephila; species Trichonephila clavipes. The sequence goes on along the minus strand of BMAU01020542.1, from coordinate 381,459 downwards.
AAAGGTGTAAATATTATGTTAAAAGAATAAACGTCTTTAAAAAATAACATAGCTTAGCACGAAATTTTAATTTTATTTAGATAAAATTTTCAAGTCGTATTTTCATGTTGTGTTTCAATGTCTCAAATTTTGATAGGCAATGATAGAATGAAAAATAGTACGTAAAAGGGTGAATTAAAATTTTACAATTAACAATTTTGCTAATATTTACAGTATTTTATTCATTTGAATAATACTTTTTATAATTCTGTGTTAAGATATCCTAGATAAAATATTTTTTTATTAATTTAGTTTTCCTCAATTCTTGCTTAAACTAAATAAATTATGTATGTACTTCCATGGAATATTATCCCTCAATGATTAATTAGTTACATGATAAGGAGTTTGTGTTGGTTTTTATTACCTATCGAATTTATTGCTTACTTAGAGGAAATTTTTTTTATAATTATTGAAAAGAAACTCTATTCGAAAATATGATAATAAATTATTCTTTTGTGTGAAAAGTTCGTTCAAAATTGTACATAATTTCGATAGTTTAATTTTTTTATTTTACAAATTGTCAGATAAGTCATTGTTAATGAAAATTTTAGTTTTCTGGTTTTATTTACAAAGATAGTGTAGAAAAGAAAACGAAAGAAAAACTAATTTGATACTGAAATGGAAATGTAAAATACTAATTTAAACAATCTGTAATTAAAACTTTTTAACAATATAAAGGTACGTGAATCATTTAACACATAAAGTTCAGTTTTAGATATTACTGAAGAAGGCGTTATATCATAAATTTTAATATACTTTAGCTTTCTTAAGAGTTTTTGCATTGCATTTCATAATAATTTTAGTTATGCTTGACTTTCCGTCCAATTAAATATATAATTTTAAAAAAGTCTCTACTATAATTATTTATTAACAAGGAAAAAGTACAAACGATACAAAATTAACATTTATTCAATCAAAACTAAGTAATTTTAAAACTGCCTTATTTTTTAATACTTTATCATTCATCCTATTCGAATTTCTGTTCATTTATTTCACCATAGTAACAATAAAATAAAAAAGTAACCAAAAGCATTTAATATTTTTCACTCATCATTTCTGTAGTACGAAATATTAGTAAACATATAGAAATTTCAAACAAAAAATTCATCGAACAAAATATTACTTTATAATTTAAATAGTAAACTTTTTTGGAAGTACTTATAATATTTAAAATTAAAATTTCGAATTCTACAAAAGAAGAAATTCTAATCTTGTTCGAATAAATTAATTTATTATTAAGCATAAAAACACATAATTAGAGCTATAGTTCATTCAGAAAAACTCTGCCTTCTGAAAACGATTTCAAGTAGGCATTGTTTTCACTATCACAAAATTTCAAAATTTAGTTTAAAAACTATATTCCTTGTTTAACAATTGACAAAAAAACTCAATTAACAAAACTAATCATAAGATTTTGTTGAACAGTTCACTTTTCGAAGTTTACTGAACTTAATGAACATGAGCGATAAACAACTTTCCAACTGCAAACGATAAGTAAAAATCGAATTTACCTCACTAAACTTCCAAAAAGAGAAGAACAAGATGTTTTCCCCACTATAGTTGTTGGTGTAAAGATTCTACCAAATTAGAATAGTCAAAATATAATTTTCGATAAAGAACAACTTCTACAAACAGCTGCTAAGTCTTCTGAACTCAACTCGCAAGGAATAAAACCGTCCGTGTCCCTTCTGAGTGACAATCGTGGGTTGCTGCGACGAAAGATGTATGATCGTAATACACGTCGCCAAATTACTGCGCCAAATTTCGGTTTGACTGATAGTACGGAAAAAGTTGTGGAGTTTGGAAAAGTTTTTACCTCTACTGTCTCTTTACGGTGCAGTGGGTCGAAATGAATGAACAAATTGTGATTTCGTGTTTTTTATTTTTTTGAAGGTAAGTAATATGTTGGGAAATGTTCATAATATGTTGGCATACAAATAAGTGAGTTGTGTTGGGTTTTTTTCTATTATTAAAATCTTGTAATAAATTAAGATAAAGAATTATTTTCCACACATTTAAATGTTCTTATGCTTTAAAAAATTCTTAATGAAACAATATTAGTGTGTTAATTCTGATCTGTTTTTAAGTTAAAATTTGTGAACTACAGGTTTTAATAATTTTCTCAAGTAGATATATATTAATTAAAAATCATGTAAATTATATCTTAAGTCTAACTTAAAGCTGTTTAAAATTACCAAATACATTGGATAAATTTTTCAATTAAAAATTTTATTACTGATTCATTATATTTATATACTAAGAAAATGAAAATATTTCAATTAGTTTTAACTAAGGGAATATAAATGCTGTATAATCACATCATTGATATCATTTTTTATGTGATTATTTCTAATTTTTATATTTCATTAAGTAAAATAAAAATCATCCTGTTAGAGCTACTGATTATAAGCAGGGTAAATAACAGAAATTAAATAATCATGCTAGCAATATTGCTTTGTTCTAATTAATATTGATCCCAATAAATAAAGTAGTATATTCCAATATCTTGCATATAGAAGAAAAATGTATATGATAGTGAATGGGAAAATCATATTTGATTTTTATGAAATAGTTTATAAAAGACATTCAAAAAATGATAAGTAGATATATATGAAAAATTATTTTACAGGAGTACTATCTAAGTTATCCTTGAATATTTTTCGATAGTAAATTTTAAATCACTTAAAAAACAGTTATTACAGTTATTTTATATTAAATGGGAATAAAATATTTAACATAATAATATGAATTGGCATTTTATTAATTATATTGCATCTAAATTATTTTATATATGGAATATTATAATATCACTTTTAAATTCTAAATTACTCAATACTTACAAATATTTTTTGCTAATTACTTTACTAAGTGAATTATTATTATTTATTTAATGTTAGGTCAGTAACAAAAATACTAATATCACTATAAATATTGAAGCGCAAATATTGAAAGCAATATCCTCATCAATTTTAAATAATAGAGAAATCAATGATGTGAATCATTTCAACTATAAAACAAAAAATATATAGCTATCTTTTATTTCCTAATGTTTTTCACGGAATTATGTGGATAATAATAAACAATGCTTTTGCATTATTTTATAATTCACTAATGCTGATAATGTTTTATATTTTTTTCAATAGCAATTAAACTTCCTACATTAAAAAATAAAAATTATGTTCACCACACGATTTGATTTTTCAAACATTCTCGAATAGTATATTTAACAATCAACTGAATTTTAATCATTTGTCAACTAACTGATTAATAATTATAAATGAAAAAAGACACTACTTAACTAGCATTTTTAATCGAAATCGTCTTGCAGCTTATTACTTTTAATAACACTTATTATTATTTTTTTACTTAATATGAGAAAAATTCAACATGTGGTGAACCATTACAAATTCAATTCATATTTCTACAAATCTAAATGACTTATAATAGCAATTTTTTTAATAATTTGTGATACATGTTTAGTTTTTTTTAAATTGTATGCTAATTCCATGAAATCCTAATGTTGTGTGTTGATCTTAAAAATTGAATCCAAATTTTATTATGATTGTAAATAGTTATTCAAATTCAAAAATATTTAAAATTTACATAATCAATTTAAATTGTAAGGCATATACATATTTACCTATATAATGAATCCTAAATTTTTTTAAGATATTAAATGAAAGAAATACTTTTATCCGTTAGGAAAAAAAACAAATTTCTGAAATAGTACTTTAAACTGCAAGAAAGGAGCTTGAAAATATATTGTGCAAGAATATATTCCTGATTTTTTTTCAATCATAACAGAGAAGCTTATTAAACTATACCCTCGATATTGAAAAATGCTTCTTATGCTAATGAAGTCATAATACAATGTCTAAATTAGAGAATTTTTCTTTGTGTAGAATTTTTTTCCTACTTGGGTCTCTTTTCTTCAGAATTAGATAAAAACAGGCTTATAAAAAAAATAGAAATAAGTTTTCTCACTTAAATATTTCAAGCCCTTTTTTAATAGCAAAGATTCCTTTTCTCTTCATCCATCGTTCAAATTAGTATCTTCAGCTATATTTTTTTGTCTTGTACTTTGAATTAACTTCAATATAGAATTAATAGAATACGCTGGATAATATGTCCCAATCTTTAAATAATGTTTATTTCGAAATATGTGGTCAGACCTCTGTGTAAATTCTTCAATAGTTCAAATGAACAATATTCATTTTAAGGAAAATAAATGTATTTAAAGCGAAATTTCTATTAATTTTATTTTAATAACATTTTTTATTGCACAAGGAAAATATTTGATAGTATATCATGTAAAGATTACAAATGAGATTCAGAATTCAATGACATTTCCACATTTATTGTTAAAATCAAAGTGCTTAACATATGCAACTCGGCTCTATTTTTATGCATAGTTTGCATGTATGTAATACACTTCATTAGAGTTACATTTTGGAATTTTTATTTGTTAATCAAGTCCCTAATTCTTTTTTAAATTTAAACTCATGAAAGTAAACATAAAATTATACGAAGTATATCCTAAGATATTTGTTGCAACAGATATTCTTACAAGTCAATGATTGATATTTATCACATTTCTATAATACATCTTACATTACTATAAAATAAGTTCAGTTTATATTCAAAAAGTAATTTCGTTTCATTGAATACTTATAAAAACATAGCATATTATAAATCACAGTTCATCTTTATATCAGAGAAAAAAGGCAATATTTAAATTTGGAATATAAGAAACGGGAATTGGCTTGTGATATGCTCCGCACACACACAAAGTTTTTTCTTTAAAAATATTGACTTATACGAAGAAAAGTAAATTTTTAAAAACTCTGAACTTTGACTTTAAGTAAGTTTTATAAAGCAAATAAAATATCTTAGTGAAAGTATCTGAAAACTTTTTTAGTAAATTTGGGATAAATAAAGTGTTTTCTTTTTTTTATATTTAAATTTATGTTAATGTATTTACATATGTTTATAGATTTAAAATGACTGAAAAATGCAGAGCACGTAAATTTCAATTCTTGCAAAATATTATTTATATGCAATTAAGATATTTTCTTTTTAATAAATAAATTGAGTATAATTTCTCATAAAATAGGAAAACTTTAGTTTTATAAATTAGATTTGAAAAATTAGATTAAATTAAAAAAGTCAATTTTTCCTTTTTTCATCTTCCTTATATATAAATAATTCTACTTTTTTCGGATTGTTTTATATTTAATTTTTAGGGGAAAACATCAATATTTATGCAAACTGAACCATTAGCTTATGAAGCAAAAATTTGACTTTAACGAATTTTTCTAGATTAAAATATCATAACATAATTCAAAATACCATATAAAAAAATTATGCATAGAAATTAAATATAAAATTTAATACTTAATTTGTTTTAATTTTTTTAAACTGATAATACATTTTTCTTGTTTTATAAAAGAGTAAAATCTTATTTTTTTAAATGCTCTTTCCTTTCATAAAGATAATGTGATGTTTATACTGCTTTAAAAAAACTATTAAATTGACATTATATTTATACATATTTTGAAATATTCTCAAACGAATAATAAAATTTTAAATTGAAGAATTACCAAATGTTTATTTTTATATCTTAACTGAAATAAGACTTGTAAGCTTTTAAGAAGCTGCAATTAAACGAAGAGTGATAAATGAGCGTAGCATAAAAAAGTGTTAAGGTATCCGACTACTTGCGACAACCCTTTTTCAAAAAAATGGAGATATGGGGATTTTTTTGTGGTTTTTAGATTTGTTTAGTACAATTTTAAAAAATATGCTAAAATTAAGAAGAGAAAAAGAAATTATTATATCTAAAACAAAAAAGAATGTGTGAGGGTCAAAAAATACAAAAAATAACATAAACGGGCCCCATTCTGTACCAAAAATTTATGAACAAATTTTCAATTTTTCAATTCTGGTGTGTTGCTATGTTATTCATTTTTAATGACCTTCAGGATAAGAGATAATTTAATTTTTATAAAAACTAGAGCACTTTATCTTAGTGATTATATGAATGAAATTGCTTAAAAAAACAGCAATTATATTCGCATAAAGAACGGTAAATTTTGAAATAAAACAGTGATTAATAAATCTGAAGGTCAAAACACTTCTACTGTTATAAAAAACGTTCACAAAAAATTTCAGCAAATTATTTTCAAAACTTTTTGTGCAATCGCTGTCCCCGTTTGAGGTTTTCGAAAAATACACATTTCGAGTAAAACGCGTTTTAAAGTTTGACATCTTGCTTAAAGTAATAGCATTTGCTTTTACTAAAACTCTTGTTGTTTTTGTTCTGGTGAACGGAAAATAATAAACTTTGTATTTTTATAAAGCTAATAAAATGGTCTATACAAAAATCATAAAAAAATTTGTCAATTTTTGGCAAAATTTACTATTTTAGGGTAATCGGATACCTTAAGTACATCTACGGAAGTATATTAGATCTATACAATCCTGAAATTTGGGGAAGCATTCCTTTTAATAAGTAGAGATCTGTTAAGAACGGATTTTTTTTTTAAATCAACGCACAAGAAGGGTTGCGATGGCGCTATAGATACAAGAAATTCAAGTTTCTGAACTTGAATTTAGACTTACGTACTTTTTATCTGACAAAAACTTCTTCTGTTCTTCAGAGATTCGCTAAGAAAGTATTGTATGGAAATCACGGAGGCTTACGGATGAGTAGTAGGTAAAAAAAATATCCCGTTTTCGAACTATTACACCTACAACAAGGAAATTTAGTATGCATGTTTCTTTTGTTGAGTTGACATCCGCTAAGAACGAAAAGGGGGTTATGGAAGAGTTACAGACGAAACAAATTTCCGTTTTTTAGAACAATTGGACTTATGGGCTTGGACATGTTTCTTTTGATGAATAGACTCGTTAAAAAGGGATTTGAGATAATCAACTATGAAAAGTGTCTACAGGGGCGTAAATGATGGCTGTACTTCTCTTTTAGAAATTCAAAACCTGCTTTCGTTTTAGTCAAGAGCCGTAAGAATATCACTCCTAGGACTTGGATAATAATTAAAAAAATGTATAATCTTACAATGTCGCGGAACTCCCAGTGAAATAGGAGGGTAATGGCTATTATTCAAATACCCTTATACAAGTATTACTAAAAATTTAAATGTATACGAATTCGTTTTTTATAAAATACCTTTCAATCATTTTAATTACTATATAGGTTAATGTAATTTTAATAGCCAATGTGGTGAATATCATTCATAAATAGGCAAAAATATGATCTCTTATATCTTTCTAATTTAAATAATCCTAAGTTATTTACTAAAATAAGTACTTAGGATTTTTTTTTCATAATAAAAATAAATGGATGAAACAATCTAATGAATAATCTTAAAGAAAAAAAAAACAAATTATTATCTCCAGAAGATTTAACTAACTTCATATTAAATTTTTCAATTATTTCCCCCGTTTGAAGTATCTTCCGTTCCCAGACAGTTTGCAACTTTCCCGAAACAATTAATTGAATAAGTTGAGGTTGTTGACCTTGGATTTAAAGGAGTATCGATTAAATTTACATTAGATACTACAACGGCATAATTGATCGAAATTAATTAAAGGAGAAGCCGCAGAAATTCACCCTATGTGCGTAAATAATAAATTAATAAATAAAGAATTCACGTGTAAGATTTTTAATAGACTCCCAATCCATAATATAAACAATTGCCGAACTCATTGGCGTGACTAATTCCTTAATTTTAATTACATTTGCGATTTAAGGTAATTGATTTACTTAAACCTTAACGGGCTTTAACAAGCTTTAGTTTACATATACGCATTTAATTTAGATCTATTTACATTAATTGCACACATTTTAGGATTTCTAATAAAAAGAGAAAATTAATTTGATTTTCAAGTGAGTGAGGAAGTTTTCAAGAGGAGAAAGAGATTATTAACGTCTCACTATAAAACAACATAGGGACTATTGGCGATGGACTTCGTAATTTTGAACCGAGCTCAAGTGAGACGAGGATGACCCAGAGTTTGTATCCCTCTCCAAACTACCATATCAATGTTAGGACATTGATGCACGACAGATTGAACGTGTATCAGCTCCCTCTACACGGTGAGTCTTCAGGGGCACTTAGACTCGAACTTATGACGTACCAGCCATGACCAAGAGGATTATTTGGCTACATTTGATTTTCAAAGAGAATTATTTAAATCATTACTTCAATAGAAAAAGGGTAGCCGCGGTATCCTAGTGATCAAAGCCATGGGCTCGTATATGGCGTGTCATGAGCTCAAGCCTAGTGAGACTGAAGACTCGCCGTGTAAAGGGGCTGATGCACATTAAATCTGTCGGAGCTTAAACTTCCTCCCATTAATGTGGTGTGGAAGTTAGGAGAGAAGGATGCAGCTCAGGTGTCGTCCTCGTCACTTAACCATGGTTTAAAATTACAAGTCCCGTCCACAAAAGCCTTTTGGTAGCTGAATAGTGCGACGTTAATATTCCCTCACTCACTCAATGGGGTCGATTCATTACACCGAGGGCGCTGCGATCGTTTGCCGATTCTAACGTGATTATCAAGTAAACAATAACAGATGATCGTATTACACTTTACTTACGTATTACTTTATGTCTGCAAAATTAAAATTCTTTGAATTCAAAATGCTCAGAAAATATTTAAGACTGTGTTTAAAACTTTAACTATCGTCGCCGTATTTGATAAAAACAAAAAATAATGAAAATGAAATAATGGTTCTTACGTATTATCGCAACTTATTGGCGACATGATATGAAACGAAGTACATGATTGCAGATTCGGCGCATACGACACGTACGAAATCGCAGTCGCCAACCTAGCGAGTTATCTTGAACGTTGGAGATTATTGCGGCAATAAGTAAGTACCGAAATAATTAAAAAAGTATTCATATTTCAGTCGAAATGTCTTTTGGAACACATTTTAATTTCTGTGACACTGAAGATATATTCCTTCTCTGTAAAATTCTTTGGGTAGATGGTAGCTCGGAAAAACAGAATAATTTTATAAGAATTGAATTTGGTTTTAATGTCCTTCTGTTGGTAAAAGGCTGATATTTAAAGAATGCTTCTTCAAAATGATCGGAGCATACTGATGAATAGTCAGATGGTTTGAAGTTTGTTCGACCTATATGTTTTGTATCCATTTTTTTAATAAATATGGATTCTTCAGGGGAAACCGGAAAAAACTTTTCATCCTATAGTCATTATGGCAATTTAATACGCTACGGTATTTCATATTGTTGTATGATAGCAGATACAAATCCGAAAATGCAGCTAAAATACTCAGTCGAATCAAACACGAATGAAAGATGGGGCTATTTGTTTAGCTTCCTATCATGTGATTATAACATCAGATGAATCGAGTCCATAGAATCAGCTTTAATTTAAATTTCTTTGAAATGTACAGTTGGTAAAATAAAAGAACAATATTAATTACAGTTCATGAAAAACATGAATGTTTTGAAAGTAATTGAATTTAAACCATCTGAGTACTATAATATTTTGGAACGTTGATATTATATAGAAAAAGTGTAAACATTAAACTAAAAAAACTAAAGTGGCAATACTGTACTCGTATATAGAATATCCGCTCAAGGCATTGCAATTTGCAACAATAATAGAAATAATTTATTTGAGTGTTAATCATTTTCAAAAATACTGAATCGGGTAATAGATCTATCTTGCAAACTTTTTTTATTGATATTTTTATTAGTTAATTTGAATTCATATTTCTGTAACTCTAGAATTTTTAAGATACTCAACATTCTATCATTACAAATTTCATCGTAGTACTTAAAAATTACTTTAAATTACTCATACCAATAAATGAAAATTACTGATTAAAGTTTGCGACGAACATACAAGCTATAATACTCAATCCAATGACGTTAATTTACTTGAAATGGAAAAGGTACTTGCTGAGTGAAGCAATGCAAAGAGAAACGGCTTAATCTATTTGAAATGTTATCATTACTGAATTAAATCGAAAATTAGATAATGAGTGCGCATCGTAAACTCACAAAGTGAAAATTCGAATTCATTAACATACTCTTCCATACTAATTCAGAGATCTTTCATGTAATGATTTTCTAATTTAAAAAAGTCTCACTGCCTAACTAATAAAGGATGTTTTTCTCACCTAAAACGTAATTATTAATCTTCCTGAATAGAGATTACATTAGCAATTCTAATATTGCCTCTTAAACAAACATATTTATTGCAGTGTAGCCAATATTTTTAAATATTTAACGTAACCGTATGGCTAAGCGATATCGTCTTCAATGTATTACAATATGCATAATGATCAACAAGACCATATGAAACGCATTAATTGGCATCTAATTTTTGAAACTGCTACGTTACACCAATAGAAACTTAGTAATTCAATTCAGTTACACTTAAAATTGTTCGTATTAAATTGTTTTAGTGAAATTATATATATATCCCAAAGAAAAGACCTACTGAGAAAAATCAAAAGCTTACATCAGATTATACAGAGTGGTCCGGAATTCATGGTACAAACTTTAAGGGTAGGTACAGGATATTGTGACAAGCATTTATTGTAAAGGAATGTATGGGCGCAAGGAACACAATGACACACAAACACAAAAAATAAGAGGAAAGGAAAGACAAAGTATTTATTGAAAGAGTCGTTGACAAGAGAGAGTGTAATATTTACAATAACTGTTCAGCACATGAGCTATGAAGTCCAGCTGAAGCGCACATTGCTGTGTCACTTATTGGCAGTCAGAAAATATAGTCTACTATATTCAAAGCTTGTACTCACTGAAATTGGAAGAGATGTAAGCGATTTTCATTTAACACTCTACAAACGGAATAATGACTCACACTTAGGTGATGAGCAGTAGCTTTTGTACTTGACTCTAGTCTATCAGCCACAACGTTTAAGATACTTTCTTCCAGACTTAGACTTCGTACAGCTCTTACACGTCTGGTGGCGTGGAATGAAAGTGTTTCATGAACTTGAAGATGTAACCACTGAAAAATTCTGTGATCCGGCATTCGTCGAACAGAACGTCGTAACGCAGCTCTGCCGTTACCATTTGCACGGCCGTACATGTACTGCATGACAGCATTTTCGGCATACGTTAAGTATTCAATCGTAAACGTCAGCACGATAGCACTTTCCCCTACTGAGATGCATCATGTTGAACGGTGGCTGGACATCTACGCCCCCTACTGGCAACACAACCTACCGATAACTTCATTTATCTTTTTTTTATGTTCCCTATTTGCGCCTCACCACTTCACTTGCACCCATACATTCCTATGCAATAAATAATTGTTACAATGTCCTGTATCAACCCTTTAAGTTTGTACCATGAATTTGGGATCACCCTGTATATAGCTCGTATTCTTCAGGACTAAACAAAAGAAGTTTATTGCAGGATGTTTTTAAACTGTTAAGATATATTTATTTGAACTAACAAAATATTAATACAAGATGTAAAAAAAGGATTATACTAATTGTACATTAATATTATTGATTGAAAATTAATAATATTAAATTTCCTCATTAAATTCAATAACTATGATAGGACTCAAATTGTAAGGACATATAACACCGAAGCTCGTTAAATCTGTAGAGGACCAAAATCCTCACGTTGTGTTTTTGTGGAAGTCTAGAAAGTAGTATGGCAGCTTAGGAGTCACCTTGGTCACTTTATTGCTGTTCAAAATAATGGAACATGTCTCTAATAGCCCTTATAGCGCTTCTAAGAGCAACTTTAATTTTTAAAAAAACCAATCCTTCAGTAGCTATGATGTGGGAGTAGTGAAAGAAAGAAATTGTATAGATAATGGAATAAAAAAAGACTATTAATATCCATACATTATTTATATATCATAATGTTTGAAATACGCTGCATACAGCTGATTGTATTCATAAATCTGAAAAATTCCATTAAAGAAATAAGATAGCTGGAAATGCACTTAAAATATACTCTCATTGAAATAAATAAAAGAAAAAGAAATGTGCTCATTTAAGAAAGTATTAAGTTTCGTAAATGTAAGAATATGAATCTAATCGACTTATTGGAGGTAATAGAGAAATATTGTATTACTACTGAGTCTCAAAATAACTATTATTGGAATTTTCAATTCCTAAATTTCTGCAAAGTACAAAGCTATTTCCAAATTTTGTTGGAAAAAAGTCTTATGTTTCATGTTGAAAATCCAGTTAACAGAAATATCCCAATTTACTGGTGTGTGTTTTTTCTTTGAAATTCCAAGAAGGAAGCCAAATTATGAACTGAAAACAGTTTTTTATGTTTGAAGAATCGTCTGAAATAGAAAAAGCCTTAATAATTTCAGTACAAATTTTTTTTAAATGTCAACTCATTTTATTAACTTTTATTTACAAAGGATATAGTTTCAGATGAATTTGAAAATAATGTATTTATCTGAAAATGCTATTTAAATCAGTTGGAAAGCTTAAACAGATAAATTATATTTTAGGCAAAAACTATTATCAACAAGCCTAGTCTTATTTTTTTCAATCGGCCTTAATGAGAATGCGTCCTATATGTTGAAGTATTTCATATTAAATTACTGAATGCATTTGATCATGTAGAAACTGACATTTAATTTCAATAATAATAAGGTTTTGGATGATAGAAAAAACTCGGCAGTTTGGTTTCTTCCCTTTAATTTAAATCCTAATGTAAAAAAAATTCAAATTGAATTCCAGCTGTTTAAAATAATTTTCATATTATTAATGAAACATGTCATATGTTAATAGAATAAAATACTAATTTACAAATGTCTATAAACTTTCAAATCGTACATGTAAGAAATATACCTGTCTGTGGTAAGGGAAAAAAATGTTGGCTTATTATTCCAATTTTCAAAAGGTAATTGTACATGGTAAATCCATATGGAGTATTGGAGTCTTATACATTCTTATTTATTAAAATACAACATGAATATTTAACTTTAAACGCGACATAATAAAACTTAATTAAAGTTGCTGGATTAAAATTTTATAATTATTAAAAGGATAAAAATGAAAATCATTACAAAGAATTAAATATTTAAGTATATCATTAATATTTTACCATCCAAGTATTCAAGTTACTACATAATCAATAAAAAGTTAATAACTATTTAAATATTCAATTGTCAGAATCTCGAATTCATTCGGTATTTTTCCGTTTTGCCGGTGCAAGTGATAAAATCGCCAAAAATGATACAACCAACGCCAAATTGAATATTCCTGTTGGTCATTTTTTTAACACCACATTTTCAAAACAAGACATAGTATTTTCTTATCAGTGACTATTTTTTCATAATACATCAAAAATAGCTGAAAAAAGCCAATGGAAACTAACATATTTAATAATTGTTTGTCTGTATATTTTATTGTTGTCAATAAAGTCTGCTTGGCGAGATTTGTACCGGTAAAAGAGAAAAGTACCATTCTAGTTTTAAGAAAATAGCTCATAATTTGAAACGAGTTAGCAATAATTGAATAGTTTTAACTCCATATTCATTAAAAGCAGTCATTAAGGAAGTATGAAGGTTTAAACAACAAAAGTACATTATCTACGAATCAAACAATTATGTATTCTAAGTATATATACATTTTATCAATAGAAAATTTGAAACCTTTGGCTAATTAGCTTTAATTAAAGCTTTGCGTCGTGCCATCAGCATTTTTAACAAATTCGATTGTGTTTAAATAAGAAAAAAGTGTCTTACGTTTGTACTATTCTTGTATAATTACGTATCAGAAAAGTTTAAAATGTATCACTTCCGTCTTAAAGTATATTTCTAAAATATCCTGTTTCGCAAATAATTAGTGTCAGTAAGTATTTTTCATATATAATTATCGTTATTCAACGGATCTAGATTAATGTAATATTTTAAAATATTACTTCAATAATATTTTAGAAAACTTCATATGGTTGTTTTTTTTATCTTTGTTAAACAACATGTTTATAAAATTTTGTGGGAAGCCAATATTTCGAAATTCCTTCAGATTGTTTCTTTTGGCAAATAAATTTTCAACTTTTAACATTTTCTTTAATACAAAGTGAATCGAAAATTATTATAAATTCATTCGTCAAATGGGATAGATTTCTTTAATTACATTTATCTATTTCTTTAATCGACAAACATTGCTATACAACTAGGTAGCATTCTTTCAAAGAATAATACTAAAAACACATATTTTGAAATAATTTATCAGGCCATAGTATATTAATATTTAATGAATTTATATTTGTAAGTTACTCCTTTATCATTGCATTAAAATCTAACGTTATTATATTTAAAGAAAACTAATAACACTAAAATTTCCAGCCAAATAGTATTTTTATTTGATATAGTTTTCTAAACCAAGACAAAAAAAACTTATCGCTTATTTTAAATTTAGTATACACAAAATTGAATGTGTTTTTCATTAATTCTTTTCTGATTTTAAATTCCTGAATACAAGAAAACTTGCAGCTGTAGAAATTTTTCCAGTCAATTTATTCTCTCTCTCTCTCTCTCTCTTTCTTAAATTCATCAAATAAATATTTACGATTCCTCAAAGATAACACGCAAGGATTTTTTTAAAAAAAATACGCAACCTAAAAAAAATTCAAACTAAATGTAATCAATCAGTAAAATTATTTTTAATGATTTCGTTTTTTTACTGTAACATAAGAATTCAATGCTTAACTGCCGATTCACTCCCCAGTGCCATCTTTTTCAATTCCTACTATTAGCTCACACTCTCTATATATTTATTTATTTATCTTGGTGGAATTTTCAATCGTTAATAAAATACATTTTAAAGCGCTCAATTAAGCTGAAATTTTATATACATGATTATTTTGGATGACAATAAAGTAATTTTTAATTATAATTAATAAAAATTCATTGATTAAAACTAATTATTCAAAGAATTACAAATTCAGCTACGTTGGCATAATTTTTGGTGACTTAGCGACCCTTTTGGCGACTTGTGTCAAAACTTTAAAAGATTTTTTTCCCTCACGTTTTAAAGCATTCAGTTGAACTGAACTTTTATATGCACAAGATTGTTTTGGATAGCAATACGATACGTTAATGATAATTGATAAAAATCAATTACCACTTAATGTTGTGTTTCTGCCATGTGTATGTACATATGTATATTAATTGTAACTATTTAATAAAAAGTAGCTAAAATAAAAAAAAAATTGTTCATCTAAGTAGGAATTGACTTTAAAAAAAATTTGTTAATGTTACTTCTTTCATATAGGTGTGCGTATACGGTGTATTAGGGGGAAAGAAAAAGCATAAATGAGCAAAATTTTCCCTGAATAAAGTAAATCTTTCACAAACTCTGTCAAGACATTTAAAATCCTTCAGAATAGCTAGTTAATAGTCGAAATAGCACGAAGAAAAAGATCGCAATTTGGAATGGCGTATATATACGTGCGGGACATCTTTTGCACCGGTTGAACAAGAAGTGTACACACTCCGTTGCCACTTGAAGGGTTTAACAATAGCGTAACCAGGAAGGTATTCATGTAATACGGATACTGTCCTTGCAACATTTCCATAAATTTATTTGCATAAATTATTTGTGTACCATTATTTCCTAAATATTTTCTAATATTATAAAAGTTGGCTTGAATATATATTTTTATGGATCTCTATGAGAGCTATTGCTTATAGAGTCTGGAATTTGCCTAAGAAAAAGATTGTCAACATAATTGTAATAGTCTAGGATATGCTATTTTTCTCCGTAGGTCTCCTCCCAGGAACCCCTTGGAGTTAAAAGTCACTCTTTATGAAGAATGGGCTCTGTTGCCACAAATATTTATTGATGCCCTTATAAACAGTATGAAAACTGTTTACGAGGCGTGTGTACCAATGCACGGTAGTTATAGTCAAAATTAGACCGACTTTTTCAGCATTAAATGCTTTATATCTTGTTTTATAATTTCCCATTTTTTAATATATTCCGTATCTTAATTCAAAATTAAAATCAATTCGATATGGTTATATTACCATTTTCTTTATCACATTGTATTGCATCTCTGTCAAATTTCATGGCATCATAGAAAATATTTCATCAGTTTTCCCAGACTTTGTGTTCGCGACTTTAATTTTGGACATGAATATAAATTTTTCACAAACACTGTCAAAGCATTTAAAATCCTTTGGAATAGTTTCACTACAAGCAGCACGAAGAAAAGAATCGCATTTCGGAAAGACGTATATATACGCCCGGTACATATAATGCACTGATTGAATGAGACGTGTGTACACTCCTGTTGATCTTGATGGGTTAACCAATGGCGTAACCAGAAAGGTGTTCATATAATACAAATACTGTTCTTTCAATATTTACAAAACATTTTCCCATGAATTGTTTGTGTACCATTATCTCCAGTATATTTTCTAATATTTTAAAAGTTGGCTTGAATCAACATCTTTCTGGATCTGTATGAGGCCCATTGTTTATGGATTTCGAAATTTAAAGCCCTAGAGAAAGAAGGCCCCACGAGAGATGATACATTCCTTTTCTAATTTCACATCATTCCAATCGAGACTTAAGTCTTAATTCAATTGTACTTCAAACTCAATTGAATTTAAGATGCAATAGATCTTTAATTTGGAACTAAGAGCCTTTGGTGGTACCAGAACTTCAGCCCAGAATTTGACTAGAACATCTCCGTCTATGGAATTACAGTCCATAGCTGTTGTCCCATATTTATAAAGGGGAAAAAACATGCAGTTTTCAACCGAATTGTATGAAATTTTCGAAATATATTTAAAAAATACTAAAGATGCTATATAATAAAATTTGAAATTTATATTATACTCAAAGAATTGCTAGAACTTATGGTAAATAATTTTTAACTGCGCAATATATTTTTTTCGAAATTTCAAATGAAATTTCTAACATAAAATTTCTAGCTATATATGGTCGAGATTTCAAAAAATATCCAGATTTTAATTACTTATTCAGTTAGCCTTTAAAAAAAGATAAATGTTGAGGTATTTTGTATAACTAGATATTTTTGAATAATAATTCGAATGTTTTTGAATAGCTCGAACTTAAAATTGATCTTTATGTGTTTATTTATATGCATAAATGTCTACTGTAAATGCTTCCGTATATTTTTGATTACCATTTATTCAAACATTAAAGTTATAAACAAAATGTGGGAAAACCTTCATTCATGTTCTCTTTGATGTAAACTGAAGTTCAAGCACTTAAAATTCAAATATAATTCTCGGTATATTTTAACAATATATAACTAGGTACTGTACGTAAACTTCGCTGAACACTTGGGCTTTGAAATCTAAAAAAAAACTAATAGATCTTAATCAGTTTTTTTTTTCGTTATTATTTTTATCAAAGTGTAAGAAAATGTTTCAAATTATGTGATGAAGTTTAAATTTATTCATTTTTAGTGGTTGGAAAGTTGAAAAGATTTCAAATTTTACAGTGTTTGGTGTTTTATTAATTTTTTTTTGGCATCTTATAATGAAATAATCATGTTTCAAAAACTGAAAGCATTGATTAAGATAAGAAAAATGAAGCGAAAGAATATACTTTAAAAAAGATAATTTGTCTAACTATATAAAATATCAGATTGCCCTGACACGCCCCAACTTGTTACAGTTTCAAATTAATATGAAATCAAATGGGAATTGTAACATATTTTACTTATGCGTTGAGAGTTTTCAAAACTTTTAAAATACCAGCTAACAAACAAACACTTCCTAGGGTCTAAAGAAATTCTTCCCCCATTTTTTACAATTGCCCCAGGGTCAAAACACGGGGTTCCCTGCGAGCCATAAAACCTCCTATCAGTGTCCTGCTGTGTCGTTTCCACCTTCCCTAATTATCTTTCAAGATTTTAAACCTTTAAAAGGGGGAAAGCATTTCAGAAAAGTACGGCTCAACTGTGCTTTTGAGAATATTACTTGAAGGCAAATTTATACGTGCGGTGCATTTTCGAAGCATCTTTACAAAGACGGGATTATACGTGGGAAACGCTTGGAGAGTTAATATTACTAGTACACTTTAAATTAGAAACTGTCCTTAAAATTCGTTAATTTTAATATAGAATCATTTTCTTAATATTGAAAATACAGTGACGCATTCGGCATTTTTTTTTCTTGTTTACTTGCAGTTTTCTTTCTTTTTTTTTGTAATGTGTAAAATAATAATATAAACATATATATAATATTTAAAAAAGGTGTGAATAATTACTTTTTTTTAATATATAGTGTTTATGAATTTAAAATTTGTTTTATGTGGTTTATAAAGTATATTAAATGATAAACCTCTATGTAAAGAATTTTCCACATGACGAACTTTTTTCCGGGATTTAGCGACTTCGTTATAAAGAAGTCCATATTTATATCATATTGTAAACTTACTATAATTCTTATCTTCACTTATATTTTACATTACACGAACAACTATTTATGAAATATATTTAAATTTTAAAAAATATATTTCAATTATTACTAATATAATATATTATTACACAAAGAAATATACAATATTATTTAAAAAATTATGCAACAAATTCACATAAGAAGTTAAGCTACTTAACTTAAGCTATTGATTAGTGTGATGAAATATTTTTAGTAAATACTTTTTTCATTGTTGTAAATTCATAATTTATTCATGTTAATTAAATTCCACAAACGCAAAACAGTATTAGGTTTCTTGAAATGGAATAAAAAATTGATTAATTTAAATTAAATTGATTATAGTTAGTTGAAATAACAGCCGATTCCCCAGAATTAATTTTTTAAATCGTGCGCAGAGATTAAAATATTCATCTTACAAATTAAAAGTTTTTATAAAATCTCTTTTCATTATTTCTTTCCGAAAAATAATTAAGTAGTAATAATAATAGTAATAAATGAAGGGCTTTAGAGTGATTCGTTACAAAGAAATTAAAAAATTGTATCTCTGCTAATTTATCATTATTTATTTAACTGAATATTTTTTTATATTCTAATTTGTAAAAATTTGTCAAATATTTTTTTTGTAATGGGGCTGCGTATTGGTATTTCTACCTTTGCAGACCTAGTACATTCCCCAGGAGCTGGTATAACTTTTTAGTGAGGCACCATTTAGGCGATACCAATTACCGCAAGTAATTTTGACACCCAGTTTGTTTCCCAGAGGGAGGCAGCTGAGTTCTGCTGATGCGAAATTTGTACTTAGGAATTTAATTTTTCCGAGAGCATCTAAGCCAAACGGATACTTAAGGGATCTTTTTCGTGCCGTATAATAATTCTGCATCGGGACCATATAATCATGCCGTATAATCATTCTGCCGTATATAATTCTGCATCGGGAAAATCCACCGACTTGGGCTGTGGTCAAATCCACTACCTTGGATACAGAAAGCTAGCGACAAACCAACTACGCCACCCAGCCGATAGTTTGTCAAATATTAAATAAATATGTATAGCTAACTAATCATTACCGAAATATCAATCAATACCAACCAGCACCGATTCAATATTAAGGAAAATTTATAAAAAATCAAATTAATAATTGAAAAACACAGGGTGATTATAATTTAAGTTCCGCTTTCGAAATGCTGTGAAAAAAGAACAAATGGTAAGAATGACTTCAAATTTGAAATGAACATACTTGAAGAAAGGTGAAACGGTATGGAATGAAAAAAATTCATTGGTGTTTTTATAGTTGTTTTTTATGCTGTTTTTGTCCCAAGGATAATAAAAACCAATTTTTCCCGCACAATGTGATACGCCCTTGACGTGGTAGATGCACTTTTCACTAATAGTGCAACAACTGTTGAATGACTTGCAAATCGTTTTTTCCGTCATACAAACGGAAAAGCCATGCGCATTGGACAGTACAGTTGGTTTAATGTGCAACTCATACCAAAACCGTTGTAATTCTATTCAAATTATCACTTGTAGCCAAATCTACTTACATAATACCGATTAAAGAGCTATATATTAGTATACTGTAGATCTATTTTTCTTGTCTCTTATCGTTTCCCCTCTTTTCAAGAATGTTCTGTTCAAATTTGAAATTATTCTGACCATGGCTCTTTTTTTTACTGCAGTTTGAAAGTGAAAATTTAACCACTTAAGCGATCAATTTTTTTTTGTCCAAAATGTTTCGAAAAAAGGCACATTTTTATTGAATATAACTGAGCAGAATACTTAACAGAATGCAATAGTGGAAGAATTTTATTTTAATTTTCAAGTTTCAAGTTTTCGCACTATTTTTTATTTTATAAATGTGGAGCACAAAACCCCCTAAATGTTTGCTTTTTATAAGTACACTCTGCATGCTGTGAAGAATATTTCATATATCTTAAAAGAATTTTCCTCATACTTACAAAGAAAATGCCATATTTCTACTTCTTTTTCAAACGGTTGAGGATTATATGTGTATGCATATACAGTTGAACCTGTTTTTGTGCGGTAGATAGGAACCGCATAAAAATAAACGCACAAAAAATATTCAAAAATTTCATAAATTCTTACATAAAACAAATTAATTCGTGTAAATAGTACAAAAACTTTTTATACGGTGGATAGAGACCGTATAAAAAAGCCGCATTTATAAAATATGCCAATTATTTACGAAATGTATGTAAGAGTACTTCCATAACCAATTAAAAGATTAACTATAACACATGGAACATTTTAAAAACATATAGTTTCTCATTGTATATACGGATAAGTTTTCAAAATGCACATACATAATTCATTGCTACTCACCGTAATCCAAAGCCCTGTAATGAATAAGTTCAAAATCGCTTTCATCAATTAAAGTGCAATTTCAATTGATTTATTTTTTTGGCAACATAAAGTAAGAGATAAATTTTTGTGACGAAGGCCGGGTGGTCAGTTGCTTGAAAATGTCACAATAACCAGATATACATGATTGAAGCCCTTTTTGGAATTTTATACTCCTTTCTTATATGGTATCTATTTTAAGAGAATGCTTTTCCAATTTGCTAGAAAGCTTTATCTCTGCATATTTTTATCCGTTCTCAATGAATCCGGTTCTTCTTGTCCGTCTTCATAATTTATCAAATTATTGACAATGTCACTTTCATTAAAAGTTTCGTCTTCAATCAAGCGCGGGCTGCTGGGGCATTGAGAGAAAGCAACCGAATGTGCATTGTCAGGAGACAGTTTATAACAAATGAATAGAGCGTCTTGAAGTGTCTACATTTCAGTGGCGTAACGTACATCCCCGCATCACGGTGGGGGGCAGGACTCTAGGGGTTCAAATCTTGACTAACGCTAAATACGTATTTACTCAATTTATAAAATATTTAAGGTGAAACCTGACTTTTAGGTGGGGAGGGGGAGTCCTAACATTCTCCGTTACGCCATTGGTAAATAAATAGAAAACATTACAGTGGCACCAAAGCCATTGAAATTCATACACCACATAAAAAAAATCGCATAAAAAAAGACTGCACAAAAACAGGTTCTACTGTATATATGGCACACAATTTGAAGCGTGGTGTAGTAGGTGTAATACTCAGTCTTACATTACAATAGAGACAGAAATAATATTGGTTTCTTTGATTATCTTTCCATTTTCATTTCTTCCCAAGTAACAAATTGTGCATTGCCTTACCAATCCCTGTTCTTTATCGAACATTTTCTAGAATCTAAACTCTGCCTTCTAAGAAAAATTCCCGCCTTCCCCACAAAGAAAATCTAGTATGAGAAGTATTCCACTAACATGGAGAAACTATATCTCTTAACAAGCATTATAAAAAAAAATTTTATGTCAATTCCTACTTTCGTTAGAAAAAAGTTCTGACACCATCTGTTGCAACCAGTTGTAACTTCGACAAAAATAATTCAGAATAAATTTTAATTTAAAAATGTCATCGACTACAAGTTTGAAAAACTGCATTTGACCTTGAATGAATTAATAGAAAGTATTTTATTAACGACTGAAAATTTGAACTATATATATATAAACATATATAAGCATATATAGGGAGAGAGAATGAATTAATAGTAGGATTTGTGAAAAAACACTAGCACTAATAATCTCACTGTAAGAATTAAAAATATGTGCAAATCATAGATGGAAAGAAAATATCAGTGACAATTACATCGTACAAGCGAAACGGTTGTGTCCAGCTAACGATAGCCCTTGTACAAGAAAAACAAAACAAAATAAAATTCAAATAACTCACTATGAAATCAATATCATTTGGCTTTAAACGTAATTTTCCATTGTTATGTAATTTTTTTACAAATAAAATTTCTTTCTATTTAAAATGGGAGTGATGAAACAGAAACATAAAATCTTTCTACTTAATATGCTAGATATTCTGATTTCTTAACTAAATCTTGTTATAGTTAAATCACAATGTACTTCGAACCAAATCTGAGACGTTACAAAGACCATGGTATTACGAAATTTCCTTGATGAAGAATTAATCTTTATTCCCATGTACATCGGAAAATGGTTCACAATTCACTATAAAATACTCTCAAGAAGTGATGGAAGTCAAAGAGGTGAAATTTTATTCAACAAACTGAGCTTTACAAGGCTGACAGATGGAAATAAGTCCTTTAAATAGCATCAGTGAATACATTGAGAGTCTCGTTCTTGTACAAACATCAAAAGACCCAAGACGTGACAAGTGATGCTTCAATTGCTGTAAGAGTTTTAGAACGGCAGGCAAAGTAATAATTCAACTACAACTTAAAACTATTCTAAAAGTATAAATTCCTTCAACCGTTAAATAATACAGATTGAAAAATTAATGAAATAGCTGGTGAAAAGTTAAAAAGATATCTTTATTAAATCTCTTCTTTTTTTTTTGGTAAGCTATTAATAATTTTTACTGTTTGGAATTCGGAATTATTACTATTGTAATTTTTACTGGTACTTTATCATCATTAGGAATAAAGTGTATATAATTAAATACATAAACATTAAATGGCATTCTCTCAAATTCCTTTTATTCAATTCCTTTTCTTTTTTATAATTCTCACAAAATGGACATGTTTTTATTAATATACTTAGTAGTTCAACATCAATTTCAGTTATCTACATTATTTTTCTCTGTATGAGTATTTAAAATAAAGAAATCAGAATGAAAGATGAAGTTATTCAGTCTCTCTCAAAAAATAAAAATGTTTTTTCTCCTTTTAAGCAGACTATGTTCAGAAACATCATTTTGAAAAGCGTATAAATGGATATTTTTTTGATATTTAGCGTCAGTTAAATCAGAATATATATATATATATATAATTGTTTTAAGGATACTATTACAATAAAAATTATTTAAATGCTATTTTTTGGAAAAATTGAAGATAAAAAGGACATATTTCCAAAATATTCTCCTATCATGAAAAATTTTTCTATAATAATGTTTTGCCTATATGCAGCTAAGGCTTTTATACCAGGGTTGAATTAGAACTTTTGCAATGCATAATTTAGAAATGGATTACTTCCTATTTTAATACAGGAGTAGAAAAATTTTAAAAAAACAACAGTTATTATTTTTATTAATTGTAACTCTGAAAATAATAAGAAGTTTTTAAAATCTTAATTCAGCGCCGATACAGAAGTCCAAACAATATACAGGAAAAAATATCATTATTATGGAAGCATCTTTCATATAAAATATATGTTTTGAAAATATGTCATTCTTTCTTGACTTTTTGCCAAAAATTGCATTTAAATAATTTTAATTGTAATAATACTCTTAAAGCAATTTAATATGTATATTCTAATTTAAATGAGACTAAATATCAAAAAATTTATCCATTTATATGCTTTTTGAAAATTAAGAATCCAATGATACTCTGTCACCTTAACAATTGCACCATAATCAACTTAACTCAGTTTTTCCTTAGTAAAAGGTATTGTATTTCAACTTCTTACTTTTTTAAAATCCACATGTGTATAGAAAAATATTGTATCAGTAAATTAAAATTGTAAAGTAGTATAAAGAAACACACCCACATACATCTGAGTAAAAGAAATATCAACTGTAATAAGAGGAGAAATTCAGGCATTGACAGTATGTTTAAAACAGTGCTTCATAAACTTTCAACATTTGTGACCCAGTTTTCAATCACAATTTTCATCGCATCTCCCTCCATACAATAACAATGTATTGAATTCAATAAAGTATTTTGACGTAAACTACAATGCGACTTTAATTATAAACCACACAAATTATCAAGAGATAAGTATTAAATTCTCTATATAATTTTGTATATGACAAGCCTAATAATTATTAAACTTGTTTTCAACTTATTATTGATAAATTAATTATAAAATACATTGAGCAGTACCGATACATTTATAAGTGTGAATGAGTATTTTATTTTTTAAGTCAGAATATATTTTATTTT
The DNA here is from genome assembly GCA_019973935.1 of Trichonephila clavipes. NCBI lineage: Eukaryota > Metazoa > Arthropoda > Arachnida > Araneae > Nephilidae > Trichonephila > Trichonephila clavipes. Next base: position 357,019 of record BMAU01020542.1, on the reverse strand, counting down.
TCATCCTTTCAGTAAATTAATAATTTTTTTACATAATCTTTTATTTTCAATTTTTCGATTTACTCGCTCCCCCACATAGGGTTATCACGCCCCCAAGAGAAGCGCTCCCCACAGTTTGAGAAACGCTGGTTTAAAGGCATGTTAAATATAACCGATTTTTAGAAACTATCTATTAAAATATCTTCTCGATCAGTAATATTACCTTATCGAAAATAATAAGCATGCAGTTTTCCAGAACCATTTTGCAAAATTTATTATTTATGTTTATACAGAGAATAACCTTTAAATAATAGATGAAGAAGAGACACAATAATAAAAGTACAATATGATTAATCAATCTGTGCGTTACACTGTGACATTTATAGGAAAAGTAATTACGAAAGTGTGGCTGATGTAACAGAGCACGTAGAACCTGCACAAAGCTGTTAGTCTCGCGTAGGTTAATGGGTCTGGTTGAATAGGTCAAAATAAGTATCTTGGTGAATCGACTGAAAAACTTTGTTACTTTTAATATTTAAGACTAGAGTGATGGATGACATTTTAGAGGGTAAATTTCAGGATTTTTGTTGTTTTTAAATTATCTCAAAAAATAGTTTGAATTGCTTAAAATTACAATATTTTTTAAAGTTTAATTATAAAAGATTTTGTAGAACTTAAACTACAATGCTATTAAACATTGGGAATATTAATTATTTCCTAACAACTAACAAGATTCTAAGTGTTCTTCTTTAAAATTACCAAATTAGTATATAGAGTTGATTCATTAATGCAGTGCTTCTCAAATTTTCTATATTTGTGATCCAATATTCAATCATAACTTTCATCGCTCCCCCTCACACACCCCTCCATACAATAACAATGTATTGAGTTCTATAATACCATTCTTATACGCTAAATTCTCAATGCGACTTTAACCTCTTTAGTGCCTTCGGCTTTTATAACCAGCCAGTGCGCTAATTGCCCCGGACGCATATATACATCTTTCCGAAGTACGACTTTTCTGTGAACTGCTATCTATAAAATTATTCCGAAGGCTGCGTAATGCAATAAAAAGACCTTAAGGTATCCGACTACGTAAGGAACCATAATTTTTCAAAAGCGTATAAATGGATAATATTTATGATATTTAGTGTCACTTAGATTAGAAAGTGTATGCAACATTGTTTTAAGAATTTATTATAATAAAAAAATTATTAAAGTACAATATATTTTGACAAAAAAATGAGTATAGAATGACCAATTTTCAAAATATTCTCCTTTTGTGAAAAATGCTTCTATTATAATATTTTGCCTGTATATAGCTCAGACCTCTGTACAGAGGCTCAACTAGAATTTTTGAAATATATAACTGAGGATTGGGTTTATCTATGTTTTACGACAACAGAGGGGAGAAATTTTAAGAAAAAAACGCCGATAATCATTTCAATGGGTTGTAACTCTGAAAATAATGTGAATTTTTCAAAAAAAATAGTTCAGACTCTCTGGAGAATTCTTTACTTTATATAAGCAAAATATTATTTTAGAAGAATTTTTTAGAAAAGAACATTTTGAAAAAAGGTTATTTTAAGTTATATTTTTTTGCCAAAATATTGTATTTAAATATTTTTTTTGTCAAAATGTTCTTAAAGTAATTTTATACATGTATTCCAATCTAAGTGACACTAAATATCTTGAAAATTATCCATTTATGCGCTTTTATAAAATCATTGTTCCGAACGTAGTCGGATACCTTAACAGTGTTTGCAAAGGATTTACTGATTTCAGAGTAGGTTTGCTTATTTATTCCTTTTCTTCCACCCACCTCAATACATCACATTAGCACGCCTACTTGTGGTGACTTTGGGAAGTGAATCGTGTAATTTTTAATCAGCATTTAAGCGATGAATTATAAACCGTACAAACTATCAATATAAGAGTTAATTTTTGTATATAATTTTATATATGTGACAAGTCCATGGCATCACTGGTAATTGATAAACTTTTTTTTAACTTAGTATTGCTAAATAAGTTATAAAATACATTGCACAGTACTGATATACTTTTAAGTGTATTATATCAGTGTAAATATGTATTTGATTTCTTTATTGGTTCAGAAAGTATTTTGTTTGTTTACTTTCAGTAAATTAATATTTTTTTAAACAATATTTTGTATTCGACTTTTCAGTATGCTGGCTCTCCCCTCGTAGGGTTATCTCGCTCCCCGTGGGTACGCCCCACAGTTTGAGAAATACTGCATTAATGTATCAAATTATCGAAATATTTTGAATTTGAGTGATTATTCCAAATAAGTCAATAACTTTTGGTGAAAAGATATTTTTAGCTTTTAATACGATACGTGTACGAGAACTGAGTACTGTTTCGTTCTACCGCATTCGCAGTGCTAGTTTTGCAGTTCCCCATTTGCGCACATGTGTCTCTGGTTAATTGTCAGTCCAGTGACCCTATAACAGCCTGATTGGATTGTTTTTACACGTGTTGGAGAACGTTCAAAATGTTTGACGATTGTTGATCAAACCGACTGTGAAGTAAGATCTGTACTCCGTTTTCTTTAAAGCAAGGAATATTAAGCCACAGTTGAAATTCTTTGTTAACTTGTAGAAATGTATAGTAAAAATGTAATGAGTGATGAAATGGTGAGAAAGTGGGTTCGACAATTCACTGATGGGTGAACGAATGTTCATGACGAACCCTGGAGTATATATATTAGGTGGCATTTTGTTGTTCATGATGATTTGGTCGAAAAAATGAATGAGAAAATTCGTGAAAACACAGACGGTTCACAATACGATTGTTTTGTACTGAGTTTCCGCAAATTTCAAATCTGTTCGCTAACAGCATCTTTCTTTAAAGAAGATATAGACAAGTTGGTTTCCCGACAGGAAAAGTGCCTGAGCAATGGTGGTAATTATGTAGAAAAACAGTTTCCGACATGCTGTTTCATGTAAAAATAAATTTTGCTTTGAAAAAGATTTTTTATGCAAATTTCCCAAAACGGTACTTAGTTTCCAGACATTCCTCGTACATTGCATTTCATCACAACTGTAGAAAGTGAAATTGAGATATTTGAACAATCAAGGAGATAAACTTCTTTTATTAAAATTTGTCAATGTGCTGAAGGAAGTATACCTATGTAAAACATTTTAGCTAATACATAAATTAATCAAAAACAGTTTTAATTATAAAACAACATTTTTTTTTCAAAATCAAAATTTTTTCAAACGGCACAGAATTATCATTTAGTAACATGACACTACGAAGACTATTGGGGATGGATCTCATAATTATGAAACACGGCCAAGTGATTAGTTCGACATATCGACTGACACATCATTTCCTGAACTTCTAAGTTGTATGGACTTTGAGTCTCAACAAATTTACCATGTACCAACTCTTTTACACACCTTTTAGTTGCACCTGGGCTCGGAATTACGACTCTACAGGTACAATACTGACGGATATCGTGGTCTTAAATGATGCAGACAAATAAAAATAAACAAGTCACTCAATGTTTATAAATTCCATAGAAAGAAAAATTTCACCTTTTTAACATTAAATGAAAATATCACAATGCGAAGGAAAAAAATGTTTCAAGAAGAAAAAATAAATATAAAGAAGATTAGTCACACACACACATCATACATTACTAGAAAAAAATATTGATCTCAAGAGACATTTTTGTTCATAAATGATTGCATGTTATTTGATTAATAAAATGTGAAAAATAAATTGATACACTAAAATCCAGTCATTTCGTTTCCAATTCCAAAATTCATATATCTGCTCCCAAAAGAATAATTGTGCATATGGAAAATTAATTCTTCAACAAAACCATGTATTCAACCTGCTGTGATTTTTTTATTTGATTATGTGATTTAGTACGTATATAATAAACTGTGTGTATTTCATTATACCTATGGATGTTCCTTTCAAATGCTTACACAAAATGGAAGGTATTGACTTCGGTCATTTTTAGGTATGCCGGTGACAATTTATCCTATACGCGAGGTCCAAATATTGTTAAGTACTAATTAATTGGAACTTTGTAAATGGAAATTTTGTTCTATCCTTTTCGTTTTGGATTTACACAATGCCTATCTCTTAAATTCCACCCCTAGGGACGTTGATTTTGTTTGCATTAGGTTTGTCCACAAACACTTTACTGTACCGTGACATTCGCATAGCTGAAGTGTTCTTCGTTCGCAAGCCTTTTGCTAAAGAGACTTTCTTGTTCACTCTGTATGTGATAAAAGCGATGTTTTTTCATTTTAAATTAAATTTCTCTTCAAAAGCAGTAATGAAGCAACGAGATTACTTTTGTACTATTACTTAATGACGATGTGATTTTTTTTATAAATTAATTTCAGTAATTTTAACTTATTGCATCATTTTTAAGTAAATAGATTACCTTTTAATACTCTTCTATTGTGATGACAGATTTTTGCAAATTAAATTTAATAGCTTAAAAGAAATAACAATTCTGTTTCTCTGTCTGAGACCTTAAGGCTTTATTTGACCCTTCAATCTTAGCCTTAAGCTTAAGAGTTTGTTAATTCATTGTTTTGACTGTTTTACTTTGTTCTAAACTGCCATGCTATTTTCTTGCTTAGAATTTTGCTTTAAAAAAACCTATAGTACTTTAAAATAATATTACTTTATACTAACAAAGAGCTGTCGCATAATTATTTGCTAGGTATGGAGTAAGCCCCTTTATCACCCTCAAAACTACCAATCCTCCACAAAGAGTTTATAGGTAGTCTAAGGTACCAGGAATTCACCAATCGATTCTGCAAATTCTCGAACATTGCAAGGAGGTAGCGTAGTACCACAAATTCAATTTTTCAACGGAAATCACAAATGTTCGATTGGATTCATGTCAAGTAAATTCGTAAGCTAAGACATGACTTAAAGTTCGCCAGAATGTTCTTTGAACCCCTCGCTAATTGATAGGCCCTTATAGCATGGATCTGTTATCTTATTGGTAAACACCATTACACTACCACAGCGTACACAGTTACCCTGAAGAAAGGCACCTGTTCTGCAAGGTTCACATAACCATAGATCCATTGATTGTTCTGGGTCCTAATGTGCCCCATGAAAACATCGTCCACATCATAATACTGTCGCCAATACCTTGTAGTTGACCCACTGTGCACTCAGTGCCAAGGTTTCACTGCAAATCGGCTTAATAATGTTTGCCCTTCAAAGCTATTTGTAACGGGTCTATCCGTGATTCTTCAATTAATCCTCTTGGGTAAAATCAATCTTTAACTGTGATTTCAGTTGAAAAACTCGCACATAAAAGAAGATGATTTATGCAAATTAAAATTTATATATAATTGTTTGCATTAGAGTAGACGAGAATGGTTGAAAGAGTGAAGATTGAACCATGAATAAAATTACGACCGCGGGTCGTATAGTTAAGCAAGTTATCTAAAGAGAATCCAAGTAAGAGAGTCAAGAGTGCTCCAATTATAGGATAAGTGCATTTATTTTTATGATAATTAAATTAATCCTAAGTGATTGATTGCTCTCCAGGGTTTAATATTTTAGTGCATTCCCTCGTTTTAGTTGTCTAGTAGGATTAAGTGAAAATGATTAAAAAAATTATTTTTAAATTACTATGGCTGATCTTTGCTCCAACCCCTAAACACCAACGTCCTCTGGGACGTTATATATTGGCCAGAAAATGTGTGATTCGTCGGATCAGGTAACTTCTTTCAATTCTTCTATGATCTAATGCCGATACTCCATGATCTATTGAATACTCTATTGGTAGAGATATACCATCAGTGCAGAGATGTGATTTGGGTCCAACGACCCATACGCAGCAGTTTATGTTGTCCTGAGAGACACACCACAACTCACCAATGTTGTAATTCATGTTGATACCAGCCATTGTATCCCTCCGATCACGGCGAATAATGCGTAAAAGTCTGCTCTCTCTCTTCTAAAATCAATGTGCTGTGCCCGACAAGAGGTTCGTTTCACACTCCATACAGATTTTCTATAATCATTTACAATGGTTGCACATGAACAACACACCAAAAGCTCCGTTTCTATGATTTATGTTCCCCGGCGCCACACCATAATGACTTGACCTTCATCGAAATTTGATAAATCAGATGTACGTAGCTTAACACTTCATGTAAGGAGAGACAGTGCATGGAGGTTTTATGTACTCCAATATAAGGCCCGCGTGCACCGTGGTTTTGTCTTCAGACGAACTTAGCATTTTACGTAAGGTGGCTCTTCGGTCTTAGTTGGTTGGTTTGTCTGTTAATTGGGAATCCAAACCTTGGAGCAGGAACAAAATAAAAGTTAAGCGAATTCCCCCCATCCCTCGAAAAGACAACTTATTTCATACTCTACCTACCAAAAAACTTTAAAAAATGTTTTACAGAAAAGTGATTTGTGAACCTTGACAACCCATTTATAAACACCTATCTGTTTATCATTCAGAACGGTAAGGTATCTGCCCTAATCAGAGGAATGTATTTTGAGACTTATACAAAGTCTAAATCGATCCAGGTATTCCTTCGTTTTCTGTCTTATCTCCGGAACTGAAGCCTCTCAAGTTCATCCTAACTTTTTTTTCACCTGCAAATCTGGACTCTATCAACTACTCTCTTTCTCCATCATATATATATATATATATATATATATATATATATATATATATATATATATATATATATATATATATATATATATATTATCGTTTTTTCCATTTTTTTTTCCCGCCAATATGTTCGACGCCATTGAAAAAGAGATAAGGAATTGAATGTGGTTAACCTTACCGGGAAGATTCTCGGTCAATCAATAGAAAACGTACCGGAGGCGAATGCGATTGGTCGAAAGGCGGGGAAGAAAAGTTCTACGTCATCATTGGTCATTGACTGACTCTTTTCGGAAATGATCCATGAATGACCGAGTAGTTTTGGATTTATTTTTACCTCTCTAGGGTACTGAAGCGACACAAGTGACCCATGGAAAACTTTCAGTTTCAAAAGAAACTTTTTCAAAGATAAATCCATCACCCCTTTCGAGGAAAACTGAAGTGTAGCACGGGGACAAAGTTTTGAAAAGGTTTTCGGTGTATTGATAATGCGTATAGTCTACATTGATCATCTTGGATCAGAAAATTAATATTCATAATAGTAACAAAAGCTATATTTTCCTACCTGAAAGAAATCATTTAGGTTGAAATATTTTATCCCTATCTGAATCATTCTGACTTGTTAATAGAGTAAATTTTTTAAAAAAGATTTTTATACCTTTTTAATGGTGTACTTTCACATTATTTCACTTTGGGAACATTAAGAAGGAATTTTGTAAAGGAAACTTAGGGAAGCATTTTGTGTATAGGGTATTAAATATATTACATTATTTTATATTCAAACAAAATTATATGTGCGAGCGCTCATGCGTGTATAGTGGTAGAGTTTTTGTAAGTCCTTGTGTGTGTATCTGTAAATCCATGCCATTGCAAGTGTGTGTAATGAGCATGTGTTTGGTTAGAGCAGGGGTCTTTAAACTTTTTTAACTCACGGAACCCTTGGAACTTGAAGGTGTTTTCGTGGAATCCCATTCCATATACATACTTAGTATAATGTATCTCAAAATAATATTTAAAGTAGATTAACATGTTATAGATACTTAATGTAAAAGTAATTAAAAAATATTGCATTTATTATTAAAAAAGTTTAATTTTATGATATAATTTACTCATTAATAATATTAATTTGTGATCCAAGTGCCACCTGCGCATGCATTATATTTAGCAGTTCAGATATGTTCTTGCTTTTTTTTCACAAAAATTGTCGGTCAGTCGCATTACATATTTCGAGTTTAATTTGTTTTTGTAGCCACTCACGTTAAGAAACATATTTCCCTTACACACAATATTCTGAATAGCATTAAAATATTTATAGCTGTGTGAGAAATATCGTGCATTTTGCATGAATTTGCAACCTAAAATTTAGGAGCTGTTCTTGCCTAAATTTAGATTTTAACGTCGAATCTGTTGATATGTTGTTCATCTCCTTCATACAGTTTAAAGACCACTGGGTTAGAGTATGTCACTCTAGTGAGGTTTGAATATTTAGAGTTTTTTATCCTTTTTTCTTCAATTTCATAAATTAAGCATTTGACGTCATTGTAAAAATCTCAAATTTTCAAACTCAAATCAAAAAACAAAACTCTTGAATCTATGAGATAATGTATTGTCTTAAATGTCAGAATACTGTTATAGAATTTATCTTTTCAAAACGTATTTAAATAGATGTTCTTTAAAAAATCATAGTAAGTAAAATAAAAAGAATATAAAAATAGTTCCTTTAAAAAAATTGGGTTTGATATCTACACACCCAGGGAAAGGAGAGAAAAAAGAAAAGCTTTAAAGACATATTTGGTGATAGAAATTTTAGATTGATTATATTAATGAAATCTATTCCAAACAAGTTTTATTTTTAACTTGTTAAAAGTTTATAAAAAAATATATGTACTTTTTACTATCTATTTTAAATTATATTCAAATTTCTTTTAATAATGCTCTAATACATGGATAATTCTTTGTCATATAATTGAATTCCCCTTTAATATTAATTTAATACGAATTTTACATTCATTTAATTTCTAAGCTAATTTATTTAATTTCTGAGTTAATTCATTTAAGTTTTGAGCCAAAATTAAAATTGAGATACATAATTTTTAGAATTTAAACTCGTAAAAATTTAATGCAGTTTCTATAAATTTTGTACTTTGCAAAATGAGGATCAGGAAAAATAAATGAAGAACAATTTTAAAATATTTATTTTTTAAGAAACTCCAAGAAATACGATTACGAAAGAAATAAAAATACGAATTCAAATGATAAGTAAACTTTCTTGAATGAAACAGAACAAATGCCATCGCATATCTTTTTTTTAATTCTTTAAAAATTGGTAAAAGGATATTTTACTCCAATAAACTTTAAAATAATTTATTAAAAAAGTAAAATTAATAGTACAAATAACTTCTTCAAATTTATTTCAGGCTTCTAAATTTAATATGAAAAATGGTCCCCTTATAAAGAATAAAAAAAACGATACAAAATAAATAGGTCAAAAAGAATGATTATTTTATACAGAAATCACCGTGATTTAAACAATCCTTGAATGAAATAAGAGTTTAAGCATTAGAATTCCTTAAATAGACTTTTCTGTTAATATAATTCTAAAAATAGACTGATGAGACATACATCTTATTTATATCTTCCATCCACGATGATAAAACTGCAATGGATGCAAGAACTATGCCATGCATCCTTTTTTAGGGTATCAAACAGAAATCACTGCTAAGTTTGAAATACGATCTCGTAAAATGGCTTTATATTATGTGCTTGACACATAATAGGCTCTTAGGACTTCGAAAGAATGAATTTAGATTGCATTAGGGAAAGGCACTTTCAGAAGCTCAGTATTTATACGAGATATTTTGCTCTTTGATGATCTGTTCCATATATCATGAAAAATGGTTTTCTTTTTAGCACCCACTTCAACATAAATGTTTGGATTCATGAAGTTTATATATTGCTTTAATTACTTTACTTTTTTAAAGTCTAGTATTCTCTAAAAATTTGGTAAAAATTTTATGATCCATTAAAAAAAATTCCTTTTGAATATATTGAAATGCAAAACTAACAAAGGTTTAAAAAGTGCTTTACCTTAAAAAAAAATATGCTGTCAGGAATTCTCAGTGTAAAATTATTCCTTAACAAACAGGTCTAGAAAAATTTCATGAAAATTCAGCAAGCAAATGAAATTGATAAAGAAATTCATTTATATGAACCTTTTAATAGAAATACTTAAGTTTCTAAATTTTCTAATCTTAAGGTATCCGACTACGTTCGGAACCATGATTTTGCAAAAGCGTACAGACGAATATTGTTTTAAATATTTAATGTCACTTAGATTAGAATACACGTATTAAATTGTTTTAAGAACATTATGACAGTAAAAAATTATTTAAATTACCTTTTTTCCAAACATCATGCTCTTATGAATATATTCGGAATAATATTCGCAAGCAACACTGTTCCTTACATTATAATGGCGATTCAATGGAAACATAGCAAAATGATGGTGATAGAGCCAAGTTGGCGTCATTTTTAGTGACCCTGTTGAAAACTTGGCGATTGATTAAACGGGCAGAAGTTGATAAGCTGTAGCACCACCTGGTGAGGAGCTGCAACAAAGAGGATAGCACAAAAACCTTATCCAAAAAAAAACGTTCATATACATGGCAATGTTCATAATAATCGGTTGAGTAAGTAAGTGTACAGCTAAACGAGGGCTTTTAGCGACGGACCTTGTAATTTTGAGCCACGGTCAAGTGACAAGGACGCCACCTAAGCTGGCACCCCCTATCCTAACTACCACAACAACGTGAGGACGTTTGAGCTCTCGACATATTTAACTTACATCTCTTCCCTACACGATGTGTCTTCAGTGGTACTGGGCTCGAACTCATGCCACACCAGCAACGAGTCCATTTCCTTGATCACTAGGCTACCGCGGCCTCTAGTGATCAGTTGAACGGTGTTGGAGTGAAGCAAGGTCATATATATCAACATCCATTTATATATATATTTATATACAGTTTCTTCTCTATATAACGAAGTCGCTAAATCCCGAAAAAAAATTGTTATATAGAGGTTCATCTTTCAATATTTTGTAAAACACACATAAAATAAATTTTTAATTCATAAACACTATATATTTTAGAAAAAATAATTATTCACACATTTTTGTAAATTAATATATATTTATTTTATATACCTTACCTATAAAAAATAAAGAAAGAAAAAAATCTACAAGGAAAGCTTTTTGACACTTTTATCCCCTTCCTGAAGAATTACTCGTAAATATTTTTTCTTTGATGCCCAAACACGTACATTTTGACATTTTCAAGCTACAAGAAACGAAGTTACCAGTACGACTGATCAACACTACAAATGAACGGAGACTAGTTCTAGGACACGGGGGCACGAGACAACTCCACTGAAGGTAAAAGAGGATTTCGAAGATGTTTCTAGTTAACTGGACAATGGTGGTAAAAGATTGCGTTTCTTGGATGAAACATCCAGAATTCTATTGCTCTCGGCGAGTTAGGCATCTAATAAAACCAGTTCAAGATTTATGAACGCCATAAAGTGCGTTAAAAGAGAGAATAACTTGAAATGTCCAGATATACTGAAAAAAATTGGAAGAAAAAAATTTAATCAAAAGAGAAAAAAAATCGTATATAAAAAAATGTAAAAAATGTACTTCACTATTGGGAGATTATTAGGCGAAGAAAAACGTGAAATGTTATTGGTTCCAGGAAAAAATTCGCTATATAAAAAAATCCGCAATATAGATATTCGTAATATGGAGATTCGACTGTATATATATATATATACTAGCGGTCCCGACAGACGTTGTCCTGTACACACGTCTTAAATCCGAAAATTACAAACTTTTTTGAATAAGTTGTAACAATCTAGACCGTTTTGATAAAAAAAAATTTATAAAGAAAGTTATTACAATATCTGACACCATCACATGTACAGTTACCACAATTTGACCTATAGATTGCGTGTGAGTATGTGTTTACAATGAACTAAGTTGAATATAGAAGCTATTCTGAATACAAACTTAGTTTTAATTTACAGGTATATTTTTTAATGCTCAAAAATTATATTTATCGTAATGCCATTGAATGTACAATATTTTGGGTTAATCCTTGAGGGGTATAAGCAAACAAATGCGATGGTTTACCAAACCTCGGACATCCAACAAATAATTGGCCGTGCAAAAAGCAAGGGTTTTCTAAATCTAAGCCACAAATTGTCATTATTTGACCTTGTGACTTATTAATGGTCACAACAAATACCAGGCGAATTGGAAATTGCAAACATTTGAATGGGTGAGTCTGAAAGAATCATTGGGATCTGTGGTAGAAGTACAACTTCACCTTGAAGTTCGCCGCTCAAAACAGTGGCCTTAAGAATATTGCCCATGATTTTTTTTATGAGCAATCGCGTACCCTTACATAATTTTGGCGCATATTAAATAATTGCGGCATCGGACCGAATTGTAACTCTAAATCATTCTCAAATCCAATTGAACATACACAAAAAATATCATCCAAATCGGTCCAGCCATTTAGGAGGAGTTCAGTCACATACACACGCACAGAAGAATTACATATATAAAGATTATTTGAAGATATTAATTAAAAACGCTAAAAAGCATGATTCCTCCGCATTTTTGTAACAATAAAGACCCGGTTTGGCCAGTTTGGCTGAAAATCGATTTTCGTCGCCAACTTACGTCGTTTTTATAACAATTACGTTATTACACCAATGCAGGTGAATATTGAGTTGAATGTTTTTAATGCTTTTAATTAATATATTTTAACTAATTGCGATATTGGACCGAATTGTGAATCTAAACCATTCTCGAATCCACTTGAACCCACACAAAAAATTTCATCAAAATCTGTCCAGCCGTTTAGGAGGAGTTTAGTCACATACACACGCACAGAAGATTTTTATACATAAAGATATATATATATATATATACGGGAAATTTAATTTTCAAATAGAAATGAAATTAGATTAAATTTTGAGTATCATTTCTCTAAATAAATTATCATTTTTAAAAGGCTTACGTAATTCGTTAAGATTACATAGTTAGAACATACATAATTAATATCTTTCGAATCAATATGCGATAAACACATCGGCAATAAAAAAAATCAACCAAATTGTGTGTCATTTCTGTGATATAACAAATAACTTAAAAGTAAAGAGAAGAAAAATTATTGTAAAAAAAGCATAGAAGAGAAAAATAAATGTTTAATGTACAATTAAAAGGTTATAAAGTAAACAAAATATAAGAAATCGTGATTGAAAACAATACTGTTTCATATGATAATGACTGTTTTCTAACAGAAAATAATAAATATAGCTTATGAAAAATTTGTTTAATATGAAATTAAACATTCAATCACATACACTGGTTATCATAAATTATGTAAAATCACAAAAATAGCGATAGTTGGCCCCAAAATAATCCAAACTCAATAAAATTTCAATATGTTGGTAAGTAAAAGGAGCTGAACGATATTACATTACGCAAAATAGTGGCGATGTAGTCCAAATACGACATTTATGAGGATCATGTCTCAGAGCAAGGTGGCAATTGTCGCTGCGTGTTCGAGAATAGAAATCTGGTGTAGCGAAATTGTAGCAATGACCTCTAGGTTTCATTTGACAGAAGAACTGCGATGGCGAGCTATTAGGAGATTAGAGGCAGGAAAAAGTCAGACATAATTGGCTAGATGGCTAAATGTGAGTCTGTCTGTGATTTACAGACTTAAGAAATAATTTCTAAAAACGGATTTGGCATCCCGGAGGTTCAGCCAAGGACGGCCACGCGCTACCACGAGTGCCGATGACCAGTATTCGCCATTATGCGCATGAAAAATAGAACCGCAACTCTGATTAAGCTCAGATTCTCAACATGTCCACTGAACGTGTAATAAATGGAGGGCTGTTCTCTTTACGAATAAGTCCAGGTTTAGAATCTAAAGCGATAGCAATCATATTTTCAATTGGAGATAACCTGCAACTCATTTTCATTCATGACACATCCGTGAAAGAGATACAAACTGATAACGCAATGGTATCTCGTTGGGTGGAAGCACAGACTTCCATGTTTTTTCCCATAGAAATGTTAATACTCACACCTGTACAGATGACATCTTAGATACTTATGTGTGCCCTTATGTCGGAGCAATAGCGAGCACAGCATAATAATACAGCATAGTACACGGTTCGTATCGTGGAAGTTTATCTTGAGCGGTAAACAATTGAGTGTATGCAGTGGCCAGCTGAATCATTGTACCTTAACCCTATCTAGCATATTTGGAATACTCTAGTACAGGGGTGGTGAACCTTTATAGATCAACGTGTCATCCAACTATTATGATAGGTGGCGTGCCCAAAATATTGTGTCACGTGCCATTGATGCCACGCGTGCCACTGGCTCGCCATCCCTGCTCTAGGACGACGTACGTGTAGCTGCTCTCAGTTAACCTCCTAGGATACATTACGTTTTCAAATGCCTTGGAAGAGTAATGGCTATTCTTCTTGTAGAATTAATAGACCTAATTGAGATAATCACATATCGTTGTATGGACTGTATTGCTTCTTGGGGAATCATTCTCCATGTTAAAGGTACTTTTCCTACATAAAATGATACATTAGATTTGTTAATTGCATATATATGCTAATTTCTACAAGACCCTAATTTTCTGGGGATTTCTTTTTGTGCTGTTTTATACCTTTCTATATGTTTATATATATATATATATATATATATATATATATATATATGGGGGACGTGTATGTATATATATAATGTGTGTAAGTTTCCTTAAATTCTACGCAAAACTTTATGTGTTATCGTCATTTTTGTAAATTTTCCTTAATTTATGATAACCAGTGTATATTATTGATATTTTCGTTTATTTTTTCTTAGAGAATACAATCAGTCAAGTACATGAAAGCCACAATTACATCTTGTTTTACATGAGCTGAATGAATCAGAAAAGGATAGATGAATGGTTCTGATTTCCCCATGCCTTCGAGAACAACACCTCAGAAGATTAAATCAGTATTTATGATTGGTCAACAGGTGCGAATGCCAAGCCAAGCTGTAGCCCAAATTTCATCCCATCTAATCCTCCTCAGAGATTTTCTTGAGCTAATCATTTGTTATCTTCAACTTTCGTGATGATAAGAAATCCTGTGTCGCCTAGAAAAGTAAAGTTGTCACTGTCACCTAGAAATTGAGTCATCTAGCAAGGGATTATATAAAACAGTACTTCAAAGCATAGCATATAGTCATTTGTCACAAAAAATAATTTTTTTCTCTGAATATATAATTTTTATCGAGATGTCTTTTTGCAAAGTTGTCTTCGTTTTCAAATTGATTGACAAACATTTGTCACACGCGAGAGCGTTTAGCTCCGGTATGTATATGTATATATATATATATATATATATATATATATATATATATATTTCACTTCTAATTTCAGAAACTTCAAGGTCAGTCACTGTGTCACGATAAAACTCTTAGTTTCAATAATCATATAAATTTGACAAGTGAATATCAAATAGTTTATTTCGATGTAAGTTTGTACCAAATATTATGTTAAATTGGTTTTTAAGACGCAAAAATTAAATCTAAATGAATAATTATTAACTTACATTTAAAAAAACAAAGAAGTAAATCCACAGTATTTATTTTGATTTTTTTAAACAATTTCCAGAAATTGGCTTGACTTAATGTTGCGCTAAAACTCAGACGAAGGCTAGCAATAAGAAACATCTTTTTTTCGGTTCCGGACAGCAATCCAATTTTTTCTAACAAACTAAAAAAAAATTCAGCTGTTGAAATAATTTGTTAATTAGAGATTTATAACTCGTTAAATTGGGGTATTTACCTTCGTTTTAATGGGGCAAAGGAAAAAATTCGTTAAATAGGTGTTCGTTAAATCGGGGTTAAACAATACTTTTATTCCAATCTTTACTAGTGGTCAAGGTAACGGATTCGTGGACTGCGTATCATGATTTCGAGCCTAGTACCGGTGAAACCCCGCCGTGTAGGGGGTGATGCATGTTAAATTTGTCGAGAGATCAGAATTCCTCCCATTGCTGTGGTGTAGTAGTTAGGTGAGGGGGTGCCAGCACAGGTATCGTCCTCGTCACTTGAGCCTAGTTCAAAATTTCGAGGTCCATCACCCAATGCCCTCGTGTAGCTGAACAGTGCGACGTTAATATTCACTAACTCACCCAATCTTTACTATTATATGCTTTATTTTTATAACTGGAGATAACCTATTTTTAAGAATTTAAAGTTGTATTAACAATACTTATCTTTTTAGAACTAATGCAGTTGATGTAATGTATTTGTTTTTAATCAAATGTTTCCATTTAAAACTAGAGTTATCTTCATCTAACAATAAAAAAACAGATTAAATGACTTAAAGCTTTTCAAAAGAAAAAATTTTATTCCTTTTAAATATTTAGATTTTAATACAACAAATAACTCGTAATTGTACGAAAAAACTGCAATAGGATTACATTAGTTTTCCCGTTAATATTATAAAAGTGTAATACAATATCCCTCCTACACATAATTCTTTCTTAAACAAATCCCTTCCATTGGAAATTTCCTGTTTCTTGTCTCACATCTCTTTTCCCGAAGTTTTATGATCCATAGAATATATGCTTTTCCGTAGGCTTCGAAAAATCCTTTAAAAAAAGATTGCTTCCTCTTTCTGTAAATTTCAGTATTCACAAGAAAAATAAAACTAAGATTTTGTTGTCCTCTTTTTTCTCGCACTCGTCTGATAAAATTTTATCTCGCTAGGAATGTTTAAATATAGCACAGAGAGATATAAAACTAATTTCAACCACCCCCGTAAATACAAATTCCAGTGAAGTTTGTAAATTCCCGTAGCAAAGTGATATCCTATATCCATGTACAGAGGCTTGAGAAGATTACAGTTGCCAGTAAAAAGTTCTATTTGCAAGTCACCGAATAAGCTTCAGAATCCCCGCAGCAAAAATACTTTTTCTGTCCTGTGATGCGACAGAAAAGGCAAGATTTTTTGTTGTCGTTTTATATGCATCGCAAGACGACCTGGAGTCAAGATTATAAAAATTCGAATTGGATGAATTTTAAGGTAGTGCAGTTAGAATTAAATTGAATAAAATTGTATTCTTCAATGAAACTTTTTCGGGAATAAATTGCCGCTATCCCTCGGTAGCTGGGGAAGTTGGAGACACCGAATTAACTAACAGACATTATAATAAAATCAACACCTTTTTTTTACTTTAAATTTACTAACAGAAGGTTGTTTAAACAAAGGCCCTGTTTGTATGGACGAAAGTTGCGGGCAAGATACCGGTATTGATGCTCTCTAGACCCGTTTACACGACGAGCCGGTATTACACCGGTTTGAAAAGCGGGTTAGATTTTTGTACCCGCTTGGAGCAAGGTGAATGCGGAGAAAATCGAGCTCATTTCAAACTTTCCCATGATGTATTGTGACCGAAATTCATTTATACAAAATTATTCATATTATTGATTGTGCACGATGGTCCACTGAAGAAATAAGAGCTTTAATTAACACCTCGAAAAATCAAGAAATAGAACAAAAATTTGATAGAAGTGCCCGGGATTCAGAAATGTACAAAAACATTTGTGACGAATTTTTTAAAAAAATGAATATGCTCGGCCAGTTCCACAAATTCGTAGCAAAATAAAAGCTTTGAAACGCTACTTTTTCTGTGCTAATTTGATATAGGCTACGCGTCAAGTTGTTGTTTATGTTAGCCAAGATGGGCGATAGCATTACAATGTGGTTACTTTGATATTTCTATCGTTTGGTGATGTGGTTGTAAGGACGCTCCCATCGGGTGCTCTTCTCCTAGATTATCAGCGTGAGTGAGTGAGTGAGTGTTGAGTTTTATGGCGCAAGAGCCAAATTTGGCTATACTGCCCCAAGATTAGCAGCGTGAGCTAGAAGTGTAGGAATAAATGATGAATTAGAAGCTGCCATAATCTTAATATTACTTTATTAAGATCTTAACTTAAACCAGTAACAGATTAGATATTAATATAATATGTGATAGAATCTACGATGGCTAAACACACAATGTATAATACCGAAACAACGTAACCCGCACCACTATCAATAACCAACTTGCCTTAGCTCAATTTCATTGTAAATACAGATCCGAATATTTAAACTGGTAACTTCTACCTTAATGTCCGACGAAACAACAATCTATATGATCCTAGATGAAGTTGCGGTTCACTGGCGTGCAACAATATGCACCTTGACTAAAGGCTCTCTGTCATGGGTTACTTCTCTTGCCTGTCACTTGACTTCTCGAAATACTCTTCACACTTGAAACACGGACTATCATAACACTCCCCAAATGCCACCACGCTTACTCTAAACATCTGTTATTTAAAAGCTTCCTAATTTGCATCTTTCCTTCACGTTTTACTTCTCGGGTTGGTTGGAAAAGAATTGCCATTTAATCTGGCCCCAAAGAACCCAAGTGGACATGTTAATGAAAAAACGCGTGAGCCCATCACATGGTTGCCAAGGGGATTACGTTTATTACAGTTAATTTTTATTGGTTTCTTTTTTTAGCGGTAACCTTTGTATAGTCTTGTGAAAACAATCACCAGATTCTCATGTAAATGGACTGAAAAAAATACCGGTAAAAAGCTGGCTTTTCTCCTCAACTCCAATTCGCAGGCAATTTGTAGGTTTTGATCACACAACCGGTATAGTGGTTAGTGACACTGACTGCGGTGCCGTCGATGTTTTTATCTAACCAAGTGCTTGAGTCCTGATTTCATTTTAGGTTCTGAGGGATGTTAAATCGATAAGGTTATGAAATTCTCACGTTGAAGGTGTGTAAAATTGAAGAAAAGGATGTTTACTAACCTCGTCATCTGATCATGGTTTAAACGTTCAAGCTTTTTGTTGGGAAGAAATTCAGTCGAAAGCGTCTGTTACAAGGACACCAAGCCTTGTTTTACTTATTCTAGCTCTAGCAGTACTCTATAATTTATATTTTGTTTTAAACTTCTAACTCTAGTTAGCTGCTGCCATCAAATTTTGAAACAGAAATAAATTAGTTACTACATGCAATAAAATCTAATAACTACCTTTGTGTTCACTAGTGGGAAAATCTTAAGATGCAAAGCCATTTTTCAGCTTACTACCATGAAACTCTTTAAAAAGACTTTTTGTAATCAAAAAGGAATGAAAAGCTAACTCAGTAGAAAGATGAAGCATGTGCAGTTATTGAGAGAATGAGATTGTAGATGACGCGAAGACACAACGCGTCGAAACAGCGCACATTTTAACTGAAAATTTCATTGGTTCACACACATACACACACACAATACATTTTCTATGTATTGGAAACTACCCTTTAAATTAAGAAATTTTTTTGAGAAAAGGAACTTAAATAACTTTTATAAGAGGATAACTGATGAAAAAAGTTAAAATAACCCTATGGGCCAATATTTTTTACAAAATACTTCAAGTTTGCACATTTACTATGCTTACTTAAACAATTATTTTAAAATGATTTTATAAATCCCTAAAATCAGATTTAGGGAATTAAATATGCAAGTTTTATGCATTACATTATTACAAAATATCGTCATTTTTTTACCAATTTTACATGTATATAGTTTCTTTTAACTATTATATCTCTTAACTGACTTTTTTCTTAAAACAATACATTGTATGTTATTATTAATTAGATAACTTTAAAACATAAACATTTCTTTTCTTAATTATAAATATAAAGAGGTTAAGTTCATGATAGAGTTTCTAATGAAAGCAAATTTTGGTAATTACTGATAATTTGGTCCCATAAATAAAAATTCGGAACGAAAAAAAACACATCTTTTAATTTTCCAAAATTAAGACATTATTTCTAATGTCTTTAAAAGATATCGAATAAATACAATAAGAATAATATAATTATTTTCCTTTTCATAAAGATAAAAGAAATTACTTGAATGAATTATTTTATCTGAGTTAACTCGTTAAGGCGTGTTGGAAAGTTAAAATCATATTTTTTTGATAATTTGAGATTTTTACCTTTTCAAATTGTATACATTTTAACCTTTCCTTTCATTTTAACCTCTAAAAATACCTTACTTTAACCTCTAGGGTAATTAGAAGCCCTAAAAACCTATTTTTAAATAATCGTTGAAACTGTGCCACGCCCATTTGAATGGCGATAAATATAAATAAAGTACTTCGTTTTTGCTTAAAGGTTAAACGGTCTAATAGCATGTATCTTTTATTGTAAATTGAGCATTTTATATTTTTATTTCCTAGCCGATAGAGAAGTCCCACTGAAGTAATAAAATCAATTTATCTCAAAATGTAAATTTAGATGTGTTCGATCTACCTTTTCTGAGAAACTAAAGCTCACAGGTATGTAAATTTTCTATGATACATTTATAATGATGGCTAATATATACTGTGAAATGAGCTTTTTAAAAGAAAGTCAAAAATTTATTTTTTACAGATTTGTTATGTGAAATGGGTCAAATTTTGCAATGTTTAATAAAATATTTCATATATTATTTAAAAAATCAAAAATAGCTAAAAGCTCATTTCAGTATAATGAGAAAGGTGTATTTTAATTGCATGAAAAATTTCAAACATTTACATATAACAGTTTTTGAGAACAGCCAATTTAATATTGTTAGTATATATAGAGAGAGAGGTTTCCAACTCTTCTTAAGAAACTTAATATATTTTTTTTAAAAAAAACGATCATTTTGCTTAGCTAATGGTAATAGATAAGAAATTTTTTTTTTAAAAAAAAAGCAATAGCCCCTGGCATTCTAAAATTAATTATTTAAATTATTGTCTCATAGTCTTATTTGTTAGGTATTCTGCTTTTAAACCCACATAAATTAACTCGAAATAGTTCTTTTCCAAGTTTTAAATAACAGCCCTAGTGTTGCTTTAAAATGTTATGCTAATAGACAGGCACTCAGAAAGAAAAACGAAAACACTTAACCCCTTCCAGGTTTATTTTATTTCTGGATTACGGATAAAAAAATGTCAATTTTGTATGCATGTTTTCAAATATACATATCTTTTTAAACACAATCACACCATTCACACAGAAAATTTCTTCAAAATTAACATTAAAAATCTATTTAAATAAATGAGTAATTTAACAGTAAAGCTGGCTTTTTGTATGGCAGAACTCATTAGACTTTGGAGTCAATTCTCCCTAACCATAAATATAAAACTTAGAATCTCTAGCTTTTATCTTGAATTACAAATTTTATTTACATCTTTTGCATTTACATGAATGATTACGAAATCATTCATCAAAATTTGATCGTGAATGATAAATTCGAAAACAGGGTACTGCTCATAACGCAGCATCGCAATTTTGACAGTAGAATCTTGTGTCTCTTCTTCCTTTTACAGTCTCTCTTTGAGCAGCAAACTCAAACACAGTGGCGCAACAGTCCATGAGGAACATGGTCTATACCAGGGATGGCGAACCACTGGCACGCGTGCCATTGATGGCACGCGACATAATATTTTTGGCACGCCTTCGATCAAAAAGGTTTGCGTTTTAATTCTAAATAACCTTCAGTATAAAGTGCTGAGTAATCGGTCGCAGTTTTCTGCGAGATATTCTCAATTCAAAGAATTATCAGAAATGTTCAAGTTTTCTTATGTACCCTGATGTGATTTCATTTAATAAACCGAACTTATCCCAATTCGATTGGTTGGAAACTGAAAATTTTGAAATGCGAAATTTCCAGTCTAGTTTAAAGTATCCGACTACGTTCGGAACCGTGATTTTAAAAGAACATAAATGGATAATTTTCATGATATTTAGTGTCACTCAGATTAGAATACATGCATAAAATTGTTTTAAGGACATTTTGACAAAAAATCTATTTTAAATACATTTTAACAAAAAATTAACAGAATAATCTTTTTCAAAATGTTCTCTTTTTGCGAAAAATGCTTTTATTATAATAATATTTTGCCTTTATATAGCTCAGATCTATCTACTGAGGCTCAACTAGAGTTTGTGAAAAATTCACATTATTTTTCAAAGTTACCACCCATTGAAATAATTATTGGCGTTTTTCTTAAAATTGCTCCCCTCTGTTGTCTTATGAAAAAATAAACCCACTTCTAAATTATATATTTCAAAAATTCTAGTTGAGCCTCTGTAGTAAAGGTTTGACTACATACAGAAAAAAATCATTTTTCACAAAAGGAGAACATTTTGAAAAAGATTATTCTTTTTTTTGCCAAAATATTGTATTTAAATAAATTTTTGTCAAAATATCCTTAAAACAATTTTATACATGTGTTCTAATCTAAGTGACACTAAATATCATGAAAATTATCATTTATGCAGTTCCGACTAATATGCAATTCAAAAATTTGTTTAAAACAGTATAAAGTTGAAATTCATTGAAACAGAAAGTTTAACAAGCAAAATAGATAAAAATGCTAATAATGAAATTTTGGAACCATGTAATTCAATTCCAGACACATTAAACTGCTTAAAAAAGCTGGGACGTCTATTTTAACCATAATTTCATCTACCCACTCCAGCGAATCATTATTTTTTCGGAGACGAATAGCAATAAAAACCAAACTGTTTTGACAGGTGGCTCCAATTCAGGATGCATTTTGTTAAAAGTAACATCTTCAATCCTTATGTGCGTTATTTTCATCTAATCATCAGCAGCAGAAATCAAACTAATGTTACTTTAATTTAAATTACACGTATAACTAAAATATTTACTAATATAAGAAAATGTATATTTTTTCAAAATAGAGTTTTGAGTTATTAGTACTTAGTTTCATTATTTTCTCAATAGTCCCAAGTCAAAATTATTTGACGGCACGTTTATACCTCTTGAAACATTTTTTTAGAAAAAATGGCACGTGGAATCATAAAGGTTCGCCACTCCTGGTCTATACTGTACCCATCCCAGTAAGCGTGACCACTGGGTGCTAAGGTGCATGAGCATACGTCCTGATAAGGTGGTCAAGTCTGAAGCCAGACCCCCAGTGTTTAAGTCCCCGAGCAAGCTTGGTAACCATTTATCGACCCACTTCAGTAGGGATGAAGTGATGAATCGACCTTGCCCAGACTGGGAATAGAACCTGGACCTGTAGAGTGGAAGCGCGATACGCTAACACTCGACCATTGGGCCTTCTTTGAGCTGCAAATAATACACTTAAATTGTTGTTGGATTAGTTTTTTTCTCTGTTGGGGGAATGTAGTCAATAAAGTGTCTTTCAGACAAGCATGAAGGAGGAGGGGCAGCCTCTTTTTGCAGAAAATTCCACCTAGTGGTATTTTTCAGTTATTCGAAACCATAAAAAGCATATGTGAAATAATCATATAAGCATAATAAGCATATGTGTAAATTTTCACACTGCCTGAGTTACGCTCGGGATGAGCCAGGAGGGTACGTTTCGCCTGCCCGAGCTCAGATGGGAAAAAACTCGGAAGAGGATAACTATCAACTCAATTGTATAAAAACACAAAGCATTAATTATTAAAGTTTAACGAGAAGCAATATTGAGATTTCAAGAGCAACCATTTGCATTTCTCTTTTTTTCAGTATTTGTAAATAGCTCTTTATTTCACAGATATAAATAATAATTCAGTATAAAATTAATATATACGCGTGCGCGCGATATATTATTACCAAGAAAACAGAAAGGAAATGAACTGCAAAAATGAACAGAACACCTTAATAAACCAGCAGCATAGATGCAAAAAAAGCCCGAAAAGTAAATAAATTCCTGACATCAGTCCTTTCGAGCAGTATCCAGCACTATGCAAGCAAATATCCATCTTTGAGTGATCTGCTCGTTTAGCCTAAAACCCTGAAAGGAAAAATATAAAGGGCAAGAGAAACGTGATCTTTATGTAGTGACTTCGAAGAAATGGAAGGATTTGATGGGAAGCTATGAAAGATATGGAAAAACGAATGGAAATGCATCGAAACCCAGAAAAATGGAAAGAAATGAAAACATAGAAGATAAAAAACGAAGGTCATTGTACTCTACAGAGAAATAATACAAAGGTTATTCCATCTTAGAAAGTGGCAATGAATTCGAAATTTTATGTGAGCTGACAAAGAAATCAAAACTTTTTCAACTGCCTAGTCCTTTATGTTCTTATAAATAGTAATACATCCGGAGAAAATAAAACCATTGAGAGATGGAGGAAAGTTTTTTGTAGAATATTTCGACGAACACATTTGTTGCTTCGAAAATTTGTTTTAAATTAAAGTTGTTTTACACATCTATAAAAATTATTGCTGATGGATAGTATAATTTTAATTCAATGTCAAATCACAAGAACTACACATTAACTCAGTGCTTCTCAAACTTTAAATATTCGCGACCCAATATTCAATCATCATTTTCATCGCATCCCCTCCATACAAAAACAATGTCTTGAATTCAAAAATACTATACTTTGACACAAACGCAACAACACAACTTCAATCTCTTAAGGACGATTTTTAACGTCTCGCTCAGCCAGATCACTAATTTTCTAGACAAGGGGTGTCCAACACGGGGCCCGCCGACTCTTTTTAAAAAGATTTTTAAATATCAGATTCATTTTGAAATTTATTTATTTGAGGGGAAGTTTATATATATCTGTGTGCGTGAGTGTGCGTGTGCGCGCGTGTGCGTGCGTGTGTGCGTGCGTGGTGTGTGTGTGTGTGTGTTCTTTAGATTAAAATAGAGTTATATTTTATCAAACAGTTACATTTGATTTTACTATAGTAAATTAATTTTTTTACAAATTTCGACTTGCATTATGCATTTCCTTTACTACGGATGATTCTCTGCGCGTGTGTGACTTTCGTTTCTCCTCCTCCTTTTCTGTTTGGAGTGCCCAAAAAGTAAGAGGCAGTCACAGAGATGTTTTTTAAAGTTTAAAAGAATATTCAGGACGGTAAAGATAAAGGACATTGTATATTTAGTCGTTTGCGAATAGCAGCACTATCAAATTTCAACAATAAGTAACGAAAGATCAATCTAATAGGAACACTGTAATATTTTAAACATTATTTGATAATTGCGATATTATATTATATAAACATTATTATATTATCTATGTCTGTATACATGAAAAGTAATGAAAAAAATTATAACAATTCATTCTATTTTAAATTTTCACTCCAATAAATGTTTTTTGTTTCCAAATCGGATATAGAGGTACATATTTTTATGTGCGGCCCGCAAGATTATAATGTTCTTCCGAAGTGGCCTGCAAGGTCATTTAGGTTGGACAACCCTGTTCTAGACATATATATACATATATTTTTCAAAAGTACGATCTTTTCTGTGCTCTGTTATCCATAAAATTATTCCAATGACTTTGGAATGCAGTCAAAGGACCTTGACAGTGTTTGCGAAGGATTTACTTATTTATTCCCTTTATTCCCCTTCTCCCCCAAACATATATGCATCTACATAGAAAACGATGGCATTGGGAAGCAAATTGTATAACTTTTAATGGGAAGTTTAGGAATTAAATATAAACCATAAAAATTATCAATAAAAGGGTTAATACAAGCCCATGGAGTCACTGGTAATTACCAGACTTGTTCTTAATTTTGTATTGTTAAATTAATTACAAAAAAGTACTGATAGTACAGTACAGTACTGATGCATTCATAAGTGTATTTAATCAATGTGTGTATTTTATTTTTTACTATGTCAGAATGTATTTTGTGTTTGTTTACTTTCAGTTAATTAATAATTTCTTTAAATATTCTTTGGTTTTCAGCGTTTCAATATACCCCCTTGTCAATATGCCCCCCGTCTTAGGGAGACAAGCCCCACAGTTTGAGAAACGCTGCGTTAAATGAAAATAATTTGCGATCTGGTAATTATGAAAAAACTTATTAGCTAAAATTAATTTTTTTAAATTAGGTTGAAGAAAATTGAGCCTGAATATCTCAAGAAGCTTAACTGAATACAAATCGAAAAATTATTATTATTAATTTTTTCAATTCTTACCGAATTTAAACGCTGTGGTGCCACATGGCTGAATAGATTAATCTACACAACTGAGCTACATTATATAAAATTGAGTTACATTGTGATAAGCGTAGTCTGAATTAAATAACGTAGCATGAAAGCTACAAGTGAATTAACTCATAATTTTGATTTATGCTTCAAGAGACAATTACGACATCATTCCGCGCTACATTAAGATATTCAACACAGCCTCCATTATTCCCTACGAAGTATATGTGGGGCAAATAAGATTCCATTCAATAAGCATCTTAAACATCGTTTTGGTTTCAGAGTTTACCGACATAACCACTGGACTATAGTGGACCACGTTCAACAAGCATAATAAATATCTGCGTAGAAGTTAAAAATATGCAATAACACAATTAATTATTTTACATGAATATGCAGAGTGTCCGGGCTTAAAGTACTCAAAACTAACGACTTATTATTATGGAACTAACCATAAGAACGTAATAAACTGTTCCTCCGTGGATTGGAAAACTCTCCGAGAATGTTTGGGTAAAGTCCAATCGGCCGCGCACGTGCGCGCATTATTCAGCAATCGCAAACGGTAAAATTTTTATATTGACTTCATTAGTAAAAATGTGAACTCCACAGTATAAAAGATGCAGCGCGTACTTAGATTAACAGAATTTAAATCAGTCACGCGTGTACAAAGACGAGTTCGAGCAGAATGGTATTCCGACATCAAAATGTATCCGCCAATAAGACAGAACTTTAAAGAAGATGGGATCTTTGATATATCAAACTGGAAAAAGCATCCTTAAGTTTTCATGATAGAAGAAAGATACTATTGATCGTGTGCGGGATTCATTTTGTAGGAGTCCTGATAAGTGAATTAAGCAAGCCAAAAACGACATTCCATTCCGCTCGAACACTTAAACTCCATAACCAAAACATGCACTGCACCTTTTACTGCGGCGTCCACACCTTTTTAATTAAGAGGACTTGGTACCCTAAAAATCACAAACCTATCGTTTTTTTATTTTCATTTAATCTTATTCTTTGCATTATTATCGTTCGATAGATATATCACTTGTGCATGTCGGAAAGTTAGAAACTGAATAAAACTTCATTTGAAAACAAATTAGGCAATTCAGCCACACCCCCTTTTTAGAAAAAAAAGCTAAAAAATGCGTTATGATAAAAAAAATCTATTTTATAAATAGAAAAAATAACTATAAAAAAGAATGTGTGTAGTATTAAAAGCAGAATATTTCCGAGGCAATACAATAATGTAATTTTTCTTCCTTGTGAAATGTATGCATGTAAAATTTTTAAATTAAGGCATTTTATATTAATAATTCTATAATTTCAGTTCTTCTTCCTGATATATTTTTCATACAAATGTAATACTTTAATATTATAAGAAGAAAAACAGCTAAAATTTCTGTCGTGACAGAAAAAAAAAAAAAAAAATTTTAAGTTTTCTTGAGTTTTCTTGTGCAATTAGTACTCTCTAAAAGTTGATCATTTATAAAAATGTGTGGGTTGAAAACATATGAAAATGCAATTGTTTTAAAGAAAAACGTATAAGTAATATCTTAAAGTAGTATTTTAAGTTTAAGTAAGCTTATAATAATTATTTTTTCAGAATTAGAAACTTTAAAGTGGTTTTTCTCAGTTTGTGTTTTTCGAAACCTTAGTGCATTCAAAATGCTACTCCTTCGACAATTATTTACCAATCACTTCAATTTTTTTTTCCTGCGTGTTAAAAATAAAGCATGTAATAAAATTAGGGATCCGTTTTGCTATAAACTGAATACTTTTTTTAAAAAAAAATAAAATGTAAGACATGTTGGCTTTTTCGTTGATTTTTAGCCTGTATATCAACATTTTATTATTTTTTTCTCGAAAACGAATGAAGTTATTCTAAAATCGATCCCTAAAGTTGTTAAGAACATCCATAAGAATATTATAAAAAAATTTCAGGTCAAAAAATTAATTTTTACAAGAGGAGTAGGATTTTAAAATTTTCCCAATTTTCTTCAAAAAATTTAAATTTTTAAAATTGTGTGAATAATATATGAAAATTGTCATCTGGTAACATTTTCTTGAATAGGAACATTGTATAAAATGTTAAAATATAATTTTTAAATACGTAAATAAAGAAGTTTGCTCAAAGGGTGCCAAGTCCCCTTAAGTCAGTGTAAAAAGTTTATCGTCTGCGATTGCCTAACAATGCACCCACCTGCCGCCGATTGGATTAGCCCCAAAAAATTTCGGAGAGCTTTCCAATCCAAGGATAAACAGTTTGTTACATTGTGATGGGTTGTTCCGTAATAATAAGCTATTACTTTTGGATACTTTAAGCCCGGACACCCTGTATATAACTATCAACTCAGCAAATTAAATTCAATGATAAGCGCGCGTGTGTGGTTGCTTGTTTATAAACGTCACACTAAGAAGTAACGCGAGAACTTTTATCATAGGATACCTCGTAATTTTGAGACATGGTCGTGGATTTCCAAGATGGCTCGTCACTCTCTAAGCTTCCACATCTCCCCAACGCAGACTTTGAGCCCTTGCATATTTAAAGTGAATCCCCCTTCTATACGATATGTGTGTGTACATGTGGGAGAGCAAGAGGTATGGAAAAGGTGGGAGAAAGGGGGTAGGGAGAGAGAAGAATATTCCTAGTTATTCACTCAAGACAGTAATACAGCGTTTCTCAAACTGTGGGTGGCGCCTCCTAGCGGGGCGTGATAATCCTACTAGGGGGGCGCGAGCATGTCGAAAATAAAAGATCATTCAAAAAAATATATGAATTTACTAAAATTAAATAAAAGAAAATGCATTTTGACATAATAAATAAAATAAATATTTACACTGCTATAATATACTTATAAATATATCTGTCAATTCATGGCATGCGAAACGCCATCTGTGTAATTAAGAGAATTAGGTGTGTATTGTCGTGTCTTCAAATAAGAATATGTGAACTGTGCTTGCGAAAGCCCAACTGCGCATGCCCAGTAATTCTGATGCGAATGGAAAAAATGTTGTGAGTAAAAAAATAAATACCTGTCTACTAGAAACTGTGTCGTGATTGTGTCAAGAGAATAATGAAGGAGTAATTAAACTATGGACTAAAAGAGAACCATAAAAATGGGCAGTGTTTGCACCATAAAATTGGTTATTGTGCGAGAGACTCTGGAATTAACTGTTTAAGTGTTGAAGTTGACACAAAAATATCTGTACTGGACAGTATATTTCATCATTAATTCATCAATACTAAGTTAATAGACTAAGTTAACATAAGCTAATTTACCCCCCTGCGCTTGCCATATACAAAATTAATTCGAAATTTAATACTGATCTTGATAATTTGTACGATTTATAATTTAAGTCGTATTGTAGCTTTAGACTCAAAGTACATAATTATTGAATTCAATTCATTGTTATTGTATTGAGAAAGGCGCGATGAAAATTATGATTGAAAATTGGGTCGCGAACATTGAAAGTTTGAGAAGCACTGCAGTAATATATAAATAGGAATTATTTTTAAGAAATATCAGCGAAATTATTTTAGGCCATAAAAGTTTAAATTGAAAAAAAATGTCTGTTGAAAAACCGAGGACAGTAATTCAGAATAAATAATACAGTTTGAATCTAATATAATTTAAATTCTTTTTCTATAGTCCTTTACTAAAGAATATTAGTATAAATATTGTTCAAGTTGAAGAATTGTTTTTAATATATTGTAGAAGTGACAAAGAAAAACAAATTAATGTGTAGTACGTTATATTTAAAACTAATTAAAAAGTGTGTTGTGTTTATTGTGATAAAAAATCGTTTCATCAAAATAGTTGTTGTTGTTGTGGCTAATGCCACCTGTCTGACGTAGTCAGAACGAGGCCCACGAAATCCATCGTGGCATGGGCAAGAGGTACGCCTGTCGTTGGCCTTGAGCACCATACAGGTGACAGTGCGATTTAAGCTCAGTGAAACTTCCCCGAAGGGACGATAGATGGCGACACGACCTCTATCTCCACCTCCACAATTTCTGCAAGTGAACTGAAGGGGAGGGAAATATTCTCCAGTTCCTGCGCTAGTGAATAAGCCCACAAGACTACGGACCCACTGATTTAACGAGCACGTACTCCGTGTGCACTCGGAGGGTATTTGGCCCCCAGGCCTTCCGGTCTGGAGTCCGATGCTCTAACCACTAGGCTACCCACGGCCTAGTAAAATAGTAAATGTTTATAATAATAGTAAATGTTTTTAAATAAAAGCCTATAAAATAATTTTGTCTTAATTGGGTAATATTGAAATAAATACAAATTATAAAGCAAAAGCATCCTAATACCTATTGACTTGAAACATATACTGTGTCGAAAGTTCTCTGAAGTTGGTAAGGTTCGCACGTAGTCTCATGTAGTAAATAAAAATTTTATTTGTATAGTAAAATTCACAAATAGTAAAGCATTTTCAATAATAGTATTTTTTGCATCTTATAATTTTAAACATTTTTAACACGCTTTTATTAGCTTCACCTGTATGTAATGGAATCTTTGAACTCGATTTTTACCCACTTTAAAAGGTCAGATTAATTCGAAATTTTTCACTCTTGTCAAGGACCGCGATAAAAATACAATAGTTTAATAATTTTGTCCCATTGTCCTAATCAGGATCTTCAGGATTAACAATTTCACATTTCCAGATTTGGGGACTAACTCTAGATTTGGCGACTAAAAGATTAAGTTACAACCCTAAAGTGAAAACGCTCATGGTTAATACAAATGCAACAAACAAAAAAGTGTTATTTATGTGAAAAAGGGAAAGACTGAAACATCATTCATCGCTTCATTTTAGCAAAACAGCTAAGAATAGATTAAGAGGTCTCACTGGATTAAAAATAATATAATAATAATAATTTCTCACAAACTCTTCTATTCAAAACGTGTACTTTTATGTTTAAATTATCCGACTACGTTTGGAACCATGATTTTAAAAAAGCACATAAATGAAGAATTTCCATGTTGTTTTGTGTCACTTAGATTAGAATACATGTATAAAATTGTTTTAAGGACATTTTGACAAAAAGAATTATTTAAATACAATATTTTGGCAAAAAATTAACTTAGAATAACCTTTTTTCAAAATGCTCTCCTTTTGTGAAAAATTCTTCTATTATAATAATATTTTGCCTGTATATAGCTCAGACCTCTGTACAGAGACTCAACTACGATTTTTGAACAATTCACATTATTTTCAGAGTTACAACCAATTGAAATAACTAGTGGCGTTTTTTTCTTAAAATTTCTCCCCTCTGTTGTCGTAAAATATGAATAAACCCACTTCTAAGTTATATTTCAAAAAT
Organism: Trichonephila clavipes; assembly: GCA_019973935.1. Lineage (NCBI taxonomy): Eukaryota > Metazoa > Arthropoda > Arachnida > Araneae > Nephilidae > Trichonephila > Trichonephila clavipes. Next base: position 325,980 of record BMAU01020542.1, on the reverse strand, counting down.
TCTAGTTGAGCCTCTGTACAGAGGTCTGAGCTATAGAAAGGCAAAATATTATTATAATATAGAAGCATTTTTCTCAAAAGAAGATATTTTGAAAATGGTTCATTCTATGTTCATTTTTTGTCAAAATATTGTACTTAAATAATTTTTTATTGTAATACAATTCTTAAAACAATTTTATGCACATTTTCTAACCTAAGTGATACTAAATATCATAAATATTATCCATTTATACGCTTTTGCAAAATCACGGTTTCGAACGTACTCGGATACCTTAATGCTGATGCAAGTGTTAGAATATCGAGCTCTTTTAAGTGAAAAATATCATTTACACCTTCTTCTGCATTTAATATTTCAATCTTAGCTCTTCCAGATTTCTTTCAGCTTGCAGATTATGCATTTTGTAAACCAGGCCATATCGACGCACTGACAGGAGGCCAATCAGTATTCCAGATTCTAAGAAATGAAGTAGTTAAGATTAATTCATCAATGAATAAAAAGAAATGATAGTTTAAAAAACTAAAAAACACGCTTTTATTGTAGACGAACTAAAAAATGAAAAATATATTATAGTTTTAAAAAAATACAAAAACACGCTTTTATAGCTAATTGAAATAAAAAGTAAAAAATAATCCTTAATATAAGAATAAAATGATTAACGGGAAAATTAATTTCATTGTTGTAAAAGCGTAGGGTGTGCATTGAATCACATTTTTACATTAACTCTGCATTTCGGAGTAGAACTAGTAAGAAATTATAACAATTAATATCAAGCAAACCGCGCTTTTACCCCAATGACATTTATTTTCTCGTTAATCATTTTATTCTTATTTTACGAATTAATTTTTACTTTTTAGTTCGATGAACTATAAAAGTGTATTTTTAGTTCTTTTTTTTTATTATATTATTTTTAAACTATAATTTATTCAAAATATTGGCCACTGTCTGAAAAATCAAATGAATTTGCTTACATTTTAAAATACATGTCTTTATATATTGGGTTGCTTTTATAGATAGCAAAATTAAAATAACCGACTGATGAAGATAAATTGAGTTTTCATTTTCTTTTTACTGATCCTGTACGTGAACTACAAGCATGAATGAATGATACTTTAACTGGCTTTAAGCCAAATACCATATCATACTTAATACAGCCAAATAATAATTTTTAATACAACCAAATCCCAAAAATAGCTTCAATTTTTGTCATTTACTTACCAGTAAATCAGTTTGTTATGACAAAAATTCTGTCAGCTTCAAACTTACTAGATACTCTGATTTTTTAACTCAATTCATTAATTTTAGTATCCAACTTTTAATTAAATTTTCCTCATTGACATCATAAATATGTATTTATTTCTATAGATAAGAACATGAATTTTTTCAATAAAAATTACTAATAGCAAATGGAAATCGAGGTATATAACTCATGTATCCGTGAAGGGAAAAAGCGCAGAAAATTTAGTTAAACAGTAAAAGTTTAATTATTGCAGTTAGCTTTAAAAAAAGAGGAACATGCTTTTCTGATTAGTTACAAGGTTTAATGATCGTTGCGCAGATTGCAATCATTCTGAACATCACAATTTTTCCATCCTTTATCTGTTTCATTTTGTTCCTTCATTCTGACCGGCGAATTCTTAAAACACAAGCAAAATTGAGACATACTAATTAAATTACTGATACTTATTTAACGGCTTTAAATGTTTTCTTATGTTTATTTTAATTGAAATGTGCTTAAAAACTGCTTATGTAAGAATTTTTTTTCTCTTATTTCGTATATGTTTTTTGTGTTTATTTTTTTCAAAAAACTCTATAGTAAAATATTTTTAAAATATATGGAAATATTTAATTCATATGAATAATTATGAACCAAAATTAATTAATTAAATATTAAAGTTCATATTCAAATATTTTTTGTTGTTCATTTGTATATATAAATATGACCTTTATATTTGAGAAATCATTTCCACCATCTGAAATGTTAATTTCAAAGCTTATTGAGCAAATTTTTAAGCAGAAATTAGAAAAAATGCACAATTTCGAACTGCACATCAAATTTATTTGTGCTGTAATTCTTCACGGTAAGTTATGCTAAATAACGATAAGAGTCTGTATAGTTACTTATTATTAAGAATAAAATGTAATACATAAAATATTTAAAAGATAAAATTGTAGAATAATAGTATAAAGTACTTGTATATTTTTAATTACTATTTAATTTGTTTATTATCGAAAATAAAGCTAACTGAATTTTTTATAAAAAGTTCTCAGAATTTATATAATAATCTCTCAACATTACCTTTATATATAGACTACAAAAGAAAGGAAACTAATTACCTCAAATAATTTTGAAATATTTTAAATATATTTTGCTCTTAGTTCATTTTTAATAAGAAAATATTATGTACCTGATTATATAAACCACCATACTCAACGTGACCAGCCCTTTCATCGTGACCATATAAAATATTTTTTTGTAAAATACAAATTGTTGTTTTTAATTATTGTTTTATAAAAATTTCAGAATAAAAATATTTTTTGTATTTTAAAGATGAGTAATGTGTTTAAAAATGCTACAATATACGTATTTCAAATTTGTGATAAATTACATGTATAATATGTTTTGAATCGAAATATTAATTTATAGTACGTGTTATCAACATATCAGCTTAATTCTTAAAAAAAAGGGGGAATTAAAATATATTTGAAAAAATAATATCCATTAAAAATATGTGTTTCAAATATATTCTTAATCATCAAAAATATATAATCAGTTTAAAAACAAAAGTCTATTTTTAATTCAAAATTTTTTAAAAGAAATAATAGACAAAATTACTTATAAAATTATATCTGAATCATACATTAATATTGAGGGAATAATTTTATAAAAGTGTTACATTTATTAACATGATTATAACGAATACAAAAGTAGATTTTTGGAAGAAATGTGTTGAAAATTATCTTTTCTTTATAATACACTAGTACTCTGAAGCTGAACTCAAATGAAAATAATAAATGAAGACAGCTGAAAGGACATTGTATGAGAGCAAGGTTAAAAATAAATGCACACAAAACAAAATTTGAATGCCTAAAATACTTATAAAAAGTTGTTACTTGTGATAATAATTTTAATTTAATAACAATTTTCTTTTAACTGGAAGTCTTTCGTGACAGCTTCTGAGTTTTTCCACAAAAGGAAAAAGGGTTTCCCAAAGACAACAGAAATTAAAGAACGATTTGAAGAGGTCACTTTGTCAAAGTGACCTCTTCTATTATTTCACTACAGATATTTATTTCAAATTCAAGGAAAACAAGTAATTTGAAAAAAATATAATTTATTCAAAATAAAAACAGTGGAATATACAAATTTACTTATTTTAAAAACAGGAAAAAAAATATGATATCAAAGATAGTTATATTCAAAATATTAGGAGAATCATTACTAAAGCTTCCCTGCACAACTAGTCTTCCAAAGGTGAAAACACTTTTACGCATTTACAGTAAAACACATTTGCTCTTTTTTTTCCTCCCGTTTTTAATTGAACACTCATATTTTAACAAATTTTAATTTAAATGAATTTGTGTCATTCTTTTGTTTTTTTAAAACAAAAAAGAAATTTTGGCTTCTTAAAAATAATCTTATACATTAAATAACTTTCGCTGCATTAGAATCCTATTTTTATTTTAAAATTTGTTCGTTTTCATTTATAGTTTAAACATTGGAGACAAAATTATCTCTTTTAAGATATTAAAAATGATACTTTAATAAGCTAAACTCAAACTTTTACTTACTATATATCACACTTTTTTTAAATATATATATTATTATCTTTTTGACAACGGTACATTAACAAATTACACTATCATTTTTTAAGAAAAATAATTTTTAAGTTAACAAATCTTAATAAAATTTCGTTTTAAAAAAATAATTTATCTTTCACCTGTCCCTTTATGCTCTTAAAATGTTTGATGTTTCTAGGCCAACACAACTGAAATATTTAAACGTCATTTATAATTGCATTCACGTCAAAATTAAAAAACAAAATACTCCAAGGTTTTTCCGCCGCATTTTGTTCAATTTTAGAAGCCATTATAAATACATCATAAAGTAATCCAAAGTATTATATGTATCCATTTCAATAAAATCTTTTCGTACTTAGAAAACCCAATTCAGTATATTTTTAATTCAATAAAACGGTCCATCGCATGTCCTTGTGGAACTACGACCTAATTCAATTCCTTCCACTTCGGTCATTACCAAACTTTCCCTTCCTTTCAAGATCATTGGTTTGCCAAGAATAGCTGACCTACTGCATCGATTCCAAGGGAGGGAATTGCCCAAAACTACCCCAAGTTTGACTTCGAGATGAGACCTCTGACAGGCGTGGAAATGAGAACGTGACGTCACGATGAATGGGAGGGGTTCACAAATCGATTCACTTTTAGAGGTTAATTTTCATCGAAGACGATGTTTTCGGGACCATTAAATCAAGGAAGATCGGCTTTCAACTTGTTTGGTACGCTTTACGAAAAAGGCGCATTACCGTTAATCGTTTGCATCACGTGAGTTATCATTAGAAGCGACTAAAGGGCAGCTAATCGGTAACCTTTGACAGACGATTCTGGACATGAAATCTTTCGTCTGAAAAAGCTTCAATCTCCAAACGATTCTGTCATTTTTCTCCTATTGTTGAAAAGATAGTCTGATCGAATATAGTTGTTCGAAGATCTTGAGGAATCCTTTCCCCTATTATAATAAACACATTTGTATTAATCATATCAAATATGTCAAAAGATATTTAGTACGCAAAAAATATTTTTATTTCCAAGTTTCCAAAAAGGAATAATAAGTGTTCGTGAAATAATTCAAAGAACAGAAAGAAAGATCTTTCTTAAATAAAAAATTATCCTCACTCTAAGTAGGAACTGTATTATCTTTTCACCTGAAAAAGAAATTATGTACATTTCAATGAAACATAGTTTGTCATTATTTATAAAATTAAATATTAGGTATAACTTAAAATCCCCTGCTAAAAATGTAATAAAAATAACACCTCGATCCTTTCAAGAATACATCAAAATAAAAATGATAATTCCGATACATCAAAAAATATTTAATTTCATCAAAGTTGATTCAAAAAAATATTCGAAGCATTTCATATAAACACACATAACAAAGTTTAACCTTCCAACTAAAAGAATTAAATGGAATTCAATTTTTTGCTTAATTTAGAAATTCTTCAATAAATATTCTACCAAAAATTCTCTTTATCTCTCAATATACTCTATATAGAAACAATATCAGAAGAATAAAAAATTTCCAAATTTTTCTCAATTTAGAAAATTTCCTTTTCGAACTTACGTGCGTAGAAATATATTGCGTTCGTTCTTTATATACTGTCTGTAGTGGCTTTTTACAAAAGAAAATGGCCCATAAATTCTACATTTTCTTAAACAAGAAAAGGCATGTACCTTTCTTCATAAATTATAACGAAAAAATCATACAATTTATTATTAAAGTAGGTTATTTTATTGGAATATAACTTTATTTGTTCTTATATATTACTAAAATCAATACAGCCGATGTCATTTCAATCATAGGGATATAAGTTTGAAACATTGCTCTTACTTTTCCTATGCTTTCACTATTACATTTGACAAATGTCATGTTTCACTCTCTATTTTTGTGTGTCTGTTACTCCATCATACTTATAAAAAGAAAAGTTTTTAAAAGAGAACATTATTACACAATAATGTTTTTTTTTAAATCCGCAGCAAAAGAATGTACGTACTAAATCTAAACGTACTAAAATTTATTTACAGATACCTTTCCAACCAAAGTTCAAAATCAGTAAAGTAGTTAGAAATAAAAAGTAGCGCAGCTGTGCATCAGGATGGTACGCCGCAGAGGATAAATTCCCATAATAAGGTATCGCTTCCACTCACTTTGATTTCTTCTATTCATTTTTATCATACAAAAGATTCATGTACAAATTTTTATATAGTATGAGCATATGTCATCTTATTAAGTGAGATTGTGCAATTGGGAGAGATAAAGCAAGGAAGGATGGCAAAGACCGAAAGATTGTTCAGTATTCTATCGTTCAAAAATGTTGACAGAAATAATTTAAATTAATACGGTAGGTGTAGACCTAGGAAGATAATTGAAAGTGAGAACATATCAACAATGAGAAAAGTTCTCAAAGTGCTTGATTCGTCTTTACTAAATATCTGGAAGGAAATCGGAAAATTATTGAAGTGATGTGCATTTTATTGATGACTCAGGGAACAACACCAACTAGCCCTCACCTGTGCGCACGTTTGCTTTAATACCTTGCTATTTTTTAACCTAAAATCTAACTTCCTGGATTTGAATTGTCCTCAGTGATTACTTCACCTTTGAATTGAGCCCTAAAAAAAGATTTTAGTAATATCTATAAAAACAATAATACACCAACTTCACCGAGTTATAGTTTTCACCGCACTATCTCAAACTGGGACTTATAATCTAGAACGTCATGCCTCTTAAGTCCTTCCTCCCTCAGTGGCTCAACAGCCCAAGGTGAGCTTTGGCCCTCTCAAGAAGCCTTTTCCAGGCCAGCCTTCTTTCTGCTAGTGTTCTCCAATTTTAAGTTTTCAAAACAAGGAGATCTTTTTCTGGACCATCCTGCCTTTTCTCCGTGTGCCAATTGGTTGGACATCGAAGACCTTTTTAGTAGTGCAATCTTCGTCGTCCATTCTGATAACGTGGCTTGCCCATTTAATTCTTTGTACTCTGATGAAGTTAACTATGTCATATATGAGTAATAGAGTTCTAAATTTGATCTTCTTCGCCACGTATCATTTTCTTTAATCCCTCCAAAAATAAATATTCAAATCTTTTTTTTTATAATGCTTCTTATGTTGTCCTTCAAAATCTTATAGTAAGATTTTAAGTTGCCTCTCATCAATATTATACTTGAATTTTGATGGAGATGAGATTCTATATGTTGCGTTGCATTGCCTTTAGTTTCATTTACTATTTGGTCTTAAATTTCAGTCGAATAATGTCCTTCAATCTATGACATTTCTATTGATCATCTTTTAGCTTATTAAACGCTTTGCTGGTTAGCTAGACCGAGAGCTTTCACCCTAATTCTTCTCGTTTGGAATCTGATGAGCGTGCGCCTCAGACCATGCCAGTATCTCGCCGATGTAACTGAAACAAAGTTTGGCGATGATTAGACAAAGTTTGGCAAGAAATCCCACAGGAGGAACTTAACATTGTTTGAACTTACTTATTTGCCTAAATGAATGTAAAAATAAGATTATTTGAATTCTCCAATACTTTTTATTAAATTTAACACTATAAAACAAAAACACATGAAACTAGTATACTGAAAAAAATTAAAACTTTACTTGTTAAAATTATACATATAAAAGCAATCACATATTTTAAATATTCCAAACAATAGCTTGATTATTTTAAGAGAATGATTGTTATGTTATACAGATATTTAAATATTTATTGGCTAATTATTTAAACTAATTAAATGACTGAAAAGTATAAGATACAATACAAAATAGTATTCACATATATATCACAAAATAGTCAAAATAAAGCTTAAAAAAATTAAAAATCGCAAAAAACGAAACATGTATTTAAGTAAAGGTATATTTCAGTTTGAGAAAAATTTACGAATAGTTGTAAAAAGTGTGTAACGCAGCTGAAGGCACCAAACAATATTTGAGAAAATCTGTTTGTTCAGAAATATTAATCATCAATTAATTTTTTTCTATCACATCTATAATTTATAAATAAAAATCTTACGCTGTTTATCTGAAATGTCTTACAAGAACATTGTGTCCAAAACATTTAACTTAGTTTCGAAAATAATAACTTAAATTTTTTGTATAATAAATGTTAAATAATACTACATCTATGACTTAAAAAATAAACTATAAATTTTTCATTCAGACATTTATTTTTTTCCATTTTATTCATCTTATTTTATCTACTAACAATAATTGCATTAAAAAAATATTCAATAGACTTTTTAAAACTTTTTAATTGTTAACATTTTAATAATTGAATCAAAATTAAAACAGACTATGTACTGGGTCCTAGTGCATAGAAGGGCCTAGTAACTAGGGTTTGAAACCCCGGGATTTCGGGATTACACTATCCAAATCTCGGTATCAGGACTCGACTATTTATGAAAAATACTTACACATTAGTATTGTTGAAATTATATAATAAAACTGAAAAAAATAATTAGAAAATTGGTTTAATATTATTATTTACTGAAACAAATCAAAATAAATCTTAATTAATCAACAACAAAAAAATAGTGCATACAGAAATCAATAAAAATTTAACAATTTGAATTCATTAAGAATTGACCCATTTGAATTAAAAATCGATATGCTTGAGATTTTCCGAAATCTTATTGTAAATTTAAAACAATAAAAGAAACCCTATTTTATTTTCATTTAAACACTGTTTTTTTTATGTTTAATACATTTAGATTTGATAACTGCATGGGGGGGGCGTAAGACATACTAAAAAAGTAGATTTTAAAAATTAAAGTTAGGAAGTCTGAATTGATTTTTTCCAACAAACTCACATATAATTGTACACAGCTAAAGAAAAGATAGAATAAATTTACATAAATTTTAATCAAATAAATTTGTCTACTTATACAAAACTCTAACAGAAAAAATACTTTCCTTTAAAAAAAATCTTATAAACATGTAACACTAGAAATTAATCATAATTAACACTAAAATTAACTGTAATAAAAATACTCAAAAAACAGACTTCAATATTAAAAATAATTATAATAAATACATTCTATATATATTTCTCAGTCCAATAAATATCTGTCTTTTAGCTTCCTCAAAAAATGTTTTACCGAAATATTTTTAACAACATTTAAATATTAATACATGCAATCTAATTTGAATATATATATATAAGATAACACAATAATATTACTAAATTTATGTCTCAGTAGATTACAAAAGAAGAAAACATTGAAATAACTCACCTATAACTGAGTTAATTCACAAACTTTAAATATCCAGAAAGAATTTTGAAGGAATGCCTTTTCGATACTTCAAACAGAAATAACACCTTAAAAAGCTTATAAAACTTTACTTATGACAAAATAATACACACTATAGTTATCTCTTGATGTATGAAAAAAGAGAGAGAGAAATCTAAAAAACACATGTTTTTTTTTCTATAGACTTAACATGATAATTCAGAAAAATGATTCATGATTAATAAGTCAGACATTATAAACATCAGACAAATCAGTCATCATTTTTTATTACTGGGGAACAGCAATGAATGTTGCGCAATGTCTCTTTTTTAAAGTGGAAGCTCCATGTATAAATTTTCTGAGAATTAAATTCTTTTTTGATGAGAAAAAAATTTCAAAATATAATTCAGACAAAAATTAAATCCCGGGATGCAGGGGATACAAACCCTACTATGGATGCCTTTAAAAAGGGAGAATATAATATATCATTACTCTCTCTCTTTCTCTCTCTCTTTTTTTTTGTTCTGATTCTTTGAGAGTTTCAATCGATTTTAAACTGACCGATTACGCAGCAAAATTAAACATGAAAAAGGAAAAACGGACGGGAAAAATAAAACACAAAGAAAGAAAATACTCTGCTGTCGCTTTGAACAAGTCATAAAACATACCGTTACGGGTACAGTTCTCTCAGAAGGGAGACGAATTTTTAAACTATGCTTTCCCACACTTTTATCAGAAGTTTTATAGCTTATCAAAACGACGCGTGAACCATCATTTTTGATATCATAACGGATGACCCGAAAAATCGACATTAATAGAGACGTCGCGGGATAATAAAAAAAAGAAAAGGAAGGTTAAAAGTGTGTGTTGTTGGTTCCTACAGATGGCGCTGCGAAATGATTGAAAAAATTACAAGTTTCGTGATGGAATTCCGATATTTTAATGTATTATTTAAGAATTGCGTTTCAATCAAAAGTTTAACCTAATGTAGGTCATTTTCTGATTATAATTCAATACTCTGTCTTGTTTTTCCCCCCTAAATTTCCAATATTTTCTTTCTAAAAGCCATAAGTTCATATCTAACTCTCTTCGAATAAAAAAAAATGCATCTGATATTACTCGGAAATTTTTTTAACATATAATGATCTCGAGGTAGTTGAGGGAAAGTTCGATTTTATTCTGGCAAGGTGCATTTCGGAATAATTTGAATTTAAAATAATACAATTTATTCAATAATCTTTTGAACTCTTACAAAGAAAACAACACTCAATTCTTATCAACTTTGATTGAACGCATGAATTTAAACTTAAAGTACACTCCCTTTTACATTAATGTTTTATTATTTACTAAGATCAATAAAAATTCAAGTAAAACAGTTTTTGCGAATTAAATTTAATTCGTCTTTAAAATAGACTTCGTGGCCTAGACTTTTCGTCTTTAGACTCTCTCTCTCTCTCCCTCTAAAGCCTTATCCCTCCTTAATTCTCTAAATTGAAAATAAATTAAAGTTGGTGTACAATATAAGTAGACATACTTAATTGCGTGTGTGTTAATGAATATTATATATATTTTTAAATAAAAATTTATTCAAAACCATTTCTACCATTTTATTTAATATGTTGTCTTTTTGAAATAAAATGTGTGACACCAAAAAATTATATGAATCCTCATATTGTTTATTTCATTATTTTCGCAAAATTTCAAGAATTCTCGGGAACAATCTTATGTTTTCTATAAAATAATGTATTCTTTATATTTTGGAGGGGCTAAATTCTACTGCAACATATTTATTGAGTAAAAACAAAACTAGGTGTACTTATAAAATAGAAAATTGCTAAAAAATTCTTAACTTTCACAAAACAAATTTCTCCTTTCTTTTTCAATTTCCATTTCTGCAAATATATATTGATTTCTCTAATCAATTGTCAAACAATCATAAAGTTTAAAAATGTTGAGAAAAAATTTAATTTAATTAAGATGTAAGTACATCTTTCTACTTCTTCGTTTGTTAAATAAACTCTGATCCATTTTGCTATCAAATTTAACGCAGATAAACCTCTTACAAAGCGCTAGATATAATTCTTGAAAATATATGGGAAATTGAGTTACAAGAACTACTGATTTATTGCAAATACTGAGATTCTATTTTAAAAATAGAAAACTACATTTTTTAGTGCAACGTTTTGATCATTTTTCATTGTGTAATTATGGGTACATAAAAATATTTCTCAACAAAAAAACTAATAAAATTCAAAATCAAGTAAAAATTAAAATGATCATCATTTTAAGTTTAGAAATTAAAAATAAAAAAAACAATGCTAAAAAGTTTCATGCTGGGATAAAAGCCTTTGTTGCCCCACAAAAAGAATAATTGTAACTAACTGTAAGTTCCACGCTTAAGTCCATAATTATATGCTAAAAAGTTATTCCTCGTCATTGCTTATTATAATTAGTCGAAAACGTTTGACTGCATATAAATTTCCTTTTTAACCTTGGTCCTTACGTTTTTTTTTTCTATGGCTAAAAAATTTTCAATCATTTTGTATTACATGCATTTGCGTTCTTAGACAGTAAAAATCACGAAAACAACTTACTTTCACTACTTTGTTAAAAATGTATAAGACATTTACTTGTTCACAGCTGTTCCCACGCGGAAGCAAAAAAATAAAGGAAAACGGTTTCTCCTTTTCAGCACCGAAATGGAGAGCCCTAACAAAAAGCAAAAGTAAGGCAGAAAGAAAGGGGAAAGAATTTCTTCGGCACTGCTCTGAGTCTCACTGAATGAAATATTACCCAAAACGTAGAGGCACGTTAACTTTGCTCACAAGAAAAACTGACTCAACAATGACAATAAAATTTCCACATTTCCAAAGCTGAGTAGTAGAAATATCGCATTAGAAGCAAATATTTGCATTTTTCCAACCGCGTTGTAAGAAATTTGTCTGTAAATTTCTTATGAGTATTTCTTTCCAGTACAACTTGTTAAATAGTTTATGTTTATATCAAAAAATATTCTACCCATTTCATTTGTGCTGATACAATCTTCTGTTACAGGGAAATTAGAGGAAATTAGTAATCTAAGTGCAATAATATCAATAATTAATTTTCAGCAAATTATTTAGGACCGAATTAAACGAGCTTCGTGTATGAAGTAAAATCAAAGGTTTATTTACATGATTTAAGATAACAAAATTAAAACATATGTGGTAACCCCCTGGGTCTCACCTTGAACACCAAGATTAATTTGAGGCAAAGAACCACTAAGAGCCATTTTGAATAATAATAATATTTATTTATTATAATAATTTTCTCAAAAAAATCTCTGATAACATATAATAATATTATGTTACGTCGCTTAAAGGTATTTGCCTTTATATTAAATTAAATTACTAAGAATGCAATTAATTAATAATTAAGCTCAAGCTCAAATAAGGTCTACCGAAATAGGAGATCCGAGAAATACACGTATTCGAATTCTTAACTTTCATTAACTTTAACTAAGTCACTTAAACTGACGCTTATTTTAAGCGTACGTAAATTATATTTACCGCTGGCTTATATCAGCTTTCTGGTACGTCTCGCAGCACGACGTCTTCACGAATCTAATCTCCTAGAATCTTCTAGTAATGAGTTTAAAGTTACTAGCTCAATAGCCTTCCATCATTTCCTTGCTATCTCACAACGCTCGACTTAAATACCTTATCTAATTTAAATGTCCCGTACATCTTTTTGGAGTTGATTGGAAATAAACGTGAATTTGTAATCCCAAAAAGACGCCTAAGAAGATTAGTGGAAAGGTTCCGAACAGATTCGTCACACATATACTTACATACTTCTATTGTCTCAGAAACAAGAAGGGGGAGAGAAATTAGTAGTCCCGTCCAATGCTGCGTGAGTTTATATTTTAATGGAAAGAGTTTTAAGAGGCCGGTTTCACACAAGATAGCTTTATAACAGTCAATTCTTTTTCTGTCACCACTCCTATAGTACAGCGTTTCTCAAACTATGGGGCGCAATGACCCTAGGGGAGAGTCGCGAGCGTATTGAAAAGTCGGGGAAAAGATTTTAAGTAAGTGATAATTTACTGAAAGGAAGCAAAATAAAATACATTCAATCATAATGAAAATTAAGTACACATTTACACTGCTATAATATACTTAAAAATGCATCAGTACTGCACAATATTTTTGATAATTAGTTTATCAGTACTAAATAAAAAAAACAAGTTTAATAATTACTAATGCGTCCAATCTGCTTGTCATATACAAAATTTAATGCTTATCTTGATAATTTATATAGTTTATACTCTATTGTAGCTTTAGTGTCAAAGTACATTTTTATTGCATTCAATGCATTGTTATTGTATGGGGAAGGGAGGGATGAAAATTGTGATTGAAAGTTGGATCGCAATTATTGAAAAATGGAGAAGCACAGCTATAGTATGAAGATGGGCGAGAATTCCTTTCCCACACGAACACAAAGCTGACTGATAAGAGGCAGTGGTCTTCAAACTTTTTCGATTCATGAAACCCTTAATTAATGTAGGGGTAGGCGCAATTTTGCATGTCAAGGGCTATTTCTAATGTTTTCAAGGTGTTGGGGTCCACCCAGTGACGTAGATGCGACATTATGTATTAGAGTAAAATTGCAATACATTTGTAATTTTCTTTTTTTTAACGCTTGTTTTCGACATTGCACCTCTCTTTTAAAATCTGACGGATTACTACTAGACCAACACGCGAGAAGAGAACACACGTGAACCGATGAATCTGACACCGACGTATGTGCTTAATTTGTTCGCTGCCGAGTACCACGCCATTGAGGGACATGACATCAACGCAAGAATCCAATTTCGTAGAAGTGCGGGATTATCTCTCAATGGCCAAATACGTGCTATAGCGTGAAGAGCTGATCACCAACATTTATTCTCCCCTTCAATCGATATTTTGGGGGGAAATTCATTTGTATGGCTTCCTTCGGAATGATTTCTGTTTTCCCCTACAACGGTAGTGAACGTGTTAACCATCAACGTGGAGGTATATGTACCAATGGAGGTATATGTACATCTACACATTTATCGACTCATTTGCTTAAGTAAACACAGTCTCGTCGTTTGTGAAAAACGGATTCTCCAGTCTAGCTGGCGTCGGTGTTCCATAAATATATTTATTTTAGTGTGTGTGTGTCTTAGGTCTTAGTAAGTGCGGTCACCTCAAAATATCTTGGAGGTTCACCGGTTGATCTCGATCTAATTAATACTCATCCCTGCTATACAGCTATAAGGTGATTTAGGGGAGCCTTATTCTAGAATATATCTTAAAATAATATTTAAAGTAAATCAACATGCAAAGGCAAAAAAGTATTGCATTTTTTATAAATACCTCGATGTATTTTTAATATAATTTACTTAATAATATTAATTTGTAATTTAAGTGTCACCTACCCATGCATTACATTTAGTTAATGGGATGTACATGTAATTACATTTTTTTACACAGTGTCGAAATCTAGATCTATTGAAAATTTCTGCAGTTACATTTCATACTATGTGTTAATTTGTTTTTATATTTATTTTGTAGCCACTCACGTTTAGATCTGTTTTTCGCTTAAATACATTGTTCTAAATGACATTATAACTGTGAAAGGAACCCTGTGTATTTTGCATGAATTTACAAACTAAAACTTAGGAGATGCTCTTGGATAACAATAGATTTTAACATCGAATCTTTTGATATGTCGATCAGTTGTTCCTTCTCCGTTACAGGTGCCTTTTTTCACAAATGACAAAAGGTGCAATTTTCAATAGAAAACTAATTAGGTGTACAAAACACTGTACTAACGAGTATAAAATTCTTTCGTTGGACTCAGGATAGTAAACGAAAAAATATTCACTATAAAAAATATTTTAATATTCTTTATTCCTTATAAATTTTATAAAAAGTATTGCAAAGTAAAATTACTATGCATAAGTACAGGATGCGGTAAAAAAACTCGGACAAATTTCTTGCCTCCTGGAATAGTTAACGAATTTCGTTTTAATTGGTGTTTTCATGTTTCTTTATCTAACACTTAAATAATAAAATATTTTTAAATATATTTCTTAGTTTTTACTTCGATTTATGTGTTTTTCATAATATCGAGAAAAAGTTCTGCTATTTTAGAATTGTTTCAGCAAGGAAAACGACAGTTCGTTTGCTTAATGTACCTCGGCAAACAGTATCTAATGCAATCTGCCGTTTGAAAGAGCTTGGCAATATGATCGACGTCCAGGAAGTGGGCAAAAACACACTATAAACACTTTAAGGAATCGTAAGCGATTCTAGAGGAATCCGAGGGTTTCCATGAGACAGATCGCTCGTGCCATGGGAATAAGTGACAAATCAGTGAGGCGAATAGCAAAAACGGAGCTTGGACTGAAGCCTTACAAGTTGAAAAAACAAACTCGTATGCCTTCGAAGATGCCGAAAACTTTTAAGACGGGCCGCAAGTCAGCGCTGGGAGAGATTCCTTTTCACTGATGAGAAGCTCTTGACGTTTCAACAAGTTCATAACTCCCAAAACGATAGAATCTGGTGTGTGGACGCTCCAAGCACATCGGCAATTGTTGAATATTGCCAATAACCAAAGTCGGTCATGGTCTAGGGCGGAATTTGTACAAGTGGCAAAACGCCTTTGGTTTTTGTGGAAGAGGGCGTTAAAATAAATCAAAAAGTGTACCAGAGGGACATTATTGAAGTTGTACTTCCGTGGAACCAAAAGTTTTTCGTAAATGCAAATTAGACGCTTCAACAAGACTCTGCACCAATTTGCAAAGCCAAAAAGACACAAGAGTGGTGCAAGAAGAATTTTCCAGACATGATATCATCTGAAAAATGACCACTCTATTCGGCGACTCTCAATCCCCTGGATTACAATGTATGGTCCATTTTAGAGTCCAGGGCCTGCACTAAATCAGACAAAACTTTGGACTCTATAAAGAAATCCCTTTTGCAGAAATGGGGTACATTAAAGGTAAAAGACTTGAGGTCCCATTGTTGAAAATTTCTGCAAGCATTTGCGCCTTTGCGTTGCTGCAAACGGCGGTCACTTTGAAACCAATTAAATTTATTTATTAGTACGAGTGTACTCTTATTATTATTTATTATATTTTGTTAATTTCTTAATTTCTTATAAAGTTATTGAAAAAAATTGTTTGTCTGGAGAGGGGGCGGTTGCCACATCCTGTACCTCAGTTTTTATGACTGGGATGAGCTTCAGATACTTGTAGGTATAAAAACTTCATAGGGAATTACAATCTATTTTACATACACATTTATAATTTTCTTTTCTTTTTTATGACTTCGGAACTTCTTGGGGATACCTCGTGGAACTCAGTGCAGAGCGGCTTTAGGGATGGACAAACCAGACCCCTGCCCGGATCGGCAAATTTTAAGGGGTCATTTGGATCGAAAAAATACTAGAAAATATTTTTTTCTGTTACAAAAAACTTGATATGTTTTCTGAAACATTATTAGGTGGGAATTTGGTATTTCCTTTTTAAGGGGACTTGGCACCCTTTGACCCCTTGAGCAAACTTCTTTATTTACGTATTTAAAAATTATATTTTAGCATTTTATACAATGTTTCTATTCAAGAAAATGTTACCAGATGAAAATTTTCATATATTATTCCCACCATTTTAAAAAAAAAAAAAAAAATTTAATTTTTGAAGAAAATTGGGAAAATTTTAAAATCCTACTCCTTTTGTAAAAATTAATTTTTGTCCTGAAATTTTTATAATACTCTTATAGATGATCTAAACAACTTTAGGGATCGATTTTTAGAATAATTTCATTCATTTTCGAGAAAAAAAATAAAATGTTGATATACAGGCTAAAAATCAACGAAAAAGCCAACATGTCTTACATTTTATTTTTTTAAAAAAAAAGTATTCAGTTTATAGCAAAACGAAAATCCCTAATTTTATTTCATGCTTTATTTTCAACACGCAAGAAAAAATGGAAGTGATTGGTAAATAATTGTCGAAGGAGTAGCATTTTGAATGCACTAAGGTTTCGAAAAACACAAAATGAGAAAAACCACTTTAAAGTTTATAATTCTGAAAAAAAAATAATTATTATAAGCTTAATTAAACTTAAAATACCACTTTTAAGATATTAGTTATACGTTTTTCTTTTAAAATAATTGCATTTTCATATTTTTTCAACCCACACATTTTTATAAATGATCAACTTTTAGAGAGTACTAATTGCCCATGAAAATTCAAGAAAAATGTTAAAAAAAAAAATTTTTCTGTCACGACAGAAATTTTATCTGTTTTTCTTCTTATAATATTAAAGTATTAGATTTGTATGAAAAATATATCAGGAAGAAGAACTGAAATTATAAAATTATTAATATAAAATGCCTTAATTTAAAAATTTTACATGCACACATTTCACAAGGAAGAAAAATTACATTATTGTATTGCCTCTGAAATATTCTGCTTTTAATACTACACATTCTTTTTTAATAGTTATTATTTCTATTTCTAAAATAGATTTTTTATCATAAAGCATTTTTAGCTTTTTTTTTTCTAAAAGGGGGGAGTGGCTGAATTGCCTAATTTGTTTCAAATGAAGTTTTAGTCAACTTCTAACTTTCCGACATGCACAAGTGATATATCAATCGAAAGATAATAATGCAAAGAATAAGATTAAATGAAAATAAAAAAACGATAGGTTTGTGATTTTTAGGGTACCAAGTCCCTTTAATGTATCTTATTTTATTTTATACTCTGTATATTTGATGACAGTTTTCTTTTATGTTGAGACTTGAAGGGTTCGAGGTTGGAGTGAAATTTGATGTGTTTGCACATCTTTCACCAGTAACTTTCTCCCCAGCCAGGAGTGGGATCACAATGGATATTTCTTCCACCCGTACGATGTCTGTTGTCAGCTATCCAAAAAGGGACAGGGATAATAAGAGTTTTTAATAGATGGAGAGCCACAAGAGGTGTTTTATTTTAATCTTGAGTGTAGTTACTATGAGTTAAAATAAACGTTTGTGAGATTCCCACCATTAATGAACTATTTTTAGAAGAAATTTGCATGCTTAAATGGACGATTCCTTCTCTTACATTTTACTCGTTTGAATTAACAACAGGTAATTATGTCCTTAATTTCAAATTATTTTGCATTTGACCTAAAATAATACATATAATATTGCTATGCTGCCTTTTTGTTGGCAAGAATTATTCAAGTTTTATTGGTGTGTATCTATGTAAACAACTTATTTTTTTAATTATAATTTTTTGCTTTAGAGAGAGGGGCGGCATTTTCCATTTTTGTCTGGGGTGGCAAAACTTCTAGAGCCTGCCCTGCCCAGGGCTCTGAGGAACACAATTTGATGATTACTGCCCTAAGGGAAAAGGGAACTCATTGGTACAATAATTGAATCCGAAGAAGCGATAAAATTCCTTATCCTTTTTCGGTACACAAGTAGATACGTATGAAGAGTGTACTTCCAGAACATACTTTTAATTTAGTCAACTAGTAGAGAGGAGAACGTGATTTTCGAGTGCTTGTGAGAATGGCATAGTTGGATGTGCTAGTCGGCACGCGTGAAGGGATCCGGGCGATTTCTATTCAAAACTAGCTCCCAAATGCATGACTATGGTTGCTGAGCTATGATTTTACATTACCTTGGTATGATAAGGTAGTTAGAAGAGAGGACTGCCAGCTCAGGTGTCATCCTTGAAACTTGATCTAGGTTCAAAATTACGAGATCCATTGCTAATAAACCAAGTGCCATTTATAGTGCGACACTATAATATAACATTCACTCCCGACTGTCAGCTCGATCAGTTCTGTGTGGCACAAGTTGACTCGTGTCAATAGGCCCTAAAGAAAATGCTCCTGTTTTTTCTTCTGCTTTTTACAAAACCTATTATAGTTGAAACTTCTAAACCAGGGGTGGCCAACCTGCAGCCCTAGGGCTGCATGTGGCCTGCCTTGAATGATTTTGCGGCCAGCGAGATTTATTAAAAATTTACAAAATTCGACTATTTTATGCAATATTTTTGTTTTTAGTGTTTTTAACAAATAAATTCTATGACTGTTGCTATCTTATTACATTGTTTTTATTTTACTGCGATTCTTTTTTTAAATGAAATTTATCAAACATAAATCGCGTTCAAACTTAACGGACAAAAACCTGCAACATCAATTACGATGCGTAGATACACGCACTGAGATTGACTTGCAAAAACCAAGTGAAAGAGATAAGAAACAAATATCTCACTAATTAAATAAACTTAGCATTTTTTTATCATTGCATTATTATTTATTATATTAGTTATGTTTGTATACAAGGAAAACAATGAAAGCAATTCAGTCATGAAAGTCATTCTGTTTTAAATCTTCATGCCAGTAAATGCTTGTAATGGGTCCAAATCTAATATAATGTTTTAGAAATCTAATATTTATATATGCTTCCCGCGGGATTTTAATGTTTTTTCAAAGTGGCCCTATGGATCATTTGGGTTAGCTACCCCTGCTCTGAGCAATTAGACCCCTTATGTCTTTTTACCCTACTTTATCGGTCAATCAGTTTCATCATGTGTGCATTATTTTGTATTTGTGGGATTTTTTAGTTTTTTGATATCTGGGGTAAGTGTACGAATTACCGATTACACTGATAAAGAATGCCACTCCCCTTCTCTTCAAATGTGAAAACTCAAAACGCATGTATCATAAAATCGCTTCCGTGCTGCAGATTGTTAAATGTTCTATTTTTGAATACTTGCACATCACAAGAAATCGCATGCAAATAACACTTTAGGAAAATTAAGCATAATTTTAGAGAATATATTAATCTTATGTAAGGCTTAAGGAAATCGTTATTAAAAGAAATAAATATTTTAGTTTACTTTTATTGGAAATATAATTATAAAATATCCTATAATATACAGAAAAATTTCGAAAAATATATACAAATATTCATAAATCAACAAAAGACTCATTTTTTTCTCGCATGCATACAGAAATGCATGGAATTAAAAAAATGATATATATTTAGTGAACTAAATATTTTTTATATCGTACCTTCGCGACTGAAATAAAAAATATGTTATGTATATTGCAAGAAGTTAAATATTTCCATTTCTATTGAAAACTCATTTTCAATTTCTGCTATTAGGTCTCTCTCTCTCTCTCTCTCTCTCTCTCTCTATAATATATATATATATATATATATATATATATATATATATATATATATATATATATATATATATATATATATATATATATATATATATATATATATATATATATATATATATCTTGTTCAAATTTTCAATCGTTTACAAAATACTTTTTATTCATCCATTTAAGTTCGAATGCATTCTTTTTAACTTGTATTGGATGACACCTAATGTTAATACAGTTTTTCAAATATTAATTCATTAGTTAAATTAAAAAATGAATAAATAGTAACAAAACCAATAGTCCAACACCATCAAGGCCGAATCTACGTATGGGCTAAATGGGCTGCAGCCCAGGGTCCTCGGTTTCTAGGGGGCCCCTTTCTCCGTTGAAGATAACAAACAGAAAAAGATGCTTACAATCAAAATAGTGATAAAATAATAAACCAGTAAAAAAATAAAACTCAAAAATAAAATACCATATCAAATTAATTTTTATTTTCGAGAACAATTAAAACATACTTATGTACTTGTTTATTCAAGTTTCAAGTAAGAAGTAAGTACCAATACACATTTCTAAATTATTTAAGTAGGAAGATATTGAAGCTATAATTATAAGTATTTTCTGTATTTTCAAAGAAGGAAAATTTCCCATAAATATGTATGTTGTCTTAAAATTTATGAGTACCTTAATTTCTTCTATAGAATGGAAAAAAATAATCATTTTTATGGGTTATGGAAAATAGTCTTGATTTTCGTAATAAGTCAGTTTTTTAAGTACAGGTAGCAACAACAAATAATGGATGACAACGGAAAAACAATATTTATTTAAGGTAGGGCAAATAATTCTAAAGTTTATTTTTATAAAATCCCCTTTAAACTGATGAACCAATAAATAATAATAATCAGCGTATTAGGTTTTAGCGAGTATAGGCAAGAATTTTTTAGGTACTTTTTTTTAATTATCTCGGAAATATACTATATTGTTTTGTAAAAAATTTTTAGAATATTTTTGTTTATTAAGCACAGTCGGTTGCGTTATCGTAATTTTATTTCTTAAACTTCTAATTTGATTTTCAGGAAAATCAAGTACTTAATTAACAATATAAATATGCTTGGCGGAAAATATAAAAATGTAGCGGAAAAACGAAAATTTTTGTTAAATCGAGAAAAAGAAACAATTAAATGCGTCAAAAATTTAACTTTTTTTACAATGGAACTATGCAGCAAGAATTATCAAACGCAGAGGCATTAACACTAGATTGCCCAAGGGAGTCATTTTGATTGCTTTTTGATTTCAAATAGAAAAACAATTATGTATATAATGACACATCTTGTACTTTTTTAGAATACACTTTTCTCCCATGTGAAGTAAATTTTTTTTATTGTTAATATTTACTAATAACTTGTTATATGACTGTAAATAATATAAAAATGTTAAAAATTAGTTTTAAACAAATTTTTTTACCCATTAGTTATTCTTTCTCAATGCAGTCATTTTGACTGTTTTCGGGCAATATAGGTATATACTAAATGTCAGTCTTTCAAGCGTTAACAAGCGAAAAGGAAATGAACTTGGCCAAAGAAAACGGAGAAACACAACAAGCAAATATTAATGATGAAAATATGTAAGATTTCGATGACCAGTAGCCTTCTGAAAAAGATATTATTCAGCCAGAGGGCATCTGTAATACCTTGACCAAAAAGTGTTTAGGAAATGTTGGGTGTGAGTTTGAGAAATGTACGTTGAGGTGGGTTCGTGGCCTAAGTCGATTATATCCTTTCACATGAAATGAGTTATTTTCAAAATAAAGATCCAAACTATATATGTTCTGTTTCGGTAAGAGAATACAAAGAACAAAATAAACCATTTTCGAATAATCATTTAATTAAAATCTTAAAAATGGCCAAGTGCTGGAAAGGTTTTGGTTAGGTTATTCAACTAGTATTAGTAGTGTTTTTTGTTTAACCTGCAAACTTTTTCTAAAACAAATTCTCAATATACAGCCGGGTTTTCTGATTGGAAACACGTAACAGTGATTGGAAACAATTGTTTAGAAAATCATAAAAATTCTATTGAACATAAAAATTCAGTGTTAGTTTGTTTGACTCGAAAAGAAAATAAGTCTGTTTTAGATAGACAGTTACAGGAGCAACTAAGAAAAGATACAGAATATTACCACTATGTCCTCAAACGGGTTATTTCGGTAGTAAAGTATTTGGCTATAAGAGGTTTATCAATTAGAGGGGTACCGAGGAAGTTTTTGGTTCTCCACATAGTGGTAATTTTATGGGTGCCCAGGAACTGCTTGCAGAGTTCGACCCTTTCATTCGTGAACATATTGAACAGCGAGAATTAAGACCAAAATCGTTAATATCGTACTTATTATCAAATCAATATATGAGCAAAAAATTGAGATCATGGGCAAGCAAATCCTTGAAACAATCACAACACAAAGAAATAGCGATGACACAAAGTACTATTCAATTGTGATGGATTCAAAAAACACCAGATTTTTTCCACAATGACCAACTTGCTATTGTAATACAATATTGTTTTCGAGGAAAAGTGTATGAAAGATGAGTCTCATTAATTATAATATTAGCAGTAACATTGGCTTATGCTTATTTAATTCTCTCTAAAATAATTTTTTAAAACTATTGGACTGCTATGGGATAATTGTAGGGGACAGTCATTTGACAACGCTGCTAATATGTCCGGTCGATATAATGGTGTGCAAGCTCTTTAAAAAAATAATAAATACACTAATTATGCGCCGTGTGCCACTTTCTCTTAATCTGGATGGTACAGAATCAGTTGAGGTTGCAACTGAAATCATGAACGTCTTTGGAATAGTGCAACAAGTATGTTTTCTTTTCTGCTTCGACCCATAGGGGGGGGGGATTTCTAAATCGTGAAATTAAACTGAAGTTTGCCTTAAAAAGTTTAAGTCAGACCAGATGGTCTTGTCATTACGATGCTGTTGGAGTCTTAAAAGAAAGATAATTATGATAATGTGGCGGCGGTATCTATATAAGCCAGTAACAGCCTCTGGACTGAAGTGATCCTTTTAGTCTAGTGGTTAAGTTACGTGTGTGTATGGGACAGAAAAATTTGAAAGAGATACGCTTTTTTGCGTTAGATAAACTTATCATTGATTTAAATAGAAGAAGCCAAGTATATATACAGAAATATAGTAAGAAATTAAAATTTTTGATGGATTTTCAAGATCACACACAAAGTAAGAAGAACGTTTACCTGGAGAGTGTACATGCTATTTATTACTATTCAGATGACGTAGGCCAACATTTAGTATATAAAGTGTTCAGTTCAAAGCTTATTTAACAATAAAAAAAACTGAGCTAGAGTCCTATACTTGTAGCGACATGTTCAATTTAATTTTTGAAAAGAAACTTGTTGACTTTTTACCAAATTTGTATACCATTTTAAAGATTTTTCTAACGCTCCCTATTACGAGTTATGAAGCGGAGTGTGCGTTCTCTAAAATGTTCTACATTGAAAACAAATATGGGACATCAATGACAAATACTAGGCTTAATTATTTATCACTTATTTCTATTAATACTAATCTTACCAAAGACTTAAAATGCGATGAACAAATAAAAGAATTTGCCGCACAAAAGTGCAGAAAATTTTTTCTGTAAATTATGTAATTTTTTATAACGTATTTAGATTGTATGAAATAAAAAAAACCCTTAAGTGTGTCATATATTTTAAAATTTCCCGCACAAATTTTTTTTAGGAAAATGGCAAAAATTTTAATTATCTAGAGGGCCCCCAAATATCGTTAGCCCAGGGCCCCCAAAGGTCACGGTCCGGCCCTGAACACCATACACAGAATAGAAAATTGCAAGGGAAATCGTTTTCTGTTTTGTCACTTAATATTGTGATTCTGTCATATGTAGATACATATCTATTTTAATTGTAACTATTTAATAAAAAGTAACTAAAATAAAAATTTTCTTCGTTGAGCTAAGTAGGAATTGACTTAATTTTTTTTATATTACTTGTTTCTATTAATGTGATAAAGAAAACCACGCAAATTATTCATGCGATCATTCTCTCTCTCTCTCATTTCATTCAACTAAATAAATAAATCTCTCCCTTAAATTTGAACTTCTGTTTAAAAAACAATATCTTCAAACTGTAAGATAATATTTATAACTTACATTTTAAATTACTGAACATACAAAGTTTCAGCTGTCAAGCCATTGTGTACAAATATATATAACTAGGTTTATTGTTATATTCTGTCTTATTTCATTTATTAAAGTTCAACCCATAATTTGTTTAGTAAAATTATTTATTATTTCTAATCTATGAGTTCATTATTAAAAATGATGCTCAGTAGTTCTAATAAATTATAGTAGCTTCATGCTGCAGAAAGATTATTTCTCGATATGTTCTTTTATCCTCGTGGTATCAGTGATTTTGAGATTTAATAGAATATTTGTTTGATTACTATCAGTTGATTTGTTTTCAGTCAGATATCAGACAAAATTTAATTTCTGTTTGAATCTTTTAACTTAAAATACATTGTGTGTATAAGAAACGTAGTCTAAGTAATTCTGGAAAGATATGCATATGAACAACACTTTAGAATAATAAAAGCCAAACCGTTGATCCCGAGCTACTAGTAGTTCGCGGGGACATTTTTGGTATATCGCTTTAACGCTAATGTTATCAAAAATAAGTACAAAAACAGACTCGCTGATGAATACTTAAGCAACTGTATTCGAATAGTAGTCATTACCTACTCTCCTATCTTAAAAAACTTGTTAATACGAAGAAAAAAAGTTTCATCCTCATTAAAGTTAACCAATCTTATATGTTATGTCATTTGTTATTTGTTACTCACTAAACTTCAATTTCTTTCTTACGTATAATTCATTTTAAGTTTCTTTTTTTAGTATACAGTTTAACTAAAATTAATTTCATAAACTAATTTCAGTGGCGCAGCAGTCCATTGGAGCGACAAGGACTACCGTGTCTATCTCAGTTTTCGTGACCTTGGAAACTAAGGTGCATAAGCAAATGTTCTGGTCAGGTGGTCAACCTGACTCGAAAACCGCAGTGTTTAGTTCCCAAGCTAGCTTGGTACTCCTTTATCAACCCACTGAAAGGATGAAAGATTGAGTCGACCTTCCCCAACTCGTACTTTGAGCCCCGGACCTGTGCCGTGAAGCGCGAAACACTACAACTCAGTTAATTTCATTTCTACTAGAAATATAAGTTTATAAGCAATAAACCAATATAAATTTTTCTTCACTGAATAATTATTCTGGTTGATATCTCACACTAGGATTTCAAAACGGTAGGGTAGCTCAGAAATTCGGTGATCACTGGTTTAAAAAACGCATATTTTCTATAAATTAAATAATTTCTCCAAAAAAAATCCAAAAGATATATACTGATGTTTCTAAAAAATGCAACACCATGAAGGAATCATAAGAATTAAATGAACTTTGCAGCAAATATCAATTATAGGATGCTATGTAAAATAGTAAAGCTTCAGAGCCATTGCGCATGCGTAGCGTGCGCAGCGCCCTCTGAACTGATGCTGAAAACGTATAAATAGAGGACTGAAGCGGGACGTTGAAAATAATTAATTGTTACTTGTAAGTGGTGTACGTTCAGAGTGACGTAAGACCTCCATGACGAAATAAAGAGAAATTCTAAAAACTTACGGAGTTTGAACGGGAGGAGGATTATCGGCCTTAGAGAAAAAGGATTTTCTTATCATGCAATTGGAGCTCGTGTGCAGTGGAACAGTTCCACAGTGATGAGAGTTTGGAAGCAGTGGAACGACGAGCACCGAACAGCTCGAAAAACTGGCTGTGCACGATGGAAGGTGATGTCAGCGCACGCCGATCGACACCTGCTCCACATGGCGGTGAGTGACCGTACAGCTTCCTCCAGACAGTTGGCAGCACGCTGGTCTACTTCTACATGTGTACTAATGTCGGCTAGTCAATTCATCGACGTCTACTGCACCGTGGATTGCGTGCAAGGGTACCTTTATACAGGATCCTCCTCACGGCAAACAATTGACGGTTGCGTCTGCAATGGGCCCATGAACATAGAGCTTGGCTAGCTGATTGACACCAAGTTGTCTTTTCAGATGAATCACGCTTCAATTTATGGAACCACGATGACCCCATTCGTGTTAGACAGTATGCCGATGGACGCTGCCTTCCATGTGTGTAATCAAATAACATAGAGGCCTAACACCCGGAGTTATGGTTTGGGGGGCAATTTCGTATCATGGACGATCCAATTTGCTATGAATTGAGGGCAATTTCAATAGCAACAGGTACGTCCATGACGTGCTACAGCCCGAAGTGGTTCCGTTTCTTCAAGGCATCCCTGGAGATATTTCAGCAGGATAATGCAAGCCAACATGTTGCAAAGACTGTTCGTGACTTCTGTTCAACCCAACACATGCAATTTCTCCATTGGCCTGCTTGTTCGCCGGATATGTCGACTATTGAGCATATGTGGGATTTGGTTGATCGGCGTCTCGCTCGTGATCCGCGTCCTGTAGCTTCAAAAGATGAACTTTTACTGCGCATACAAGCAATATGGAATTCTCTTCCACAAGCAGACAATCAAAATCTATTTCACTCCATGCCACGTCGTATAGCAGCACTTATTGTAGAGCGTGACGGCTACACCAAATACTGATTTCGGACATTTAGTATTGTGCTTCTTTTTTTTTTTTTTTTTTTTTTTGCTTTCAAAATCTCGACATTTATTTGTACTAATACAAGTCATCTGTGCATTAAATTTGATTTAATTCTGAAGATTTTGATTTAATTCGGGTGTTAAAAAAATTTTAAGGTGTCTGACTACGTTCGGAACCGTAATTTTTCAAAGGCGTACAAACGAGCATTTGTTTCACATTTAGTATTACTTAGATTAGCAGACACGTGTAAATTTTTTTTAAGAATATAATTACATTAAAAAAATTATTTAAATACAATATTTTGGCAAAAAACGAACTTAGTTATCCATTTTCAAAACATTCTTCTTTTATGAATTATATTTTATATATAATTATATTTTATATATTCTATAATAATTATATTTTGCTTGTATGTAGCTCAAACCTCTTTACATAGCCTGAACTAGAATTTTTTAAGATATATAACTTAGAACTAGATTTATACATATTTTAATATATCAGATTGGAGAAATTTTAACAAAAAAAAAACACTGATAGTTATTTTAATTGGTACTAACTCTGAAAATAATGTAAATTTTTTAAAAGTCTTAGTTTAAGTTCTCTGGAGAAGTCTTTACTTAATGTAAGCAAAATCTTATTATTATGGAAGCAATTTTTATAAAAGGAGAATGTCTTAAAAATGGATAACTCTAAGTTCGATTTTAGCCAACATATTGCATCTAAATGATTTTTTTAGTGTAATTATATTCTTAATGCAATTTTACACGTGTCTTCTAATCTAAGTAACACTAAATGTTAAACAAATGTTCGTTTGTATGCTTTTGAAAAATTACGGTTCCGAACGTAGTCGGATACCTTTTAAAAAAATTTAACATCATCATATATATGTATTGAATTTTTTTATGAACAAATCATTTAATTTAGAGAAAATTTGCGTTTTTTTAAAATCAGTGGTCATTAAATTTATGAAACTTCTGAGCTATCTTACTGTTTTTAAACCTAGCGGGAGATATTCTAGTGAAGAAAAAAAATTTATATTTGTTTATTGCCTATAAACTTATGTTTCTAGTAAGTATGAAATTAAACTCTAAGTTCTTTTTTTTTTGCCAAAATGTTGCATTTAAATTGTTTTTTATAGTAATAATATTCTTAAAACAATTTTAAAAGTGTACTTTAATCTAAGTGACACTAAATATTAAATATATATACATATATATATTCGTTTGTACGCTTTTACAAGATCACGGTTCCGAATGAAGTCAGATACCTTAAAGCAACCAACCAAAATTTAAGCAACTTGTGATTTAATCTTGCAATATGTTTGTTTATAAATACTTCAATGTGTATCAAACGAATCGTCTTGGAAGCTCTCTTTGATTTTAATTCATTATAAATATTGCTATTAGTAGGCAAACAAGCTTAATGCATCTTTGAATTAATTAATGAGACCAAAAGAGCGAATGCAATGATTTCACAAACCTTCCTCTCGAATTTACTCACCTACCAAGACAGAAATAATCGACATCAGTACGTTATTTTCGTTCTTCGATGCCAATTAAGTAATGGACCAATACCTGGGCGGTGGCTCATTTATTCACGGCCAGGCATCAAGCAAAACAGCTCCGAGTTCCTCTCTGGTAACTTTATTGTAACCCTATCGCCTTGCAAGCCGATCGAATGGTACTTCGATTGCTTTTAATTCTGCTGCCAGAGAGGGTTGTTCACACAATTACACGAAAATTCATCCTACAAAACGTGCAGAATCTCCTTTACAGAAACTAATGATTAATTCAGTTCAATTTCTCCAGAAGCGGCCGGGATTGATTCCGGGAATTGCTATTAATTTCATTGATGACTTCTGCCTGTGTTAAAATTACTTCCTGGATGTAACATCAAAGATATAAATAGCGCCTGTTCATTTTGTTCCCCAACAATTCGGCTGGGAAGAGTGGTGGACTAAATGCTTCCGAACTTTAATCAGGATTCATTTGAGGAGAAAGTTTGATTCATTCGCGGCATTAAGTCATGATCGATAGAGTAATAACAAGGAAATTGTTAATAAATGCTTCAGTTTTCAAGTAAGAGAAGATTGGGAGAGTAAAGAATATCGTGAATTCTTTTTTTAAGTACGAAAATTAAAATGTGCAAATTCTCAGAACACTCTTAATAAGCATAAAAACCTTTTAAATTAAAATGTTTTTAAAAAACACGTTGTCACACATTTAAAATATTTTCGCATTTCACACTAAGATTTAGCAATCATTTGCTGTGAACCCATTGTTTTTAATATTAACTAGCTGGTATACCCGTTCTTTGCACGGATGAATTGAAAAGTTAAATAATACAGATTGAAGGATAAAAAGTTTTTAATGAGTTAATTTTAAATGAAAAGCAAATATTTTTTAAAAAAAAAAAAAAAAAAAAAAGCTTTTGACACATCTCGGCTGAACAAAAATAATATTTGATAAATTTTAAGTCTGTAGGTCTAACAGCTGATAAAAAGGATTATTTTTATTTATAACGCTCTCGTAACTCCCCTGTGGGTCAATTTTTGAAAACACCTTCCTCAGCTGATCTCTACTCAGCAAAATTAGCTTGTTGTTACAAATTTTGTGTAATGAATGCTTAAAATAGTGTAAATAATTTACATCTGGATATGTAATACGTTAATTTACTTTCTGTTGTATTTATTTTATGTTAAAATTGTAATATTCGCAAGCAACGCCATTCCTTACATTATAATGGCGATTCAATGGAAATATAGCGACATGTGGGTAACAGAGCCACGTTGGCATCTGTTTTGGCAACCAACGGTGCAGAAGTTGATATGTTGTAGCGCCACCTGGTGGGAAGCTGCAACAAACAGGATAGCACAAAATCCTTATCCACAGAAAATACATATGCATGCCAATTTTCATAGCAATCGGTATTGGAGTGAAGCAAGGTCATATACATAAACATCAATTTATATATATAGAGAGAGAGAGAGCGAGAGAGAGAGATTACATAAATAAATCTCGAATTTAAACTACTTGATATTTCTAAGAAGATAATGGTAGCTTGAGCTTCCACACCACAAATCCGGGTTCTATTCCCGAGCTGGGCAAGGTCGGATCAGCCTTACATCCCTGCTGCAGTGGGTCGATAAAATGAGTACTATAAGCTTGCTTGGGGACTTAAACACTGGGGGTCTCTCTTCAGACTGGCCACCTGATAGGCTCAACGCCAAATGGCCACGTTTACTGGGATCGACCCAGTAGGCCCTCCTGGGCAGTTGCGCCACTGAGTTTGAGTTTGAGTAATTGTAGTTTAATACAGCAAGTACCTAGAAAATGGACCAGTTGTGTAGTATTAGTTGTGTATATTTCCGTATCTAAGCCCAGAATTGGAAGCTTATTAAGGTAAAGTAAGGGGATCGGCTTATTTAAAGATCCACTGATCTCGGTACTTGAGGGAAAATTGTTTTTTAAACATTTTCTATTAACCATACGCAAATTTTTTTACTGTTTTAGCTTTTTGGGTGTTTTGTGTGAATGGAGCTTTTTATCTAAAAACAAAAACAAAATAATATATATCCTTCAAGAGTCAGAATTCAAGTTTAAGCGCGTTTCGCAAAAGTCAATTCAACTCATTGAGATATATGAATCCATATGATCATCATGCAGCGAGTTTTTTCTCCAATTCATCCGAAAGATCATAGGTGGGATATCGAAAAATAAAGGCGACCACCACGTGCAGTACACAAATTTCTCTTACCCTCATTTTCAATATAAAACAAAAAATTACTCATTAAAGTATGGTTAGCTCAGATATTATACAAGATAACAAATGAATACAAAAATGAGTTACAATAGAGTTAACAGATACAAGGATATCGTCCTATTTTTTTCTCACAGCAATTTGAAGAAAAAAAATTACACGACTTTAACCCGCTTGGAAACATTTTTACTTTCGTGGATACGTGTTTGAAAGTTAAAGGGGCTATTTTTTTTCAAAGTTGATTTTATACGGTGTAGGAGTGGAAAGGTCCATTAACACCTGGTACAGGGGATGGTTAGTCCCCCCTTGGAATGTGGAGAGTCACCATGTGGTCAAGCTGGACAGGGGATGAATAGTCTCTTCTCCCTTTGGGGGTGAGAAAAGAATTCATTCTGTCTCTGAGTACGACGGAGCAAAGTCATGTCCGAGTGTTACTAACTGTATACTAACTGTTTTTCTTTAAAATAAACCATAATATTTAAAATTTAGACGCGATGTTCTTAATTTGTTTCCGTGCCCATTGATTAGAATCAAACTTTAGTGGCAAGTCATCAATCCTTAGTGACAAACCCCACAGGAAGAACGTTAGAATCTGAAATTTCGAGTTTTTGGATTCCCGCGAGGAAATTAATCAGGTAAGAGTTTTTGCTTGCAACTCCCTGTAATGTAAGACGAGAGAAATTTTCAAAATTATACTGTTTAGCATCCATTTTAGTAAGAGATAGTTTTGATTTTATTTTTGTATACGTCAGTGTAAGTTTTTTTTTGCTCTGCATGTCCATGCAGTTGTAAATTTTTGAACGCCAGTTCAATTTTGAATTATTATATACATCAGTATATATTTTATTATTCTTGTTCCATATCAATGGAAAGTAAGTTCTAGAGCATCGGTTCTATAAATTAAGGAAAGCTTCAAAAAAAAATCATTAATTCTCTCAATATATTATTTTATTGCATATCCATGCAGTTACAAAATTTTGAACGCCAGTTCAAATTAAAATTATTATACATCAGTGTATAATTTATTACTTTTGCTAGTAAGGGTTAGAACATCAGTTCTAAAGTCAGTTATTCCTGCATTCAGGATATTTGTGTTACACTCGAACAGACACAGTTCGAGCATCAGTTCGCGATTCATATGTGTATTTAACATTTTTTTGGATACAATTCTATATAAGATTGTTATTGATAAGTAACTACCCGAATTACTTATTGTATTTTATGAGTGTTTTGGAAAACTCATTAAGCTGTATATTCAAAGTTTGTTTAATACGTATAATTGGTTAATTGTATTCGTATTTTGATGCATTAAGCAATGTAAATCGGTAAAATATACGAGTTACTTGAAACAGTTTTTATAATCGAAAATTAATATAGAAAGATTGTATGTTTGTGTGTGTGTGTGTGTGTGAACGATATTTTATTAACATTTTTTTAATGTACAGTAATAAATTCACGTCAGTGAATAAGGATTGTGTTTTATTGAAAGATTAATGTTAAAGAGTATTTTGATGCAACAAGCAAATTATATCGGTAAAAAATACTAGTTATGTGAGCCTGTTTGTGTAATTGAAAATTAACGTGGAAAGATTGTATGTTTTTTTTTATGATACTTTATTTTTTTAATGCACAATAATAAATTGACGTCAGTGAATAACAATTACGTTTTTTGGAAAATTAATGCTAAAGAGTAATACTTATTTCATGTCAATGAAATTTTGTGTTTATATACGCATGGTATTTTTTGGTTTTATGTGAATAAAAAAAATATTATCAGTTTAGATTGGAGAAAAACTACTGAATATATTTTGTAGTATTCTATTATTCCAGCCAGGAATAGATAAAGTTGTGCAAATCGGTAATATTTTAAATGATTATTGTGTATCAGAAATATTTTAATAGGTTATTGTGTATCAGTAATATTTTAAGTGATTATTGTGTGTCAGTAATATTTTAAGAGGTTATTGTGTATCAGTAATATTTTAAGTGATTATTGTGTATCAGTAATATATGAAATGAGAATTTTTTAAGTGATATAATCAGTAATATATTAAGTTTTTATTTTATAGAGTATTTAAGTACACTTGGTATATTGTGAAATATATGACTATTATTTGGAATTCCTCCTAATTCCTTGAATGTTGTGTTAGTATAGCGGATGCTTATTGTTGTGTGTTTTAATCAAAGATATATTTGTGGTATTTAATTTTTACAATCCCTGTTAGTGTTATTTTGATTTGATTATTTACTTAGTTTCGGTACATTGGGGAAAAAAATTTCAAATGGCATTTTTGGAGAAAGCTGAAAAGCAGGATTTAGTTTTGTTGGCTGAGGAGTTAGGTCAGAAGGTATCAGATAAAACGACGATTATAGATTTAAAGAATATCATAATCGGTAGCAAAGATTACGAAGAAGAGTTCGTTAGAGCTCAGTTATCTGTTATTTCTGAGGAACGCGTTGAAAGGGAAACGGAGGGAAAAATCACCAGGCAGCACGCAATCCAGCAGATGCGCTGGGAATCAGAATTGAATGAACTGCGGTTAGAGATCGAAAGTATTAGGTCGAATGTTAGGCGGACGAGTTGTGTAGAAGATCGTAAGAAGACATCTTCAAATTACCAAATTAGTATCGGAAGCGCCGAGGAACATGTGAGGGAAACGTCTCCTGCTGTGTTGATGGCTGAAGCTACGATACCAGTAACTACTCCTATCAAGGAAGAAAAGGGAATGGATGATTTAAGGGTTGTTTACGTCAAGTTCAAGGGTGAGCAAGAAATGGTGAATGCTGTCATAGACACAGGTGCCCAGATACCTGTGGAAACAGCAGATGTTGTCGAAGGACAAAGCGTCGATAATAAAGGGACAATTCAAATTACGTCTGCATTTTGGGAGCATGAAATTGGTGAACTGAAAGGTTCCAACATGGAATTGAATGACCTTAGGCCCGGTGTTGTGCCTGTCTCTAAAAATTTGGTTAACGACATGTTAATCTATTCCTCTGATTATGAAGGATTAATAGAAAACCCGCAAATGGTTCGCAATCCTGCGATACTTCGAGAACCTTCAAAGGAAAAAAGAATTATTAATTCAGTAAATTCGAAATCAGTTTGCAGCCAAGAAGTGGTCACCGATCTACTCCCTGAGACTTGCACACAGTCTTTATTGAATGTTCCAAACGGAGATTTGGTTGCAGTAAAAATTAATGCATCGAATGTCCAAACAAATGGACAAGGTATAAAAGAAAGCAAGAGAGAGGTTGCCTTTACTTGTGTATTTAAAAATAGAATATTGTATAGTAATAGGCGTGGTCGGCCCCGTTGTGATGTACCTCCCCTTGGAAATACATCCCTCGAAGCATCAGCGTGAGCTAGAGGTGTAGGATTAACGTAAGAACTAGAATCAAACATTATCTTAATATGACTTTATTAAGATATTCAACTTAAACTTTGAACAAATATAATCTTATTAAAGAATGAGAGAATCTACTATGACGCAATACGCAACACAATATAATTCAGACCTATCTCAATAATTGGACCGCCTAATCTTCAAATATAATAATAATAATAATAAATAATCAATCCTACCTTATATTATTCTGTAATAAACTTGTCTTTATCTATAGTGGTAAGTAACTTAACTTTTAACTTCTCATCGATCACCAATATGTTTATCCACAACACGTAGAACTTGAATCTTTGAACAGCGAACTTCAATAATCATCCAATGCCACAACGCACTTTATTTGTCGAACATTCCTTTACACTACCATTACATTGACATCATTGCCATCTCGCTTAATCTAAGATCCTATATTTATCCTATATTATTTACATCTCTTCACTTCTCGTTTCTTGGATTTGGTTGGAAAAGAGTAGCCATTAATTCTGGCCCAAAGAACCCAAAGGACTTGTTAAATAAAAGACGCGTAA
This sequence comes from Trichonephila clavipes, assembly GCA_019973935.1. NCBI lineage: Eukaryota > Metazoa > Arthropoda > Arachnida > Araneae > Nephilidae > Trichonephila > Trichonephila clavipes. Next base: position 291,375 of record BMAU01020542.1, on the reverse strand, counting down.
GTCGTCGCACCGTAAGGAATGTATTTCCAAATTTATTGACTCAACCATGGTGCAATGTTGTCGGGATCTCATAACAGGTATTGTTAAATTGGAGTTGAAAGCAGGATTGGAAGTATTTAAGGTTCGCGTGGATATTCTATGGACAATAACATGCATTGGTTGCTTTTTGTCGCTCTTGGGATTGAAAAGGATTTTTCTTGCTTTCATTCTACTTAGAAATTGGAAGAAAAAGAAAAAGAGAAATTTTTTAAATGGTCAAACCTGGTACCGAAAGTACCAAATCTCTGATTATTGCACAATTAACTTTTTCTCCTATTATACTTTCAATTGGGTTTCTCGACAAAACGTCAGCTATTGTATTCTGAGTTCCAGGCCTATGCTCCCATTCTATATTAAATTCTGCTAATTTTAATGTCCATCTGATCATTCTAATTGACAAATTTGTACCAGTCGCTAAATGTGTTAACGCAGCGTGATCTGTAATAACTTTACTCGGCAAAAAACCTAAATATGTTCTGAATTTATTCAGAGCCCAAACCACTGCTAAACATTCTCTCTGTGTCACCGCGTAGTTCCTCTCCGCAGCACTAGGCGTACGTGAAGCAAATACTACTGGTCTCTGCTCTTGGTTTAGAACCGCTCTTACCCCTATTGAGCTTGCATCCGTAAATAATTCAAAATATTTTTTGAAATCTGGGAATTTCAAAACTGGTGCTTTTGTTATAGCCATCTTGACCGCGTCGAATGCTTTCTGTGCCTCAATTGACCAAATATAAATCTCTTTAATTTTCGCTTAAGATTATAAAGAGGTTCGCAAATATCGGCATAATTTTTAATAAATTTTGCGTACCATTGGGACATTCCTAAAAATTTCGACACCTCTTTGGAGTTATGCGGAGGTTTCATTTCAACTATAGCTTGTGAACTTTTGTTTCATCAGTTTTAATTCCCTCCTTATTAATAATTAAACCCAAATATTTTAACTCTTCACAACCAAATTTACACTTACCTTTATTCAGAGCTAACCCCGCCTCATGTAATAATCGAAAAACTTCTTTCAAATGTTTAACATGTTGAGTGAATGATGGAGATGATATGATAACATCATCCATGTAAACACTCACAAACTTGCCTATCACAGGTTTGAGAATTATATGTATAGCTTTCTGAAAATTAGGAGCCGCCCCTGACAAGCCATAGGGCAATCTGCGAAATGCATAGGTACCATTTTTTGTGACAAACGCGGTTTTAACTATATCACTTAGGTTCACCGCCATCGGAAAACATCCCGACCGAAGGTCCAGGGCAGATATTATGCCTGTGTGGGGTATGTTCATTATCGAATCGTCTATTAATGGAAAAGGATACCTAGGGTATTTTGTGATCGCATTTAGTTTCCGATAATTAACATCAAATCTATATGCTTCCGGATTATCCGTTGGTGTAACCCATTATTCTTTCTACATAACACCACTGGTGACTCGTACGGGGACTGAAGGGGAATTATAGTTCCCTCTTTCAACATTTTGTCAACGTGATAATCGAGAATCTCTTATTTAAGCCTATCATATCTGTACGGACGAGAAACAACTGGTGGATTACCTCCCGTGTCAATCTCATGATATAAAACATGCGTAAGCCCTGGTTTATCTGAAAAAAAATCCTTGAAAACTATTAAACAAATCTTGTAATTCCCGTTTTTGTTTTTCTTCTAGTTTTGTCTTAGAAAGATCTATTTCTACTTTTTCTCTATTTCAACCTTTTTATCCACTTTATTAATCTGCGAATCTGGAATCGCCAAAGATTTTCGATCAAAGTCCAAAATGATCTTTGATCCACCTATGAAGTCAATCCCGAGAATACATGGGTATTCTAAATCTGCCAACACATGGAACAACCAAGACTTTTCGAAATCCCATATTCGAATATTTAATTCCACAACTCTCATATTTCGACATTTAGCTCCTTGCGCCGTGATCACCTGAGTACTCGATTTCTTTACTTGTTTATAAAAAATATATTTTGGGTATGTCTCTTCGATATAAATGACTTCTCCGCTCCAGTGTCCCATAACGCTTTCGTAAAAGTTTCGTCCAATAAAATAGGAACATACGGAAGTTCTACCGGAGACATACATATTGCTGAAAGTTTAATCGGTGACTTATTTATCGACTGCGTCTGATCACCTTTAATATCATTCACTTTCAAAACATTTAAACGTCCCATTTTTTTCTACTGCCTCGACTAAAATTTTCACTCGAACCCCTATTTCTTTGGTCTCCTCTACTAAAATCGTCGTTTTGACCTCTATTTCTAAATTGATATCCCCTATCGTTAAATCTGCGATCATCGTTTTGAAACCTATTCCTGCTCTCGAACCACTGATTTCCTTGACGGTTGTTCTGATTGCTACGCCTATAATCATTTCTACCATTATTTGGTATATGTACCACTTCAGAATTTCTACAATTTCCTCGATTATTACCAACATTAGACATCCTACGCTCATTCCAACCTCGTCCTTCAACGTTATTACTATTTCTCGAACCCAATGTTGCCTTGCACGAATATCTTTCCTCAAATTTAGCTAATACTTCTAATAATTGGATCGCGGTTTGTGGATTACGGACCTCTATATAGTCCTAAACTTGCGGCTCAAGTCTAACGAAAATATGATCTACAAGGGCTTTCTCAGACATCCCTAGTTTTAATATCTTGTTTAAATTAAGAAAATCTTAAACAAAATCTGTCGGCTCCTGGTTTTGTCTTTGCTGAGACGCGTAAAACCGGGTCTCCAACTCCTTTTTATTTTGGATGGCAGTGAATGCTTTCGACAATGCTGCTTTCAGCTGTGCGAAGTCCGTGGCAGTATTTTGCACTAATGTCGATCCGAATATTTGGTACCAATCCAGGGCTCTACCCATGAGATGACCTTTTAAATACGCACACGGTAAGTCACTGAGTATTTCAAGTAATTTAATTTGGTTATCTATACCCTCTAAAAATTCGGTGACGTTCTCCGAGCCAGAAAAATATACTTCTGGCCAAACATTAAATCCTCTCGCGTTTCTCATCTCGGGGTCATATAGATTAAACCTAGTTGGGCGCCATTGTGATGTACCTCCCCTTGGAAATACATCCCTCGAAGCATCAGTGTGAGCTAGAGGTGTAGGATTAACGTAAGAACTAGAATCAAACATTATCTTAATATGACTTTATTAAGATATTCAACTTAAACTTTGAACAAATATAATCTTATTAAAGAATGAGAGAATCTCTCTACTATGACGCAATACGCAACACAATATAATTCAGACCTATCTCAATAATTGGACCGCCTAATCTTCAAATATAATAATAATAATAATAAGTAATCAATCCTACCTTATATTATTCTGTAATAAACTTGTCTTTATCTATAGTGGTAAGTAACTTAACTTTTAACTTCTCATCGATCACCAATATGTTTATCCACAACACGTAGAACTTGAATCTTTGAACAGCGAACTTCAATAATCATCCAATGCCACAACGCACGTTAATTGTCGAACATTCCTTTACACTACCATTACATTGACATCATTGCCATCTCGCTTAATCTAAGATCCTATATTTATCCTATATTATTTACATCTCTTCACTTCTCGTTTCTTGGATTTGGTTGGAAAAGAGTAGCCATTAATTCTGGCCCAAAGAACCCAAAGGACTTGTTAAATAAAAGACGCGTAAGTCGTCGCACCGTAAGGAATGTATTTCCAAATTTATTGACTCAACCATGGTGCAATGTTGTCGGGATCTCATAACAGGTATTGTTAAATTGGAGTTGAAAGCAGGATTGGAAGTATTTAAGGTTCGCGTGGATATTCTATGGACAATAACATGCATTGGTTGCTTTTTGTCGCTCTTGGGATTGAAAAGGATTTTTCTTGCTTTCATTCTACTTAGAAATTGGAAGAAAAAGAAAAAGAGAAATTTTTTAAATGGTCAAACCTGGTACAATATAGAAATTAACGTTTGGCTGGAGGCTTAAGTATGTAAAAGTAATGAATTATCCAGGTTGCCTGTTCCTGCTAAATAGATAAGATTTAAGCCAATGATTATGCATATACTTAACGTTTTTCTGTACCATAATTTCTGAAAACTGCTAAAGATTAAAACTTTGGCTTCTAAATATGCTTTGCTAGTACATGTTGTATAATTATTTTAGATTTTGTGCTATATTTTTAGTAACTTGTCTTTTATATTTTAATTTTTTTAGTATTATTTGTGTTTGTAACTTGTATGAATATTAATTTTTCTAGCATATTAATGTGATTTGCAAAACTTTGTGTGAGTTGTATTAGCAAAAGCTCTTTTCACGTGACACCTGGAACAAAAAATTTCTCTCGTTATCTCGTTTCTTGCCATGTATGTATGCATGTTTTTTTTTGTTTTGGTTTTTTTATAGTTTCTTTTCAGCTGCATCGTCCTGGAATGACGGATGAGCTTTTTAGGGAGGGGGGTGTAAGAGTGGAAAGGTCTATTAACACTTGGCACAGGGGATGGCTAGTTCCCCCCTTGGAATGTGGAGAGTCACCATGTGGTCAAGCTGGACAGGGGATTAATAGTCCCTTCCCCCTTTGGGGGTGAGAAAAGAATTCATTCTGTCTTTGGGTACGACGGAGGAAAGTCATGTCCGAGTGTTACTAACTGTATACTAACTGTTTTCTTTAAATGTTTTTTTTCTTTAAAATAAACCTTAATATTAAAAATTTAGACGCCATGTTCTTAATTTGTTTCCGTGCCCATTGATTAGAATCAAACTTTAGTTACGGGCTTAGAATTTTTGAAAGAAAGACGTACTCTCGGCTTATACATGGGTCATCTTATATTCGGAAATATACGGTACAACAGAATTACAGAAGCAGTTCTGAATGACAGACAAATGAGATGGACTATAACTCCTCTTTTAACTTCCCCATACTCGTCATGGCAGAACTTTGGAGTAGTTTAATTCAAGCACTTAATTAGCTTACTCAGGTTTTTTTTTTCTTTTTTTTTTTTTTTTTTTTTTTTGGCAGAACTTGGGATAGCGAACTACAGTAATACTCCGAATTTACGTGATAGGTGGAACTGAGTGATAACCGCATAAATCAGGGGTGTCAAACTCGCGGCCCACAACAAGCATTTTTGCGGTCCGACAAGTATATAGGTACAAAATAATACATTAAAAAGTATATAAATTTCTCCCGAAATCGGAAATATAGTAACAGAGAAGAGATGTCAAGTGTCACGATGTAAACTTTATATTTTTCATATATCTGCATGCTTATTATAATGTATTATTCGAAATAAACCTACATTTCTATGAATATATTAATTTTTTTGCGGCCCACCTTTAGTTAAATCTTGTTTGTTTGGTCCAAGTTAACTTTTGAGAGTACGACAGACACCCTTGGCGTAAATCGAATTTGCGTAAATCGGGGTACAATTTCACATATAAATACATTTACCGTAAAATTTGGCTTATAACGTGCACCGTTGTATAACGCTCACCTATACCGTCCAGCTGAATTTTTTTTAATTTTTAGGTGTATTCGCCGTACAGCGCGCGTCCCCTTTTGAACGAAGAAATCTGAAATATTAGTATACATTGCTCTTATGTTTCGAAATCGAGGTATTATCCCAGACTTTTGAAAAAATAGTGCACTTCTAGAACTACAAATCTTTAAGTTCGTAACGCAAGTCGTTTCATTAAAACAAACGGTATTTCGATACATATAGAAGTTTATTTTTGTTTATGACCTTCTCTTTTGTTATTTGTAAGGCTCTCGTTTTTATACCCGGCGTATAATGCGCACCCTTACGTTTCTATCTTATTTTTTGCGTCAAAAGTGCGCATTATACGCCAAATTTTACGGCAAATCATTTTTAGTTGGAGCCAGAGACGAAAGGAAATGATAATTTAGGGAAAAAATGTTTAATAAAATCTTAGATAACACAAATACAAAATCTCAAGCCGAAGTTATTTTGATGTAGAAAAGTTTTCATAAAAACTTACATTGTAATCTGCCGGCTGCAAGATTTTTTTCTCTCACAAGTATCCTCGTAGCATGCTAATAAGTGTTTTTTATCCTTTTTTTTTTGTTGGACCTCCCGCATCACGGGGAGGAGCAGCATTCTATGGGGCCCAAAACCTATGTTATCTTATGGTTTTGCAATCCTTTGTAAGATACGGCTTAGGCCCTAAACCTGACTTTGCGGAGGGGGGGGCTAATATTCTCCGTTACGCCACTGATTCTAATTGATCTGGGTCTAAAAACTTCGTTTCTAGCCGCCCGGGGAGAGGGTCTAGAAACTAAGGAAGCAGGAGGGTTTACTTCTTTTGGACGACATAGCCGTTTCTCAAATCAGCGTAGATGTAATACATACAACAAATAGGATACAATTATAATATGTACATAATACAAATGGGATATAGGATACAATTATAACATGCACACACTCCGCATATAAAAAAATTAATAACATAAAATAAATTACAGATAATGGTTATGCATTGATTCCGCGCTATACGTCTGAACATGCATATTTGCTCAGCAGAAAGTGGGGAGTAAGGAATCGAGTTATCCAGCGCTCAAACGAAAGATTAATCGACGAGATTTGAAAACGCGTAACTCTGAACTCCCGCAAGTCGAGGTATATTATTGTATAGTTAAAAACCCAAATAATTATATCGGATAGAATAATCGATCAACTCGTAAATGACGTTGTGAAACAGTTTTGAGCCTCTAATATTTAACTGAAATTCATTTTTATTCTGTAAACGGTTTGAAATTCCATGCTTCATACAGTGAAAAAATGTATTTCACTACGCTTATCAAAATGTGAATAACATTTCGGTTAAAAAAAAAGAAAAAAAATTTAAGTGTATGTGTGTTTTTCAGCTTTTGATAAATAACAACTACTTTGTTTATAATTTTATATATATAAGAATAAAAATAACACATAGAAGAAAAATACTTATTTTTTCATATGATTAACTTTTAAGACTACACAGTACCCTAAAAATTTCATTTTTACAGAAAAAAATTTTTTTTGCATGTTTTGGTGGCCCATATCATTGAGATGCTTGCCACGAAATTTCAGATCTGTTAGCAAATTAGTTTTTAAGATATTTGAAGTTTTATGAGCTATAGTTTTGGTTTCATTTTAAAGCCTTTTTTACTCTTAAATTGAATTAATTAAAAATACTTTTGAGGTTTTTAGTTTGAAATAGTTATTAATCCCAATTTTCATTACTAAAATCATTTCTGCTTGATTATGTTTTGAGTTTTTTGAGTTCTCATAATTAATTAATAAAGATTAATTTCATGGCCAATTTTTGCTTTAAAAATAGTTTATATAACTTAAAAGCTTTATCATTAATTTTTTCCTGTAGAGAAAATGCCATGGAAAATGCGTTCTGGGTTCTATGAGAAACAATATTTCCAAGAGATGAAACACTACTGAAAATGATGGATATAAAAATCAGTCCTCAGCTGATTCTGCAATTAGACTTCCGAATACAAGTATTCCGAATTCAAATGCTGCAGATATAACTGAATATTTCCTTGATGTATACCAAACTACATTATACTAAACATAGTATAGTACTATATTTTAGTATTTTATAGTCGTACGACAAGAGCTAAAACTTTCTAAACTGTCCCAATTTAAAACTGAAAAAAAATGAATTTTATGAGCAAACCTGAATATTTTTAGCTTAAGTTAGTATCATTATTATTTTGTACATAAATGCTTCGTGTTTCAAAACTTTTGTGAAATATTAGGTTAAGATAAAGCTGAATAAACTGACGTCTTAACAAATGCTATTAATATTATGCAAAAATATATTTTGAATTAAAAATATAATTTTCAGTCATATTTAATAAAAATAGAGTTTTAATGTAGAACATACATTGGAAAATAACATATTAAAAAATTAGAGTTTTACGGGCATTATAAGTTTTTGTTTTATGACTTTACAAACTTTAAATGCGTTTTCCTCAGACTTTTAATTTTGAAGGTATAAGTGTTTTCTAATCCCTAGGGCTTTTTTCCTGTTCAAGATAGAGCCTTGAATTTTTTTGCATATACTCCCAAATGTATGTTCTATAAAAGTTAGTATGAATTCAGGGCTGAGAACTCTAGTTATTTTTCTAAAAAATGCTGAAGTTGATATTTTAAAAATTTTCGTGTTTTTTCCAGGTTTTTCTAGAAAAATAATTATTAAAAATCAACAAGGGAATAGATTTTCAAATCCATACTAAATATTGTTTGTAATAATCTAAGAATCATAAATAACTTAAAATTACTAAAAAAAATTTAAAAATTGAGTATTTTATAAGAGTTTGAAAAAACTTCAAAAATTCCTAATTTTTTAAAATTGTAAAATAATGGCTGGGGTCAAACTGACTTTTTGCTTACAGAATCAGCTCAATAATATAATCTAAATATAAAACATCAATTATTTTTACTGTAACTGTCTCCAAAAAATTTTTTTTGAAAAAGGCTACCGTGTAGCCTTAAACTGTTATACCCGAGATTATCTCGAGCACGGCACTAGAACTCCAGAATGTCAAGCCCGAGTATTATACGGGATGATTTTTAAATACCCTTTATTGATTTATACCCCAATATATATATCGAGAGTAACTTATTTCGGCTTCATCTCGCTGTCTTTGGTATAATGGCAGTAATTTATGTACCAAAGTTATCCAAATAACTTAACAGTTAAAGGGTTAAATATTACCTTTAAAGGAAAATAGTAATTGCTCGCACATAACCATCACTAAAAAAATGCTTTATTTTCAGAGACCTAAAAAATATTAAAACCATTTCAAAAATGATAACTTTTCTCTAGAAGTTAAATTCTGAAATTTCATTAATGATAGAAATGGAGCATTTGAAATTAATACTGGAAAATATTGAACAGAAAAAGGAAACATATATTTTACCAGAATTGCAACAAAAAAACTCTTATTTCAATTAGAAATAGTCTAATCAAACCATTAATTAAATTTTGATTATTAAAAGTGAAATAATAGTATACTAAATTCCAAGTATTTCATATCTTCTGATTTTGTGCAATATTAATTTCCTCTTTCCATCCAATAGGTTTAAAATCTAGTTAACAGTTCAAAAATATTACGTAGAAAGGAAATTAGAATTCGATGTAAGCGAACTTTGTTAATGAAAATGTTCCAACTTTTACTGCGTACCAACCATATATTTATGACTATCGGAAATTTGGAGCACCCCGAAATAACATCGTTTAGCGAAGGGCGTTATCATCTAATTTCTAAGGAAGTCAACCAATGACGACACAGAGTAATAAATTTCGAACTACTTTTTTTTTTAATTTATTGAAAAGTTTCCTCTGTACAAAAGATTCTTAGATCGAACGGAAATTTCTGTTCTTAAATACAAAATCATTTCGATTAATTTTAATTTGCACTTAAGTGACAATCAAAAACAATTAATATTAATTACAAAACTTGATTATATTTTCGACTTCTAGGAATACGACAATAGGTGCAAATTTTAAAGAGGGAGTAAGTGTTTATTAAAAAGTCTCAGGAGTTAATCCTGTTTTGAGGGGTGAAGATATTAACAATTTTTAAACAGGTATAATTCTTTTAAATTTAAATTAAATAACTCGAATCTTTTACACATTATTTACAAAGGATTATGGCTTCAAAAAAGTACAAAAGTTTTAGAATATAATCGTAATTTTAAGAATTATAAGCATATGAAAATAAGAAATAATTCTGTAATAAATATTAAGTAATTTTTTTGTGTTAAACACCCTATTTTCTAAGATAGTAGCTTCTAATGTGTGTATAAAACTCTATAGAATTATAAAAATGTATCATACTCTTTAAACCCTAAATCATTTAAGAATAATATATCTTTCGTATTTCAAAATATTTGAAAAATATTGAAATTTATTTTAAAAAATTTTTAAAAATGTAATTTTTTTATTTTTATAAAAATATAATTTATTATTCTATTTTTACAAAAATACTACAATGTAATAAGGATACATTTAATTTTATAAATCAACTTATATCCAGTAATTAAAGCTACTATTTTAGAAAATCGCATGCGCAACGTAAAACTTAATATTTCTTATAGAAATGTTTCTTATTTTCATATACTTATAATTTTTAAAATTAAGATTATATTTCAAACATTTCACACTTTTCTGAAGCCCCATGCCTTTATAATCAATATGTAAAAAATTCGAATTATTTCATTTAAATTTTAAAAAATTATACCTGTTTAAAAATTGTTTATATTTTTAGCCTTCTTGAGAAATTTAACACCCCTGAGACTACTGCAGTACTGAAAAGTAATGACAGCTATTGGCGATGGACCTCGCAATTTTGTGCCTCGGTCAAGTGACAAGAACAACACCTCAGCTGGCACACTTCCCCCCTCCGAACTACCACACTATGCCAGCGAGAGGACTTTGAGCTGGACAGATTTAACGCGAATCAGATCCTCTACATGGTGGGTCTACAGTGGCACTAGGGTTCGACCTCATCACACACTGGTCACGAGTTCCTGACCATAACCCCTAGGCTACCAAGGCCATGCAAATTTTAATTTTCTTTATGACATGACTGTGATATATGGATATGATTATGGTGACTTGTTCCATAGAAATCCCTAAAGAGAAATTTGCGTGAACCTTTTCCTAACCTATGGGGAATTCAAACAGTCGGTAAGCAACTTTGGCCGATTGCGGATTCCCGAAATCGGTGGCGTGCCTACCTACAAAATAGAAATTTTTAATGGATATTAAATTATGTTTGTGTGTGCTCGTGTCGTAATAATAAATACTTAAAACCTGAAAATAAGGACTAACATTTGAACTGTGAATACGCAACCAATACGCGACAATGATTAGGATACGAAGTACAGTTTTAAAGTTATTAAAATATAATGTATTTTAGCAACAGAATTTAAATAGAACACATTGCAGAAAAGGCAACAAATCATTTAAATGCAGCATGAAAAAGTTTAAATCTAATAGAATTCTGTAACAAAATAAAATAAGTGGACAAAACCTTCCACAAACAGACACATATTTAACATTATGGGGGGGATACACATTTTTAAACATTTTCACTATTACGAACTACCCATCAGAATGTAATAAACTATTCATCCGTGAATTGGATACCTCTCTGCGGTTTTGGGGTATAGTCCGATCGGCAGCACGTGTGAGCATAATTCGGCAATCGTAGACGACAAACTTGTTACACTGATTTCATTAGTAAAGATGTGAACGCCACAGCAAAAGGTGGAATGTATACTTTGGTTAACGGAATTTAAATCAGTCGCGCTTGAACAAAGATGAGTTCGAACAAAATGGAACGTCGTTACTGGCTTGCCTAGTAAAACTTATCAGTGCTCCTACAAAATGAATCACGCACACGATCAACAGTGTCTTCTATTACGAAAACCTAAGGATACTTGCCAGTTTGAGATACCAAAATTCCTGTCTCCTTTAAAGTTCCCTTCGGTGGATAGATTTTGATGTCGGAGGATTGGCATTTCATTCTATTTGAACATGTCGCTGTACACGTGTGACTGATTGAAATTTAGTTAACCGAAGTACGCACTGCACCTTTTGCTGTGGCGTCCATATCTTTACTAATGAAGTCAGCGTAACAAGTTTATCGTCTGCGATATGTACGCACGTGCAGTCCATCGGACTGGACCCAAAAAATTTCGGAGGGTTTTATAATCCACGGATGAACAGTTTAATATATTCTGATGGGTAGTTCCGTAATAATAAGCCCTAACTTTTGGATTCTTTAAGCCCAGAACCCTGTATTTTAGCAATAGAATACATTTTAGAAAATTATATACACCACATTCCTCTGTTTAAAATAGGAAAACCAATAAATCACTTAAATGCGGTATAAAAAACTTTGAATCTAATAGAACTAAAAAAATAAATGGACAGAACCTTACACAAACAGACACATATTTAACATAATCGGGGGGATATACATTTTAAAACATTTTCACTATTAGAACAATATTTTAACAATAAACAATAGAAAAGTTCGCTCTTTTTTTTAACTCTACCTGCACTATTTTCTCATTCTTCAAATATCTAATAAAAACTCCACTTTAACTTTTGCTCTTAAGGGAATTCCTGATATAATGTTTACTCTTAATTACTCCTTTTTAATTCGCACTATAATTGCTACAGTTTTTATATGGCTGAAAAGAATATTAAATCATTCAAACATGTAGGTTTTATATCGTTAAATTGAACGCTGGCTTTTCTAAGCTTCGCGAATAGATATTTTCGTTTCATTTCACAATTACTCCATTGGTGGAAATCAGGTAACTGAACCAAATAATGTGGAGCAGTAAAAATTCAGAATTCTCCTAAAATAAATTTGAAAATAATCAAAAACTGAAATTAAATACACAGCCTCAATCCACGTCCATTGAGAATCACTGTAGCTGCAAAAGAAGTATAATTAGTTAAAAACTGTGTTAAGATACACACTGTTTCTTTAGAGAAAATTCGAATAATCAAGTGTATACTAGGATAATGCAGGTTAAATTTCGTTATTTCATTAACAATTTCTTGGATAGAAATCAATAATTAGGAATGATTCACAAGATTTTCTGTTTGAATTTTATTTTGATATTGCTGCAAAATGGAGACAAAAATTAGGATCAATTCAAATAAATAATTTTTCTCATTAGCTAAATGTCAGGTATTGATGTTTTTGTTCCATTAAATGAATGCACTTTCCTATTTTTCAAAGTCTAAAGAGGGAACTTTAATGGTTCTCTTTTAAAATCTGTTCATAGTAAAATCAGTCGATTTTACTATCAAATTATGTTTTGTGATATGTGCCTTGCATTGTACTAAATAGCTATTGCTCTTATATTAACTGCAGAAACAATTCGCTTCAGTCACCCGACATGTCTTTCGATTGCTAGGAAACGTGAACTACAGTTTATGAACTGTCCTATTATAGCTATAGGTGAGCATTCGTGTTTCCAAAGAACACAAAAATTTAAAAATGCTAGAAACGTTCCTCACTACAACAATCCTTATAATCACGTTCTCTTGTATATTCAAATTCCATGTGGGATATTACACAGTTTTCAACAAAGTTTTTATCTAAAAATTTGTTTATTAAACAAACAAAAAACCTTCACAAGTATTTTGAGTAAGTAGTATTTTTTATGAGTCCATATATGAGAACCCCCATAAGATTATTTGAAAAATAAATCAATTTTAAAGGCAATTTATTCAGTAAATATACAAATTGAATAAATCTGGGATTCCTAAATACATCTAATATTCAATTTCGTCCCATATTGTCGTTTTATAATGATAAAAATAACATTCTGAAATCTTTCATGAGTCTGATTAAAATGATTCCAGTAAGAAATCATAGTCTCGAACCAATGGCAGTCGATATTACTGCACACATAAAAGCAAATCATTATTCAATGAAGCCTCTAGAAACTTTAATCAAAAAATAAGGAATTTCTTTAAGGACGCGAACGTCTTATTTCTCATTAATATTCCAAATATAGAAAGCAATCGGATGATAATCAACAAGTATGAATTAATGAGACGCAATGGTACATTGATTTATTTTCTTTGGTTAGTTTTTCAATAACAAATCTTGGATTAAAAATGAAAAGATAAGAAATGGTCATTGATCGAAGTAATATGAGGGTGAGTCGGAAAGTAAGTTTCCCCTGTCGACTATGGTCAGAGTTGTGTAAGAAAGTCAAAACATAGAATGAGACAATAAAGATAAGATATAGCTGTATTTTTCCACATAAGTACCAAGTACAATGATACATTTGTCATACCGCTTGATAAGCTTCAAAAACCCCTCCATGAAAAGCTCAGGGCTTTGCATACGGAAGAAGAGTTTACTTTTGAGTGGACTTTTTAGAGGTCGGAACCAGGGTGTGTCACAGTGCCTACGCGGTATTGTGACACTTAAGTAGAAATTGAAAGAAGTGACTCTGAAAAAGTGGCCTGGGTTTCTCAGATCTGGCGCTCTGTTGTTGGATGACAATGCGAAACCAAACTACGCGACGGCAATGTAAAACCATATTGCAACTCTGGTTGGATTCCGCCAGTCTTGATCTCGCACCAAGTGACTTTCATCTGTTTCTGGCTTTGAAGAAGAATCTCGCCTGAAGGCGCTTTGGAAGCAATGCTGAAGTCAAACAAGCCGTTAAACGCTTCTCCCGTATGCAAAGCCCTGAATTTTTACTGGAGCGCTATTTGAAGCTTATCAAGTGGTATGATAAATGTCACAATGTATACTTGGGATTTATGTGGAAAAATAAAGTAATATCTTATCTTGAATGTCTCATTCTATGTTTTGACTTCCACACACAACCCTGACCACAATCGAAAGGGGAAACTTACTTTCCGACTCACTCTCGTATATATATATATATATATATATATATATATATATATATATATATATATATATATATATATATATATATATATATTGCATGAAGAAAGTAATCCATATTCTAGAACTAAACTGAAGTACCCGTTCTCATCTGGGTTATTTTCCTAAAAAAAATATTATTCTTAATATAGTAGATCAATCGTAAAAGAATAACACCCGGTGCAAAACAATTTATAGATAAACGTGAAACATTTTGTTTAATGAGTGCATGTATTTGTTACCTATAACGTTCCTTGGGAGACAATTTTGGCAAAACCTCTTTTGTACCATAACTCTTCTCCATTGAAGAAACGCACCTGTCGAATTTTAAGTCTGTAGGTCTAATAGTTAAAAAACAGGAATATTTATCTATAACGCCCTCAACCTCTCGTAACCCCTGTTGGGGGGTCTATTTTCGCAAAAGCCGTGCTTAGTGGATCTCTACTCTATGAAAGGAATATGCTCTTGAGAATTTTTAAGTCTGTAGGTCTAATAGTCCTGAGATATAGGGATGAATGAGTGAGTAGCTTTTATCCTATAAATAGCTTTATCCTATAGATAGCTCCCAACATATTTAATAGTATAATAATACTTAATGATTTTTTTTACTAAAAATAATATTATCCCAAATTAAGTACACGAAAACGTAATATCCCCATAAGGAAATCGCAAGTATAAAAAATACAGCAGTATTAAATTTAAAATAAAGACTCATTATTGGAATAAGCAGTGACGTAACGTACACCCTCGCAAACTCTACATTGTGGGGGGCCAGGGGTTCAAGGGGATAAAACACCTGACTGACGCCAAGTACATTAGGGATTGAGGCCCAAACCTTACTTTCCAGGGGGGGCCTAATATTCTCCGTTACGCCCCTGAGAATGAGATTATGCATAGTGAATGGATATAATTACCAATCTGATCCAATGGGATTAAAGAAAAGCATTCAAGAAAAAAACAGAAGCAATGGGTTCATGAGAATTGGGCAAGTCGGAAATCTGGCACAGTGGAAGACAAAATGTTACACGGCGCGGAATAACTGTCACCTCTTTTGTATGGCAGCAACGAACAGTACAACTTTATATCGACAGTTGATAGACATCGGAGATCTGTCGCAGATGTATCATTTTCTACAACAATTCGTCAGTGTTTGTTGCACAGTGGACTTCAAGCAGAAATTCCTTAGTGCAAGATTCCCTCAAAAGATCAGCGCTTGTGGCTTCCATGGGCTCGTCGGCATAGACACTGACACACGCCGATTAAAAATCCTCTTTTCCTATGAAACCAGCTTTAATTTCCAGAAAAGTAATGGCTACAACAGTGTTAGGCGCTACATCAGGCGTGTCAAACTCGCCGCCCGCGGCTCACAACGAGTACTTTTGCAGCCCGGTCAATATATTGGCGCACAGTAATATATAATAAAATATCAACATTTCTTCCGGAATAGGGAAGATAGTAGCAGAGAAGAGATGTCAAGTGTCAGGACGCACAAATTAAATTTTTTTGTTCTTTTATATATATATGTTTATTATAATTTATTATTCAAAATAAACCAACGTATCTATGAATTCTGATTTTCATTGCGACCCACCTTAAGTTAAACCTTGTTTATTTGGCCCAAGTCAGCCTTTGAGTTTGACACCCTTTCGCTACATCGACGGATGATACCTTTTAGAGTGCGTTATCCGTCATCTTAGAAACACCAAGCTAGTGTAAAGGCCTGAAGGACTAGCCCACTCAAGGACGGAAGAGTTTGCCTTTTTGGTGAGAGGACGCAACAGGAACGCTTTCAGTTAGTGCCGAATGGCAACATGGAGTAGAAGAGAGAAAAAGGCGAGACGAGAACTTTGTGAGAACGTCGGAATATGTAGTTTTAATAATTTAACTACTTCTTTAGTGTTTTAAATATGTGTACTGAAAACGTGTGAGAAAATAATAAACCAATTTTGGTTTAAAACTGCCTCTTCGTTGGGAAGATAACCCTACGCTAACAGCATACACCCAATGTTACACTAGGAAGCTCCATTGTGTGTGAGTATTATACACGATTTTATCTGCTGAGAATTACTATATTTCTACATCAATAGTTACACATAAGAGACGTTCGTGAACTAGTAGTCATTCTCATTCTTTATTGTATCCCAGGCTCTAGACAATGCTCGTTCACATATTGCTAAAAAGGTCCAAGCCTTCTTTTCAGCCCAACTGAAGTGGCTTTTTCCTTAGCCAGATGTAACGTGTCTGGGATTCTATCTATTAATGTCTCGTTTATCTCTCAGATAGGATAAGACAGAAGCAATTTGGAATGTTCTTTCTTAGTTGCAGAAAAGCCTTTGTGTAGCTGGACAGTGCGACGTTAATATTCACTCACTCACTCGTTAGTTGCAGATTTAAAATTTGTTTCATTTGATGTCATTTCGTGTAAAAGTATTTATTACAGAGCATATTACATCAAATTCTAATTTTTGACATGTACTCGAGTTTTTGCTTTGTAAATAAAATCGCTTTTTTTTTACCACTCACTTGTTTGTGGAATAAATTTTATTTAATTCTGACGAGTTTTCATGGCGTTCGAATTTCTTTTTCAAACATGAGTTTATTTGTTGTTTATATGTACGTTTATTTAAAAATATAACACACAATATTTTTGTGAATAAACTTATATACATATATTTATTTTTTGTTTATCATTTATTTTAGTTTTAATTATAGCAGAAATAAAATTAATAACTAAGAAACATAATATGCATTTGTTATTCTGAAATAAAAAAATTAAACGTACGATTTAATATCCATCGGTATCCATATATATATATATATATATATATATATATATATATATATAGTTTTAATTTTTATTGATCTTGACAATGTCGCAAGGTTTAAAAAATTTAACATTTTTTTCTTTATATTACTCAAAATTTTTTTCTTAAAAAATGCTTACGTTAAAACGTAATTCCCCTGTTTTGGTTTTTTTAAGTCTATTTTCAACCGTTGAAAAATGGATACAATATCTACACAGGCCGTGCAGTATGAAGAGGAGCACAATCCTGTAGAAAAAAGAACGAATACTCTTCGAACTGTTGTCACAACGAAGACAGCGCGGAATGATCCAGAGCAGCGGTTCTTAAGGTGGTTCACGCATGTGACGACCTGTTTTTTAAGCATATTTAGGAAATTCTTTTTGACGACCAGTAAAATGATAGAACTTTACGTATTCTAATCATTTATTTATATGTATCTTAAGAGTAAATATAAAACATTTTAGCCAAAAATATCCAATGGAACGTGAGTTATAGCGCTCTGAACACACCCGCCTTGAAAAATTGGACGCTTACTTCCTCCACGATTCCGGCTGGCTGACTCGCTTATCTGAAATTTAAAAAAATAACGGCGTTTTAATCTATAAGCTTAAATGCACCGAATGAGCTATACTTAATTGAAAATGTCAGAAATTGCATTTTTGGTAGACCTCTGAAGAAAAATTTTCGAATTTCATGGGATTTTTTTTGTTATGTTTATGTTATAAAAAATAGAAATATTTTGAATTTTGGAATGATCTTAGTTCATTTGGTGCATCTATTTGTGCTGAGTCTACTCTATACATTTGAAGACATTCGGTCTAACCGTTCTTGATATATGATGGAGAAAATTTTTAAAAACACAATTTTGAGAAAAGCGCGTTTAAAGTTTAAAGTCCGATTTAAAACCATGAAAAACTTAATGCGCCGAACAGCTGCTCTTCCAACACCTGCTTCTTTATAAAGACTTTGAATTTTAAAAAATCACTTTGCCACCGTATTCTAGACATGTTAAGAAAGCAATTTATGAAAAAAAAATTCTTGATTTTTTTAACCCATCACATGGGTGACCCCCTTAAGCTTTCAAGAGTCACGGACCACGTTCATGTATCAGCCTAATATCGCGGACAACTAAGAACTTAACCGCCTCTTCCTGACACTATTCTTGATCGAAATGCAGGTACTAGTATTTTTTTTCATTGGGTGCAATTAAGTGATCTAGTCTAGGATGGCACATTTTTTTAATTTTTCCACAAGGCCTAAAAAAATCTGTAAAAGAGAGAAATCTTAAGGTATATGAGAGACTTAAGGTATATTCGAGATTTCCGTCTCGAATTTCTTGCACACACAAAAAAAAGTCCAGGTCAAATCATGTAAAATACCGCAAAACCATAATGCATCCACCTCTAAATTTATCTTCCGGCGCGACATTCAAAGCATTCACTGGAAAATCAAAATATACAAATTTTTTATTTTCCTGCTACAAGATAATATATATATATATATATATATATGAAAGAAATATGTATTATATATCAAAAACAAGAAATAATAGATAATGAACATAACAAGAAATAGCGTAATAAAAATATAAAAGCTGAACATGAAAAACAAAATTATAGAGAAATAAAAAAAGAAACTATAAAAAAGAAGAACCTAGCGAGTCAGAAAGCAATTTCGGACTTAGGACCGAATAAGTGGGGTTAAACTAGTTTGAAGGCGCCAACCTTCCCCCTTTGCAACTCGGTAGGAAAACCAAATAAAATAAAATAAACAAAAATTCAGAGTATGGAAAACTCAGAGAGTATGATAAAACCACTCACTACCATTATGCAACAAACTCTCCCAAACTCTTAATGCAGAAAAATCGCAAATTAATTACGTAAGAAAAGTAGAAAAAGCATAAGAAAAGTATCTTTCAAAAAATAATTTAACAAAATTTCTTTACTCACAGAGCTTTTACGAAGAGAATCAAGCGTCTTGACATCAATGAAAATCAATTATTCACCAAGTTAAAAAATTCGAATATACATAAACACATCTTTTGAGCTAACTTTTAAACCAGCCAGCAAAGACAGATATCAAAAAAGACGACAATCAAATATGGTAGAATTTGAATTGGTTGATTGTCAAAAATGTAAATTTGCTAGGCTCTAATTTGGTTGGTTGTCAACAATGTGTAAGATGTTTAAAATGTGTGTGGAAAAAATGTAAACTGTGATATGAGTGTTATGATATAATCTTCACAGCAAGACCACTAACATGCTGACTTTGAAATCCTATTGTTGTGTGGTGGTTTTGGAATTCGAAGTAGCAAGACGGTTAATGTATTTGTGATGAATATAAGTTCTTAAGAAATTAAAAGGGTATTCATGATCTAAACAACATTGAAAAAATTTTTTATATTATTGTATTTATCTATTTTGTGGGTAGTTAAGTTATCATTTCTAAATAAAAAATTCAAAATGATATTTCTGTAAATTGATATATGCAAGTTACTATTCCATACAGGAATTTTAATTATATGGAACTTAAACGAATCTCTTTTGTCAAAAATGTTACTGACTACATTATTGTTGTTAATAAGATGCAAGTCTAAATCCAAGAATTCCACCATATTAGAGTTGAAGTTAGTTTTAAGGAGCTTGAGATAATCAGGGTAGAATGTAATATTTGGTTTGTATTCACTATTTTTACCAAAAATTATTAAATCATCTATATAACGATAAATCAAGTAAGAATCATTTACAACATGATCAATTTCAAAAAATTGTAAATATAGATTCGCTAAACAATTACTAGCTGGACCACCCTGAGGTTTATCCTTTGATCTGTTTATAAAGATTCTGATCAAATGCAATGAAATTTTCTTTTAATACGAGGTTAATAAGAATATCAAATTTTTCCTTTTTCATTGAAGTATATAATTCATATTTATCATAAATTAACTGTAGAACCTTAATTATATCGTCAATATCTATAGAATTAAAAAGGTCCTCGAAATCAAAGCCATGCATGGAAAAAATTAACATATCCTTAGTAACTCTAGCAATCTCTAAGCTATTTTTAATTATTGCCGTGTTTTGTAAGTTATCAATTAGATTTTGAAGAAGAGATTGTAGGATCTTCCCAGACTTCGTGATATATGTATTGTATCCATTAGTGATACTACGGAATTTTATAGGGCTTTTATGAAATTTTGGTGTTAAAAAAATACTTTTGGATATTTAATATTATTTAGATGAATATTCAGTCTTTTTTATTCAAAGCTAAAAGACGATTATCATCTTCTCTATTATTGTGAATTGATTTTTGAAATGAATTATTATTTAAAATGTGGTTACTTAATACAGTACAGTCCCGATAATCCGAACAATATCGGACCGACCCCTGTTCGGATTACGTGATTGTTCGGATTAGCCGGAGTAGCAGCGAAATCACTATTTGAACCGGGAGTACGGGTCTATTGTGTCTATGTATTTTGTCGTAATGTGAGCGTACGCGCCCGCTTTTTTGACGCGTGGACTGTACTCCCACTCCTCCACGCGTGTGTCCTCCCTCCACCACTCCTAACTTAGTTTGTCAGTGTGACTGCGTGTGCGTGTGCCCGTACTGTTGGCCGTCAGTCGTTCCGCACTCGTTCTATACTCGTCCGCTTTTGTCTCTGTGTTAATAACAGTGTTACAGTGTGATATTCTACAGTGAAACAGTTTGTTGTGTGTTTTGGACATTTATCTGAGATACAGTGTACGTAAACAGATTGTTGCTGCGGCAGTGACTCAAGAGCCAATGGAGGAGGAGGGGAGTGACGACGAGATGCAATGCGATAAGAAGGACGTGATGCCACATGCAGACGGCGCAGCTGCCCTTGACCTTGCCCTGCGCTACTTGGAGCAACAGCCCGACACTACACCAGCTGATGTGTTATTTATGAGGCGCTGGCGAAATTACGCATCATCGAAAAGACTGTCTTCGTTGCGTCAGAAAAAAATAACTGAATTAATGTAATAAGGTACTTGTTCACTACATTATCAGTACTGTACTGTACTGTACATATTTTATATTTAATCTTATGTTGTACAATTTTTCATACCAAACATTAGTGTTCTGTTCTGTAGTTTATTCCATTTTAAAATTTGTACCATAACTTGATGTACAGTGCGTGAATATTAAATAAAGAACTGTTTTGAATTAAGGTTTACACTGTTTTATATTGAAATATTCACCGATTTTTTTTCGTCTTTAAAATTATAAAAAAATTTCCACGGAGCCGTTCGGATTAGCCGTGTTCGGATTAGCGGGACTGTACTGTATTTTACTGTAAAAGTATTTACAAATTATGGCATAATTAGCAGAGACCTTATCAACATATGTAATCACGAAGTCATATATATATATATATATATATACACTTGAAAACACTTGAACACACCAAAACACTTGATGGCATTGCTCAGGTTCCAGTGTAAGTGACGCTTGGCTTTGGTTGCGGTAATGTTTGGTTTGTATAAGCAGCAGCTCTGTCATGAAAACCAAAATTACGGAATTCGAGAAGAACTACCGTTGTGTTGATGTTACATCCAAAGGCTTCTTGGAGCTCTCGACAATTTTTTTTTCTGAATTCGTGCGATGCATTCACAACTCTCTTCGGTGTTCTGCGATTTTTGTCTACCAGAGGAGACACGGTCAGGATCGTCTTTGAACATTCAAAACCTCTTTGCACGAATTAACTTCATAATAACATCATGTACAGTAGGACGAGATACTCTAAACATAACAGAAGTGCCACCTTTAGACTTTACATAGCGATTGCAACCGATCACCGTCCGTAGGTAGCCTAGTAGTTAGAGCATCAGACTCCAGACTGGAGGGCCTGGGTTCGATGCTCGATGCCACCAAATGCCCTCCGAGTACACACGGAGTAGGTGCTCGGAGTGGATCCGAAAGTCTTGTGGGTGGTCTCAGCAGAAACCACGGGTGCAGGGGCTGGAGAATTTTTCCCTACCCTCCCGTTCTAGGCCTAAATTGTAGAGGTGGAGATAGGTGGTGTCACCATCTATCGTGTAGAAGTTCAACCTGTCTCAGACTCTGGCAATTTCATTCCTTCCCTTCTGGAAGGACCCGACAACAACAACCGGTCACTTTATTGGACTTGAACTTCTTTGAACAGCAGGTTTAAACACGTATCTAATACAGTTGTTCATAGTTTAACTATATCTAACAGAACTAAATATAAAAATATTTAGTTTTGCAATACTTGTAAAATCAAAGCATAAATGTAAAATTTTCGAATAAATAAATTGTTTTCAAATAAATTCATAGGCTCTAAAAAATGTGGAAGGAGAGTAAACTTTCAGGTAATAAAATTTCAATCCAAAAAAAATGGATATTCATGGTAAACACAGTTTGAGATGAATCAATATTCATATAATTCAAAGATAATAAACAATTAAATCATTATTTTTTGGTAAAAAATTATGTAAGTAATTTAATAGTGAAAAAAAATTCAAGGTAAGAGATTAAAACCTAAAACTTGAATAAGAAAAAAAAGAGTAAAGCTAAAGGGAACAAATTACAACGATTTTTAAATGTTCGTTAACTTTCAAGCTAACATTTATATCAAAATGTACAGAAATTAAACCTCATACCTATTAAAATTAAAAGACAACCTGATAGTAAAATTGTTCCTAAGAATTGGAAAAAATTTTAATTCTTCAAATTTAATTACGATTATGCTTACAAAAAGAAGCAAACTTTGATTAACTGTTTAAAGAATCCCTTTGAAAAGTATTGTGCGAAACTTTTTTGAAACATATCTGTATTACCCACCAGGGAACCTTGCTTTTATTCTGGGACTAAAATAAATGTTCTCCAAAATATTCAACAAGAAAAGTTTTTAAAAAGTAGCAAACACTGGTAGTTTATATTTATTTCACGTTTATTTTATTTAAGATTGC
Source organism: Trichonephila clavipes (assembly GCA_019973935.1). NCBI lineage: Eukaryota > Metazoa > Arthropoda > Arachnida > Araneae > Nephilidae > Trichonephila > Trichonephila clavipes. The sequence continues at coordinate 268,119 of BMAU01020542.1, read as the reverse complement.
TTTATTCTACTACAACCTTAAATAATTCATAGAGCAAGCAAAACTTAGGTACAAAATTTAAGTCTCTTTCAAAAAAAGAAAAAGCAAAATGCGCTACAAAACAAATAAAGATAGCGATTTTTTTTCCAAGTATGTAGCACCTTCAAGAGTTAAATTTCTTCCTATCTTCTATGTGATACCGAGTTATTTTTATTCCCATTTGCGCTCAGGAATGTGCTATTTGAGTTCGTTGCATTACCAAGCTCTTCTTTTTAGTATTATTATTTTGATGTATCGATGTGGAACGTTGCCAGATTCTAAATCGTTTTTCTCCTTTCATGTTTCTTTTATTAGTAACATTCGTAAAATGACCAGATAAAATTTATCAAGGGTTTTTAAAAAAATAAAATTCTATTTGCGGTAGTAATGATTAAGAATTGCTTAATGGAGCTGAACTAAGGAAACTATCTTAAATCGAAATATGATAGTAAGAGAAAATAGCCATTTTACCATCCAGATAACAAAAAATTATACTGAGTAATAATTTTATCAGTACCTTGGCGAAGAAAGTTGAAATTTGGGGAACGCGTTTAATAAGTTGAAATCATCACACTCTCCATAATTACCGGCTGGGTGGCGTAGTTGCTTTGTCACTGGCCTTCTGCACCTAAGGTTGCGGGTCTGACCCCGGCCCAAGTCGGTGAATTTTCATGATGCAGAAAATCAACAGCGTCCGCGTCGGTATGATTATGCGGCATGTAAAAAATCCCTTCAGTATCCGTTTGGTACAATTTCGCATCGTCAGAGTTCATGTGTCTCAATCTGGGGAGGAAACTGGGTGTCAAAATTACTTGCGGCAATTGGTATCTCCTATAGGGTGCCGCACTAAAAATGATGCCATCTCCTGGGGAATGTACTAGGTCTGCAAAAGTAAAAATACCAACCCGCAGCCCCACTAGAAAAAAAAACTTGTCATAATTCATTTAACATCGAAAGAAAAATGTTAAATCCTCAAATTAAATAATTAGAGTACTATAGAATGAAATAATTCATATCCATGTCTGGAGTTTTTCAAAAATAACTATTGTTTATATTTTGCATTGTAGTTTTAATTTATCTCGAAATAATTAATAGTAAAGCTACTTACTACATTTTGAAATATAAGAAACAAAATAATGAATATAGTCTCTTAGTGACTAAATAACTATTCCAGAACTTTAAGGGGGCTGATTTTTAATGGATAAGTTGAAATACAAAAAACATGAATTGAAAATACAGTTAAGAAAAATGGCTATTGGTCAATTCTAAACATAATTTTAAAAAGGGACATTATTTCATCTGTCGGCAAGAACTATACAAGGATATATACGAGAGTGAGTCGGAAAATAATTTTTCCCAGTCGACTGGGTTCAGAGTTATGTGTGAAAGTCAAAAAATAAAATGAGACATTAAAGATAAGACATTATTCTATTTTTCTATATAAGTACCAAATACATTGAGACATCTGTCATATTGCTTGATAAGCTTCAAAAAGCGCTTCAGTAAAAATTCAGGGCTTTGCATACGGAAGAAGTGTTTAACGGCTTGTTTGACTTCAGCATTGCTTCCAAAGCGCTTTCTGGCGAGATTCTTCTTCAAAACCGGCAACAGATGAAAGTCACTTGGTGCGAGATTAAGACTGTGATATAGGCGCTCCCAACCAAGAAATACAATATGGTTTTGCGTTGCCGTCACCGAGTTTTGTCTAGCATTGTCATCCAACAACAGAACACCATTTTCGAGAAGTCCAAGCCACTTTTTCCGAATCGCCCCTTTCAATTTCTACAGGGAGTCACAGTACCGCGTAGCATTGATGGTTCAATATTCTTCTTCAAAACCGGCAACAGATGAAAGTCACTTGGTGCGAGATTAAGACTGTGATATAGGCACTCCCAACCAAGAGTTGTAATATGGTTTTGCATTGCCGTCAACGAGTTTTGTCTAGCATTGTCATCCAACAACAGAACGCCAGTTTCGAGAAGCCCAAGCCGCTTTTTCGAATCGCCCCTTTCAATTTCGACAGGGAGTCACTGTACCGCGTAGCATTGATGGTTCCAATCTCCGAAAATTCCACGCAAAAGTAAAAAACTTCTTCGGTATGCAAAGCCCTGAATTTTTCTTGGAGGGCTTTTTGGAGCAGTATGAAAATTGTTTCAATGTACTTGGTACTTAGGTGGGAAAATTAAGTTATGTTTTATCTTTAATGTCTCACTCTATTTTTTGACTTTCATACACAACTCTGGTCACGGTCAACAGGGGAACTTATTTTCCAACTCACCCTCGTAATATATATATATATATATATATATATATATATATATATATATATATATATATATATATATATATATATTGTTACGAATTTAGTCTTATTCTAATTGTTTCTACTCATTTGTGTTCATTTCTACAGTTTAATTTGTCGTATCTAATGTGATTTCAACCCTGTTTACCTGTAATATCATTTCCACTGCATTGCACGGCCCCCATGCTTTAACATTGGTTTAAATGGTAAACTCGCCAAATATTGCAGCTAGCGCCAAGTTGGCGACGGATTTGGCGACTTAATTTTTGGCGCCAAATTTGGCGATATGTCGCCAAATGTGGGCGATAAGCTTGGCGACCATGGCAACCCTGCTCCTAATAACCCTGTCTGGCAACCCTATCGCGGTATTGTAACACTATGTATTGAGCTTTTCTCATACCTTCCGGATTTTGCTAGATCTTTCTATTTCTCGATTATTCTGGCAAGTGCCAGAGGTTTCTGACCGAAAGGTATAAAAGGGCCCGGGCCGGCTAGTCAGTTAGTCAGATCTCAGCTTTCATGCAAGTGATACCTCTCTGCTTGAGAGAGACGATTGCATAGTGCGTGTGTTATTGCTTTTATTGAGTTGTTTTGTGCTGAGTGTTTACTATTGTTTTTGTTAGTGTATTGCATCTGTGTTATCAGTATTTTCATCGATTGTACGTGAATTTCTCGAACTGTTCTACAATTTGTGGAGGACTGTTTTGGCCAAGAATAAAATTGTTTTGGATTCCGCTCTTCGGCTTCAATCATTTCGAATCCCCGAAAACGCAACAATTGGTGTCAGAAGTGGGATTGAATGCCAACAACAAGAGCGATGGAGGCCCAGTTCCAGACTCTTCTAGAAAAATTGACTGAAATGAAATCGGACTTGACCGCCAGCATGAATGCCAATATGGGCGAAATGAAATCGGAGTTGACCGCCAGCATGAATGCCAATATGGGCGAAGTGAATACCAAGCTTACTAACGTAAACGAGCAGATCAGCGCCAATATGGACGAGTTGAATAACAAACTGACCGCGAACAAGGAAGAGTTGAAAAGTGATTTGAAGGGCATTGGCGACAAATTGACGACTATGGACAAGAAATTTGAAGAAATGGAAGGAAGAATCGAGTCGGTTGAAAATAAATTCGAAGATATGGAGAGCAAACTAGAGGCGAAAATTTTCGAAAAGGTAGAAGAAGTTTCCATCTCGTTCAGGAGTGACCTAGAGAAATTGAAGCAGAAAGTCATGACTGGTCAAGGGGATGAATTTAAGTTTCAAGCTCCTTATTCCAAGCCTTCCATCAAGCTTTCTACATATGACGGAAAGTCCTCTTGGCAGGTGTATAAGACCCAATTCTCCATAGTGGCGGATGCAAACCAGTGGGACTCCCAGACCAAGGCCTGCCAGTTAGCTGCTTCTCTTCGAGCCGACGCTGCTGACATTTTGCAAACTTTGCCGGAAACACAGCGGCTGGATTTCGACGCTCTCGTTAATGCTCTGGAGTTACGCTTCGGAGAGAAATGTGTGAAGGATTACAGCAGACTCCAGCTGAAGTCACGGCAGCAGAAAGTGTCCGAAACGCTCCAAGAACTGGCGACGGACGTCGAGAGGCTTTCTCACTTGGCGTTTTCTGACTGTCCGACTGAAGTAAGAGAAGTCCTGGCGCTGCAACACTTCATCGACGGGGTGCGTGATCCAGAAATCCAGAAAGCTCTCCGAATGGCGGATCTCAAGGACTTAAAGGGGGCCCTAGTGTTTGCTATGAAATTCGAGGCAGCCCAGCAAGCAACACGAAAGGACAGACACCCCATACGAGCCGTCAACGAATCGGACACGTCGAACTCAAGTGTGGAGCGGTTAGAGCGACAGATGAGAAGCTTCATGAATAGAGTTGAGTCTTTGATGTCCCAGAAAGCAGACGGGAAGAAGACCCTTAAATGCTGGACCTGCGGTCGAGAAGGGCATCTGCAGAGAAGCTGCCGGGCACGCCAAGGCGCTGAAACTAATAAGCGCCTCCCAGAAGGAGGTGTCGGAAAACTAATTAATGGCCATCTCGTGGGGCGGAGGTTGCCAGATTTTGGAAAGCCCCACTTTCCAGTGTGTCAAATTTCGACAAAGAGTACCGGTGAGAATGGAATTTTTATAATGGGACATGTTAACGAGCTTCCCTGCAACAAGATCATCGATACAGGAGCCAATGTGTCTATCATTCGGAACGATCTGGCTCAAAAATTAAAAGAGAAACTTATTTGGACCCCGCCCCGCGTGGTGCTACAAACCGTGACGGGGGAAAAGATTAATATTCACGGAAAATTAAAAGTCAAGATCAGGTTTGGAGACACTACCTACCAACATGCTGTGTATGTCGCAGATATCGCAGACCCTTTCATTCTTGGACTGGACTTTCTAAAGGAGCATGGTTTCACTCTAGACTTCAACAAGAACGAATTACGTTCCATACACGAAGAAGTCACTATATTCAAAATTAAACACAGGACAGAATCTATTCGACAGGTAACCGCTAACGAGAATATTACCATTCCCCCAAGGACTGAAATCATAGTACCTGGATACATCGGTAACGATGTGAGTTTCAACTCTGGCCTAATTGGATCTGCGGAAAATAAAGCCAATGGATTGCTAATAGCTTCGACGCTAGTGGACCTTTCCAGAAAAACTATCCCGGTAAGAATTTGCAACGTAACTGAAAAACCTAGAGTGTTCCAGAAAGGTGAAGTGTTGGCAACCTGCAGTCCAGTAACGTGTGTCTGCAAAAGTTCGAGCTTGCTCCTATCCAACTCGCCTCAACAGTTGACTCCCGACCTTCTAGAAAATGCTGAATTGTCCCCCGAACAGAAAAAGCTCCGCAGAAAGACTGTTCCAAGAATTTGAAGACGTGTTTTCTAGAAACAGTAGCGATATTGGCCATACTACAGTGACACAACACAGAATTGATACAGCAGACCATCCGCCGATTAAACAGCACCCAAGACGATTGCCGTTTGCTAAACAGGAAGAGGTCGGAACACTACTACGAGAGATGCAGGAAAATGACATCATAGAACCGTCTTCGAGTCCGTGGGCATCTCCAATCGTCTTGGTTCGTAAGAAAGATGGCTCCACAAGATTTTGCGTGGACTATCGAAAACTTAACGACGTCACCAAGAAGGACAGCTACCCTCTTCCAAGGATAGATGACACCCTGGATACCCTTTCCGGTCATAAATGGTTCTCGACTTTAGATTTAAAGAGCGGATACTGGCAAGTGGAGATCCATCCCGAAGATAGAGAAAAACAGCATTCACTTCCGGCCAAGGACTATGGCAGTTCAAAGTCATGCCGTTCGGGCTCTGCAATGCGCCAGCTACTTTCGAGCGCCTGATGGAGACCGTGCTAAAGGGTCTGACTTTTGAAGCTTGCCTTATTTACCTGGATGACGTCATAATAGGAGGGCGTACGTTTGAAGAAGAACATCTTCAAAATATCCGGAAGGTGTTATCAAAATTAAGCGACGCTAACTTGAAGCTAAACCCTTCGAAATGCAAGTTCTTCCAGAAAGAAGTCAATTATCTGGGACACATCATCTCTGCAGAAGGTGTTCGTACGGACCCCGAAAAAGTGTCCGCCGTAAAGAATTGGAAACGCCCTGAAAACCTCCGTGAGCTGCGAAGCTTCCTGGGACTATGTACTTATTACCGAAAGTTTGTGAAAGGGTTCTCTAACATCGCAAGACCCTTGCACAAGCTAACAGAAAGTAAACAAAAGTTTCAGTGGACAAAAGAATGTGAAGATTCCTTCCTCCAGCTTAAAGAAGCTTTGACGTCTTCACCGATCTTAATATATCCACAACCGACAAGCCATTTATCTTGGACACTGATGCCAGTAATGAGAGTGTCGGAGCAGTATTATCTCAGGAAATAGATGGCCAGGAACGAGTCGTAGCTTATTGGAGTAAGTGTTTATCGAAACCGGAAAGAAATTATTGTGTCACTCGAAAAGAGCTACTGGCTATTGTGAAAGCCATCGAGCATTTCCATCCCTATCTCTATGGCCAAAAATTTCTTCTACGTACCGATCATGCCTCTTTAACCTGGCTAATGAATTTTAGAAATACTGAAGGCCAGGTAGCCAGATGGATACAACGGCTCAACGAGTATTACTTTGACATCAGACATCGTAAAGGCTCCTCGCATGGAAATGCTGATGCCCTTTCAAGAAGACCATGCCCAGAAAATTGTCGTCATTGTTCCAGAGTAGAGACCAAATATGACTATGCTATACGCCAGATAACAACTTCAACAGCGACGCCACCCGATCCCTGGAGTGACGAGAAAGTTCGAGAAGACCAGATGGCGGATCCTGATATTAAACCCCTTATAGAGTTTATGGAGTCTTCCAGCAATAAACCAAGTTGGCAGGACATCTCGTCTTATAGTCCTACAACTAAGCAGTATTGGGCCCTCTGGAATTCTCTACATCTCAGGAATGGTGTTCTATACCGAAAATTCGAATCAGAGGATGGAAAGACATTCAGGTGGCAATTAGTACTTCCTCGATCTCGTATCCCAGAGGTACTCAAAGAATTGCATGGCAGCCCAACAGGAGGTCATTTCGGCGTCATGAAAACTTTGCACCGAGTTCGAGAGCGATTCTGCTGGGGTAAAGTGAGAGCTGACGTGGAACAGTGGTGCAAGTCCTGTGATGCCTGTTCAGCTCGGAAGGGGCCGAAGATACGTAGCCGAGGGAAGCTGCATCGCTACAATGTTGGAGCACCCTTCGAACGTATCGCTTTCGATATCCTGGGACCTCTGCCAAGGACTGCGTCTGGTAATAAGTACCTACTTGTTGTCATGGACTACTTCACGAAATGGCCCGAAGTGTACCCCATTCCGGATCAGGAAGCCCCCACCGTAGCGGAGGCTGTAGTGCAGCACTGGATATCGAGATATGGGGTACCTCTTCAACTTCATTCCGATCAGGGAAGAAATTTCGTCTCTGCGGTATTGAAGGGGGGTCTGTGAACTACTCGGAATTGACAAGACCAAGACCACACCTTTGCACCCACAGTCAGATGGCATGGTGGAGAGGTTTAATCGTACCATCCTCAATAACCTCTCACTGATGGTCTCCAAGAACCAACAAGACTGGGACCAGAAAGTTCCTCTCTTTCTGCTAGCGTACCGCAGCGCCGTTCACGAGACTACCGGATATTCACCATCCCAGATGCTTTTGGCCGAGATCTTCGTCTCCCTTGTGACCTGCTGTTTGGTCGCCCTCCGGATACACCTTCATCGCCTGAGGAGTACGTGCAGAATCTCCAGGCACGTTTTGAAGATGTACACAATTTGGCTCGAGAACGGATCAACCTGAGGACGGAGAAGATGAAGACTCGGTACGACACAAAAGCCACAGGACATCAATTCAAGGAAGGTGACAAGGTGTGGTTCTACAACCCGACTCGACGCAAAGGACTTTCTCTAAGCTACAATCGCATTGGGACGGTCCTTATACAATTTTAAAGATAATAAACGACGTCGTAATCCGGATCCGTAAGTCAACGAATTCGAAGCCTAGAGTCGTTCATTACGACAGGCTTGCTCCATATTATGGCCATAATTCTTAGTGTGTCAATTATTTTGTAATTTATTTTGACCATGGTCTTGTATAAATAAGTTAGTGTGTAAATAATCTTGTAAATAATTTTGTTTGTTGTTTTGTAAGTGTTTATTTTGTACTATGCATTAGGTGTTTATTTTGTACTATGTATTACATGTTTATTATTGCATATACATTTAATTGTTTTTAATCAATTGCTTTATTATTATGTTAACGTCTGATGAAGGGTTGTACTGCCCGGGACGTGCAGTTCTTGAGAGGGGGGGCAATGTTACGAATTTAGTCTTATTCTAATTGTTTCTACTCATTTGTGTTCATTTCTACAGTTTAATTTGTCGTATCTAATGTGATTTCAACCCTGTTTACCTGTAATATCATTTCCACTGCATTGCACGGCCCCCATGCTTTAACATTGGTTTAAATGGTAAACTCGCTAAATATTGCAGCTAGCGCCAAGTTGGCGACGGATTTGGCGACTTAATTTTTGGCGCCAAATTTGGCGATATGTCGCCAAATGTGGGCGATAAGCTTGGCGACCATGGCAACCCTGCTCCTAATAACCCTGTCTGGCAACCCTATCGCGGTATTGTAACACTATGTATTGAGCTTTTCTCATACCTTCCGGATTTTGCTAGATCTTTCTATTTCTCGATTATTCTGGCAAGTGCCAGAGGTTTCTGACCGAAAGGTATAAAAGGGCCCGGGCCGGCTAGTCAGTTAGTCAGATCTCAGCTTTCATGCAAGTGATACCTCTCTGCTTGAGAGAGACGATTGCATAGTGCGTGTGTTATTGCTTTTATTGAGTTATTATTTTTGTGCTGAGTGTTTACTATTGTTTTTGTTAGTGTATTGCATCTGTGTTATCAGTATTTTCATCGATTGTACGTGAATTTCTCGAACTGTTCTACAATTTGTGGAGGACTGTTTTGGCCAAGAATAAAATTGTTTTGGATTCCGCTCTTCGGCTTCAATCATTTCGAATCCCCGAAAACGCAACAATATATATATATATATGTATGTATATATATATATATATGTGGCAGCCAAAGCCAAGCAGTCTTCGCGCGCAGGCGCAGCAAATCAAAACTAAACTTCTTGGACATTAGAGCAGAATTAGAGAGAAGAGAGAATGCGAGAGGTGCGCGAGCAGGCGTTACCTTCTGCATATCATCGTCAAACTTATCTGTTAAAAATCTACCTTTTTAATTAATTTTTGTTTAATGTTAAATAAACCATAAGAAAAACGTATTGGACCCCTTGTTGTCTCCCACAAATTATGGGGGTTCGGCCGCGATCGATAAAATTTCGATTTTGAACCAAAGTCAGGACAATGAACAAAAGCGTCCGTGAGGAGACGCTCCGCCATTTTTCGAAAACTTCGTTCAACCTGTGTAGAGGTTTGAACTCAGCATAAATATTCAACCTGTGTAGAGGTTTGAACTCAGCATGAAAATTCCGCCTGTGTAGAGGCCGGGATTGAAAAAATTTCGATTTTGATCAAAGTTTGGAACGTGAACAAAAGCCGTCCGTGGAGGAGACGCGCCGCCATTTTTCGGAAACTTCGTTCAACCTGTGTAGAGGTTGGATTTTTCAACTTCATTCCGCCTGTGTAGAGGTCGGAACAAATAACAAAATAACCTGTGTAGAGGTGTATTTTTCAACGAACCATCGACAAATTCCGCCTGTGTAGAGGCCGGAACTACAATTTCACAAACACCTGCGAAGAGGTGTCAATTCGAACAATTTCAACTATATTACCTGCGAAGAGGTGAAATCAGTGGAATCAACGTTTTTATTGGATACATCGTACGTGCGAGCAACAAGGAGCCAGAAAAAAAAAAAAAGGTAGGATCTTTCCATAATTTTTCTAAAATGTATAAAAACGCTCTTAAAGAGGATCTCATAAGAGTTGTTGAGAATCTAGACGGTACTGTGGAGAGTACTGACACTATAGTTAAACTAAAGACTAAAATTGAGAACAGTAGTACATTTGAAAGTGATCCAGATTTCGTTAAAACTTTAATTCAAAACTGTATAGATGAGAGAGTATCGCAAAACGAAAGAGAGGTAACTTAAGAAAAACAGAAAATTGAGCTCGCGGAACTTCAGTTAGCAAAATTAGAAAAAGAAGTCGAACTTCAAAGGGTTAAAAATAAAGCATTAAGTTTAAATCCTGCAGCTAAAGTCGAAGAGAAACAGTTCAAAACTTTAAATAAGGAAACCGCAACTCATATTGGCATTCGAGAAGCAGAAGATTGGTTTAGGCCTATTGATTTAGCTAAAGAGTGCGATATTTATAATTCATCTAAAAGCGGATCACATAAAAAAATTCCTATTACTTATGGATATACCCAAGACCCCTTTAAAAATAGATCACAAAACTTTAAAACAAAGATTAAAGAGAACTATCCCCAATATCTTGAAAGAGAAAATAAAAATTGCTTTATATGCGGTGATTCATCTCATTGCGCAAGAGACTGTGAGAAGCGTTTTAAACCTAAAGAATCTAACAGCCACATCCATAATAAAATAAACGTGAATACTTTGAAAGTCGAGAGCGAAAAACAAAATAGCGATGAATTCTCAAATCTTCAATACGTAAGCATTTTTGTGGAAAATCAACCCGTAACAGCCTTGATCGATTCAGGTTGCCAGATCCCAGTTTTAAATTCCTCACTAATTAGAGTGCAAACACCTTCCGAAGAAATCATAACATTAAGCTCATGTTTTGGCGAACAGCGTATGGTAGAAGTTAAACCCATAAATATTTCTCTTGATCAACATTCTCCCGGTATAAGTGTTCGAACGGCGATATCACCGACCTTGACCGAAGAATTTATTATATATCCCAGTGTATATTCTGAAATAGAGAAACTAGGCCATGCAAAGAGCGATGTTTTATTAAGTGAAAGTGAATCCTCTTTGAGTGCAGATTATGGTGTTTCTTTTCCAAATGTTTCTGTTTCAAATGTGATAGAAAACTCTAGTTATGATTTGCCATATGTTAAAAACTTTAATACTAGAAATGATTTGAGTTCTCTAATTAAGGATTATAAATGTAATAAAATTAAGAGTACTAAGTTAAAATTGAGTATTGTAAGAGAAAAATGTTCTGATATAGTATTGTGTAAGAAAGTCAATCGTGCCATGAAAACGAGTTCCGTGGAATTTATCTCCCGATCTCCTACCCCTTCACCTATGGAGAGTAATTATCGACGGTTTGTGTTGCTCCGAAGGATCTTTCAGCCCTGGCAGTGGAAACGAAGGAAAAAGAGAAATCGTTTTGAACAGACGTCCAGAACTCTACAGAGGAAAATATCGATGCGTTCAACCAAAGATCAACTTGTTAAAAAAAGATGTTCTTATGCCTGTGAAACAATGTTTTCCTGTGGAACCTTCCGGATGTCGAAGAGATGCCTTCACATGATGGAGAAACTGTCTAGTTCAGCAGAATTATGATATGTTAAATCTTTGTGTATTTGTCGTATAGTCCTTGTCTTTTCCGTCTTTTTTGTATGTTTCAGATTCTCCTTTGGTCTCTATGGACGTACCGCTGCGGACAGCGTACAGTCAGGCTGGCCGATTGTGGCAGCCAAAGCCAAGCAGTCTTCGCGCGCAGGCGCAGCAAATCAAAACTAAAACTCTTGGACATTAGAGCAGAATTAGAGAAAAGAGAGAACGCGAGAGGTGCGCGAGCAGGCGTTACCTTCTGCATATCATCGTCAAACTTATCTGTTAAAAATCTACCTTTTTAATTAATTTTTGTTTAATGTTAAATAAACCATAAGAAAAACGTATTGGACCCCTTGTTGTCTCCCATATATATATATATATATATATATATATATATATATATATATATATATATATATATATATAGGGCCATTGAGGATTTAAGAGAAAATTCGAAAAGTGTACCGACTATTCGCTCTTGCCTTCTGCCAGAACCCGCCTTCTTACCAGCATGACAGAAAAATACAACATCATAGTTCTCCTGAAACGGGCTTGGAAGCCACTTCGAATCTCAGGAACTTGCAGAATTTACCAGTGACCATTTTTTTACCTCAATTTGCAAACAGCCGATTAATCCATTCATGTGAGAGCATTTAAAGTGATTGTTAACACGTGTTAAAAATGGAGACATCCAAAATAAAACCAGTTGCAGTGGTAAGGCTTTTAGTGAAAGAAGGTCAGCATTTATCCCCGAACAGAAGCTACTTATGGTGAGCAGTAATTAGGATGAACAGCCACGAACAAATGAAGAAAACGGGTTCGGTAACAGTGGATATCACAATATCGAATCTGCCAAGATCACAGGGAAAGTAAATTGAGACATCGGCAATGAATTCATTGTTGCTGTTGATGAAATTGTTTCAAGATAATCGAAGGGTTGCGACATTTGTACAGTATTGTCCGAATAAAAAAGAAGAATTCAATCAAACGTCCCACCAACATCTATAGTACTGCAAAATCTGCGTATATTAAATACCGAAACACATTACCCCTGCTCACAATACACAACGAGACGGGACTCAGCCGTCAACATTTGATCAATTTCAACGAAGATCCAGCATTTATGAAATGCTGATGGTGTTACCATTACATTACACTCTGATAAGGGACTCCTTGAGGCCCTGGGCCCTTGTGCAAAAATGGGCCACGATTGCGATACTTTTTTCAAATATATGTAGATTTCATAAAAGTTAAATTGGTTCATATAGGTTTTATGAAAAGATGAATAAGAGCAACCCATAATAAAATGAAGTTTTATTTCAAAATTCGTTTTATACGCGAGGTTTTTTTTAATAAATTTATAAAATCATTAATCATGTCTGCAAAATCAAATATTAATATTTCCGTTTCTATTGATGCTGAGCCACTAAATTCAGTTCAGTTCCTTTTCTATATTCATAAAGCCTGGTGCTTATAGTCACGAATTCATGGCCAACGTTGTCGAGTCATGTGTGTGGACTGGAACTCTATAGTGCAATTGAAGACCCGCAGTGTAGAGGGGTTGAAGCACGTTAAAACTGTCACGACTTAAAGTCCTCCCATAGCGTGGTGTGATAGTTTGTAAAGGGGGAGAGTGCCAATTCAGGTGTAGTTCAAAATTACGAAGTCTGTGACTTCATAAAGTCCTCGCGTTGCCTTATAGTGTGTGATGTTTATAAATACTCACTTACGCAATATTCATCATTTGTAGAATTATAATTTTTTAATTATCTTCAATTTTTCCACTTCTTTCCTTTCCTTTTCCTTCAGTATTTCGCATCAAAGATCAGATATCATTTTAAATGTTGACATTCCAAATTCAGTCTTGCCCTCATGAATATCTTTATCATAAAATTTCGATATTTTCTCGAATTATTTTATATTGGCGTGCGATAGTCAGGGCAGGATTTCTACGCAGTCTAGATGCCTCCAGACGCGTCTGCGGTTGTCGTCAGGATACAGTTGGAAACGGTACTCGCAACTAAAGATTATATGCCCCCAGTTAGCGCAGTTCCACATTGACCGAGCTCAGGACCACTGAAATTGGACTTGACGATGTACTGGTGGAAGAGATAAGCGGCGTAATGGTCAGTGCGATCCTAAATTCCACTCTTTCATTCGTCTGTGGAGATTTATGGTGGTGTCATGAGTGAGGAACAAGGTGGATAGTTGATAACGACAAATTCGGTGCAGTGACATTTGCTCTGAAAATGGCTGTATATTGAGGCACTCGGTCAACCACTGCCGTTGTTGACCCCTCTTGCCAGCATCATCCAATCGCCACATTGCCTCGACCCGGATGTCGAGCAATTCTTCTATTCGTCCAACCAACCTCTTTCAGTCCGTTGGAACGACCTCTTTCAAACTCTGACATCTGCTATTAATATGTAAGAACCTTTCGACATTGTTTCATCGGACTTAAGATATCGCAGTCAAAATGCAACAGAAATGTTGACCATTACTTCCAATGCACTGGAGCTCCCGCTATCCATTCCTTAGACACCAAATTTTAATCATTTGTATGTTTGGTCCAAATGCCTATGCATACGAAATTTCATTACAATCGGGCAGTTCCTTGGTGCGTCGATTTGTTTTTCTTTTTGTAGAGTGTATTTTATTTTATTTTAAGCGTTTGAATATTTGTAAATTATCTTACAAAGGGAGGGTACGACAAAGGAAATTCATTTGGGGTCTCGAGACTTGGTGTAATAGTAATACACCTTTTGGGTGTTCAACCCTCAATGTAATTCCACCGAATGGCCAGTCAATTCGAAGAAAATAGCCTTCGAAATTCATGCTTAACTTTTATACAATTAAGTTTTAATCTCTACCAGTGATGGAATAGCACAGTTGGCAGGACGCCTGCTTTCTATGCGGGAGGATATGGTTCGAATCCCGAGATGAACTTGTTCGAGCACGTGCTGTGGTCGCCGCCCAGCGGTGATTAAGTATATTAAGCGAAACGAGAATTGGGGTTTTTTCAGAGTGCGTGTGGGAGATCAGACGAGCGAGAGCGTGGAATTACGGTGCCCATCGCAAAGTTCCGACATACGCCCCGAGCAATCGAGAAAGAAAAATAAAGGTGTTTTGTCAACAACCTCGTCTGGTTTCTTGAGAGCAACACATAAGAACCACTCCCCAACAGAACTTTTTTTTTCAATTCATTTAATTATTTTTTTTTAATTAAAGAAACTTATTTATGAAAAGTTTATTAAATATTAAATGATATTTTATGTAATTATTTTGTATTTTATACAGTAAAAAAATACTGTAATTATATAAATATTTATATTAAATTTTATAAATACATTTTTTATTAATAAATAATATTTATAATGAAACATAAAATAAATATTAAATGATATTTTACATGAAAATTAGCTACAAGTAGTTTTATAATGCGAAATGCAATATACTATAAATAAAATATTGTACATAATATAAAATAATTTATAAAATATATTATATTATTATTAAATTAATTATTTTATCATTAATATAATAAAAATAATAAATGTCTTTCTTATATTTTATTAATTTAATTATTTTACAGTTATATAAAATATTTAATAAGTCCTTTTTAAAAAAATGTATTTAATTTTAATAAATTTATTTAAATAATTTTAATAATAAATTAAAAATAATTTTTATAAATTAATAATTAATGAATTATAATTAAAAATAATTTTAATTAATAATACTTTTAAATAACTTTAAATAATTTAAATAATAAATTCATTCAATTTTTTTTTACTTTATAAATACATAAATACAAAAATTACATAAAATATCATTTAATATGAAATAAACCTTTCATAAATAAGTTTATTTAATTTTAAAAAAATAAACGAACAGAGAAGAAAAAGTTCATCTCGGGATTCGAACCCTATCCTCCCTCATAGAAAGCAGGCGTTTTACCAACTATGCTATTCCATCAGTGGCAGAAATTAAAACTTAATAGTATAAAAGTTAAGCATGAATTTCGAAGGCTATTTTCTCCGAATTGACTGGCCATTCGGCGGAATTACATTGAGGGTTGAACACCCTAAAGGAGTACTACTAAATGAATTTCCTTAGTCGTGCCCTTCCCTTGTTAAATCTCAAGGCAATACAATGTGAAAATAAAATCATAATTACCTTTAGCTGTTTCATACAAATGAAATTTAAAGTAAGGAATTTGCTATATAAAACTGCAAGCCACTGATTTCTTCAAAAATGTGTGATTTCTGACACCTTCATTTCAACCCTCCTTTTAATAGCCCTGAGGAATGTTATAAAACAGAGAATATGTTTTTGTCACTTCTGTTGGAGGTTTAAGTATATCTCTTGTCCATTCTTCAGCGATCCTTAACTCATGTGTGTTAACGTTGCTGGAAATCACTTTAAGGAGTTTCTCTTATGTCTTTGACTATTTTCCCACGCCAGCAATTTATCAATAAATTTGACTTTTCCTTCTGTAGTAGTAAGACTAATATATTTCCTCTAATTCTCAACGAAGTTTGTTAATGATATATTTACTATAGAAGTAACTGTCTTCAGCCTGTCAAATGTTCAATGTATATACAACTAGTGGTAAAAATTTTCAGTAGATAATGCTGAAGAATGTGGAAGAGTAACAATTTTAGTAAATATAAATATCTTTGTTTAATAATATACAGAGACAAAAGTCTGAAGAGCCACAAACATCTATGCAAAGAGCCGACCCTTGGCCTAGGTCTAGACATGAACAAAGGACATGATTTAATGTAATTCAGTTTTGCCACTGTCACTAGTAGGAAATTCCTGGTTGTTCGGTAAGTATGGCCGAGAATAATAATTGGATAAAGTTTTTCCTGATAATGGTCGAATACAGGCCAAGTCGAGACCCTGCACCCCTCCTTGAGGGCGAGGCCCGTGCCTTAAGACGTCTCTGACTCTACCGGGAAAAAAATCAATCATAATGCCGGAGAATGTCGTGTTAACGTTTTTCTTATATTACTACGGACCACTTGTGATTGATTTCCAGCAACAATAGTGCACTATCAATTCTGCAGCACTCAAGCAAAACTTCCAAAAGCTATCAAAAGTAAGCCATTATATTTTCCTCTCACGGAAAGTGATCTTTCTTCATTATAACAGCCGACCACATATCTTCCATGAAACTCAGACAACTATATATGAATTCCGTTGATAAATACTAGAGTTCATAGAATACAGCCCAGATTAGTTAGTGTAACTTTGATTGAAAAGGAAAGTTGTCATTTGGACAACGAATGACGGAAACAATGCAGGACTTCTACAAAAATTAACATCAACCATTCTGCACATGGAATTCCCAATGGAGTTTAAATGGCGTACGCCAGACAATATTCTAGGTTGTAAATTTTATTTAATTTTTTAAAGACTGCAGTTATTAGATGATATTAGCTATAGGGAATGAGTGAATATTACGTCGCACTGCTCAGCTACACGAGGGCTTTTGGCGACGGACTTCCAATTTTGAACCATGGTCAAGCGACAGGGACGACAACTGAGCTGGCACACACCCCTCCTGACTACCATAACACACCAATATGATGACGTTTGAACTCTCGACAGATTTAACTTGCATCGCTCCCCTACACGGCGGGTCTTTAGTGGTACTGGGCTCGAACTCATGACAAGACAACCACGATCCGATACCTTGACCACTAGGCTACCACGGCCATTAGCTGTAGGGAATCGCGATCTACGTTTCTAAAGCGAAATGCCATAGAATAAAAAATAAAGCAAAAATATAATATAAACCAGTTTTTTCTAAATTCCTGTTTATATTATTTGTTATATTGTTAAGTGGTTGTGCAATTATTAGCATTATGATTGTATTATGCGTTATATACTATAGAAAAAAATGTAAGGGAAGGAAAGGGACATAAAGAAAATTATTCTTTTAAAAGAGGTAGAAATTGGAAAATGTCACGGAATTCTTGTACTATACTTGTTGAACTTTTCGAGTTGGCGACCCCATTTTTGTACAAAACTTTTGTCCGACCCCATAAGCATTGCGCAAAGTTTACACATGCTTGGGTACTTCTACAGCATATTATTGTCTTGAAGTATATTATTGTTTTGCAGGATTAAACAACCGCAGTAAATTTTTACTTAGAATATAACGATAAAGAAATTTTAATAAACAAAACAAAAAACATTATATAATTACACAGTAAATTGTACATAAACTATAATATGTCTATTAAGTATTGTCATTTTGTTCATATTTCTGAGATCATCATCTTTTATTAACAAAGGTATATGAAATATTTAATTATTAATAGGAAGGATGTGCTTAATTTTTTTGTGATATTAAATCATGGAATAGTCGACACAGCCAAAGTACTCCCTCAATATTCTTTAGGTTTGTGTGATCGATACTCCAATAAGAATCTAAATAAATAATTACTGGAAAGTACGACTTTAATAAACAGTTAATTATTTTGTTGCATCCAGGAGTTTGCAGCTTTAATGCCAGTAATTTTGTTTGAAGTGTAAATTTAATCATAGAAAAACCTTTTAAATTATTGAAATTTTAATACCTTAATTCTGATGAGGGGATAAATTGATTTAATTCTGGAGACATGTAACAATGCTACTGCCATAGATGCATTTATCTGCAGGTAAAATAATACCCTTATATCGATTGCTCAAAAATGCACGCAAATTAGTTTTAATTTCGTTAATCACAATTTTGATCAGTATGTCAGATATATTGTTGCTAATTTTACTTTCAAATATTTGACTTACAAAAGAGAAAATGAAAACGGACTAAAATTAAAAATGATTTCGAATATAGGCACAGGGCCGGATTTTAAAAATAAGGTCTTAACAAAACCCTAATTTCACTTTCTCTTATTATGTATATCTGTCAAGTACAGATAGCCTGAAATTCTCCAACCATTTTATATCTAATTTTATATCAGTCCACCAGGAATTGTCCTCCAAATTGTAGTGGCAAGTTTTGGCCATGAATGGCGGTAGCATAACAATATTACCTTGATATTTATTGGTTGGTACTGCGGTCGGTATAGTGATTATGCATAAGGCCATTACTTTTCATAGGTTTACTAACATTAATCTACCTACTTCGTTGGGTATTTCATGATAAGTATGATTATATTTTATTAAGTTGTTGATATCTAAGTCTTAGCATTAAATGTTAAACTCTATTCAAAAACCTTTTAATGGCCAGCATCTATTAATTAAAAAAGAACAGGATTTTAATTTCTAAAATGGAAAACTGATGGTTTAATTACTGAAAAATAGGCATTTTCAACATCTCACCCCCTACGAAGATGATTTCCGTAAAATTCGTTCACAGCAGCTTTCTACTCAACAAAAGAAATAGACTTGATAAAATTCAAGTCTGCAAGTTCAATAGTTCAAAAACGGAAGTTTTAATCTGTAGCATCCCCCCACCCATGGAAGTTGATTTCCACAAAATCTGTTCTTAAAGGTTGTTCCAGATTTTAGCTCCTGAAACTCCATATGAATGTAAAATTGAAATGTAATTAAAAAGTTTCTCTTTTGAAGGAAACTAAAAGTCTCTCTAATACTCAATGAACTTCTGTTTTTGTGCGATTTATTACATGCTCTGATGAAAAAGCATCCAAACACTGTCATTATTCATATTTCTTTTTGCAAAATTAGTAATGCTATTTTCTCTAGTGAAATATTTTGGATTGCTAATCTATTAATTGTACTTTCAAAAACATTCTTTCCACTGTGAGTTATCACGAGTCCAACACATAATTTTGAGAATCATCAATTTCAATATCCTGATCACTTCCCAATCCAGATGATATAACAGGAATAAAACTTTCTTTGTATGAGTTTTTTTTTCGATAATTCTCCTCTTCTGATTAATTATCGGATATCTTTCTTAGAAAGCACAGTTATTTCTTCTGTATTATAAGTCATTGCTAACAAAGAGAATTTTGTATTTCATGAATAGAAAGTCACAAAGAATGAAAAACCCTCACAAAAAAAACTCTCTCTCTCTAATTATGTAACTCAAACTCACTAAACATAACTCATAAGTAGCTACTTTTGCATTAAATAAACTCACAATGGTCAGAAGTGAAAAAAAAACTTCCCGAGCATCCCTACTCTTCCTTACATACATAACACTATAAAACCATCAAACACATGAACAAAATTTTTAAAACGGAATCAGAATCACTGCAGTCCAGCTGACACCAGATAGGCAGTATATGTAATCTATGTCTGATAAATGTTTAAATAAAATAAATTGCCCATAACTTTCTATGTGAATTCTTTCAACAAATGTCATGCAAGTCGAGATCAATAGGAAGAATCCATCAAAATTTACAGATTTTGAAAAAGAATTTAGATGCATTTGTATTAAAATGACACTATGTACCTACTGTTTTAGTGTTAACAGTAAAATCTGTAAAATATGGCATTTAAAAATTTGCTCTTCTGGAATTTTTTTTAATGGCTTCTTTAATAAAAAGCAGTATTCTGAAATTTCCATTTTAAAATTGTAAATGTTATAATAGTCAAATGGAATTTTTAACTATCTTTTCAAGTATATTCTCCTATATCAACAGATTAAGTACCTAATCGAATTTCAAAATATTTATGATAATGGGAAAGAAATTTAGATTGAAGCCTCTTATTTAGTTACTCTTTCAAAAAAATGCTTAAAATTTCATTCTGAAAAAATTCCAGATTTGAGAAAGTAATCAAAAATTCCATATAAATAACAATCTTTATGAATTCAAAACAAATAGCACATGAATGACAGTCTCAAGTGGTTTCAATGTAAATAGATAGCCTTTGTGTTAAATTGATTTTCAAAGGAAGAATTTTTAAACTAAGACATTTATATATACACACACATTTAAAGTCATGATCATCCTTTATAACATTTTCAATGTTTTACTAAATTGGGTTAAATGATTTATAAGTTAAGGAACAGAAAAAGATTATAATGGTAAAAACAAAGTTAAATTAGTTTTCTTTTGTCAAGTATTGGCCAGGAAAATGTTATTCAACAGCAAAGAAGATTTCATACCAACAAATCACACATGTACAGCAGAACCTTACGTAAGAGGGACAATTCTGCTGTGGTCTCAGTCTCTTTGAATAAGGGCCTCAATGTATTTTCTTCCAATTCAGAGATACTGATAAAGAGTTTAAAAATTTTTTTTAAAAAAAAAAAAGGAGAAATAAATAAAGATATAAATACTTCGTTAATAATCTTTTGAGGTTTCAAAGGTCAGTTTTTGTACTCAGTGAAAGATATTGCATATTATTTTCAAATGTTTCCTTAAATATAAATATATATGTGTGTATATATATATGGCATAAACTCTCTAATCAAACAGTGGGACAGGAACAGAGAAAAATAGTATTACACTAATATATTTAGTATCTAGCTTTATAGACAAAGATAAATACATACAATGTAGCATTTGCACATAGTAGTGGTGTGTTTTCATTGGGTTTACATTTGAAAGGCTGACCATGGAAAATAGAATTCTTTTAGAGTAGGGATTTTGCACAAATAACAATTACGAAAAAAAAAAGCTTTTAAATATAAAATGATTTTAGTATCTTAAGAAATTATAAGGCAATCAAAAGACAAGGAGCATTTGGGGTGGGAGAGGTGTGAAAATTGGACCTTCTATCAAGATGCTGGGACCTCAGAATGTAGATAAAGTGAAAATGTCTATCATTTATAGTTTTCAATAGCATTAGGGCCAAAAGAAATGTAGTTTAGTATTTGTGTGTTATTTTTACAAACGTTCTAGCATGGGTTCAAATTGGAAAAGGTGAACACATTGAAGTACAGATTCACACAGCAGAAATTGCAAAGCTTTGTTTGTGAATTTTAGGACAGAAACTTAGAATAAGTAAAAACTAAATTAGCCACATGCTAAAGAATACAGAAAAAATAAAAATATAATGGATTTCAAATTCAAATAAATATTCCAAGAATGTAAAATTTAGAAAAATTGAAGCATATAAAATTGATGCAGCAATGTTCAATTGGTTTTGTTTTCTAAGAAATATTTCTATAAGAGAAGTATTATTGAAAAAAGTTTTGGAAAGTCTGAGATTACATGTACTTTAGAGCATGAAAATCATTGCTCAAATAAATTTAAAGAAATACATTACACTACTTTTAAGACTATTTGTAAACAAAAATTAGTAGATATGTAACATGTAATAGATTGGATACAAAAATTAAATGAAATTTGTGAAGGATATGAGGCTAAAAACATCTACAATACTGATGAAACTGGATCAACTTATCAAATTTTGCCTAATAAAATTATATGCTTCAAAGGAGAAAAGCGTTCTGGGGGTAAAAGTCTCCACAGAACATCTAACAGTGCTATTTGAGTTAGCACTGATGAAATGATGTTTAAGGAGTTTAAAAATCACTTATAATCATGTCAAAAAAAAACCTAAGGTCAAACACATCAATCCAAAAGCTTTATCATTGGTATTACAATAAAAAGTCATGGATGGCACAAAGCATAATGTTAGAATGGTTAATTGCTTTTGATAAAAGAATATGTATAAAAAGCAAGATTTTGCTGTTTCTTGGCAATTTGCCAGCTCCTCCACCAAATGCAGAATTGAAATAAGCAAGTTTTTCTGCTACCTAATACAACATTAGTATTACAGCCTTCAGACAAAAGACCAGGAAGCTCTTCAAAGTTCCTCACAAAAAAACTGTTTTTACACCATGTTCTTAGCAAATTGCTTGTAGAAATAACAATCATCTATAAAAAATGTGTTAATATATTGAATGCTATTCAGTGCAAAAAGACTATTAATATTAAACTCTCATCATAAAGTAGAGTTCAATACTTGTTTTTAAAAAAGCAAATTTTCACAACAAAAAAATCTCAGTTTCAAATACTCTCAGTGAATGAAAATGAACTAGTTGAATTTGTTAAAATCAGTGGCTGAACTCAAATGCAAGAATATGTAGAAATCAATATGAAAACTTGTGTACAGAAGATACCGATGACATTATTTTTTTTATTTCAAATGCAGTGGATGATGTAAGCATGAACAAAAATAGCTTGGAAAGTAGTGAGGAAGATAATGAAGAGCCAGACAAAAAGTGAGTCATAAAACTATACAGATGCCTTAAAATGCATCTCCCAATTCAAAAAATTCACAGCTTTTGATGGTAAAACATTCAAGATCATAAATTATTTTTAATATCCATGTACAAAACAAAAAATATTAACAAAGCACAGATTTTCAATAAATTTCTGTAAGTACAAAACCCCCTATTACTGATTTCATACATTTTTGCAATAAACTTTTTTAATTAAGAGAGAATTTTCATTTTTCATAAACTTCAAACTCAAAGAAACACTTGTGTTATTTATTTATATATCATTTATTTAAATTTTGATACAACCTGAAATTCTAATTAAATTACTTCTTTGTAAGACCCTTTGAAAAAGAGAGACACCTTTATATAGAGCACAAATTGTCTGATTCAGTGAGATCTCTTGTAGGGAGCTACAAATATATATGTGTGTGTGTAACAAATTTGTTAATAAATTTGGTTTTCATTTCTTATATAATGTATATATTGTTGATTAAATTCCAAAAAAGACTGATGATAAATGCTAGATACAAATATGGCATAGTCAACTTAATAAATTGAAAAATGTAATGAATTAACAAGTATTATATATGCACAAACAGCTATATGTATTTATAAAAAACACCCAGATTTCCCTAGAAAATTTATTTGATACCAATTTGTTACATACGCTTTTGTTGATTATGGAAAACTTTAAAAGGGCAAAAGCATTGTAAATTTGCAATAATGTGGCAATTTTTAATGATACATAAGCAAAAAGTAAAAAAAAAATGTTGTGTACGTACATATTGCTCCACCACAAACACAAAATTAAAAATTTACAGGACTATCATTTTTACAGATGACACTAAAAACTCTTATTTCCTCCACTCTTAGTAATACTTTCCAGTACAGATTTATCTAAATTATTCCATGCTTGTATAATAGTCTCTTTCAGATAACAGAGGTGTAATTTAGGTTATATGTTCTTAGTTTGTTATTCCCAAGCGTTTTCCGAAGATGTGAGGTTTCAAGTACAGGCTGTCCAGTTCAGTAAATCAATTTGTTAGCCACTAAACACTGTATGGTGCTACTGATAAAAAGAATATCAGTATTGTCTTGCTGAAACATACAAAAAATACTCATTTATAAAGTAAACATTTCTGTTTTAGCACATCTTCATTTGTTAAACTTTTCATTTTACATGAGACAAATACATTCCAGAAAATGCAATATTCCCCACCAAGGTATCTCTTTGAAAAAACTTTTTTCGTTTTTCAAATCATGCCAGTATGAATTAATTTCATGTGGACCATTCAGATTAAACTTTTTTAATCATATTGTAGATTGCAGTCCACAAAATTACTAAAGCAGCCAGAGGTACATGAGGAAAAAAAAAAAAAAATACAGTAAATAATCAGGGGGAGGGGGAAATTTACTGTAGACTGGTTGTTTCCCTCTTTTTACAAACTCAAACTATGAATTGTTGTGGACTAGTTGTAAATATGTTGCTGTTTTTAATTTTCTAATCTTGCTTTAACAATGAAAGAGGTGGACTTCAAAAGACACCTGACTGTTTTAGAATACATTGTTTCCTTATCTGGTGTTGCGAATAGCACTAAATTTGATGCTGCTAAAAAATTCAAAGTTAATTTTTTGAAGAGAGTACAGACAACAAATTTTCAACTACATTATCGTATTTTACTTGAGATTTCTTAGTTTCCACTGTCCTTATGTGTTTCAATTAAACCTTCCTTACCTTCTGATAATTATAAACCATGAGGTATTGTAATTAAAAATTTCTAAAATATACTATACAATAATCAACATGCTGTTTTGACAAGAAAATGAATTGTTAACCAATATTTATATGTAACATCATGTATAATTACCACAGAGTACAAGTACATAACATCTTTTTAGTGTACCCTCCCATTTAGAGCAACAATTCTTTCCACATATACAAATCACTTTAATAAACTTTTATTTTACCTCAAGAATTTTACAGCATTCATGGTGGACCTATAAATAAGTAAAGTGGTATAAGTGTATATATATGTGGTTATAACTCATACAGAATACCAATATTTTCATCAATGTAAATGGAGTTGTGGTGAGTCGTGATTGTTATCCTTTAGAGATAATTGTAACATCATTTCTTGATACTGAACAAATTTAATAAGTTTCACTTCTAACATAGTGTTCCTTTTGTGTATGCTAGGGATAAAAAGTATGGTATGTGTTCAACACAGGAAGATTAGTTTTATATAACTTTTCTCCTCTATGTCAGTATAACATAGAAAGTGCACTTCAGTGAGACACAATTTGAGTTTATTACAATTACAAAATATAACAATTACCTATAATATAAGTAACGATAAGAAATTATTACAGAACTCAATAATAGCATGCACATGTTTATGTTATATTAATAAAGTGTGATTGCACTAAATGAACAATAGAATCATTGATATTCATACAAAATATACTAGCCTCAAAAGCACTTTTATTATAAATGATTGCTTACAATTTCACAACATTCAACAGAGATAAATGCAAAGAGCAATGAAAATTTTTGAGCTAATTGAAAATTTATAAAATATCAAAAAAATATACCTTTAAAATTTCATATTATAAAAACAGGTGTGCAAGACAATCCTCAAAGAAGAATATTTGACATAATATAAATTGAAAGATTTTCGACAACTTCTTCCTGCAAAATAAAAACATAAAAATTTGTAGTACAATTAAATATAACGATTAAATTGATTTTGGACATTTAATTTTTATTTTATGTAACAAAACTTAAAAGTTAAAAGAAGCCAACATTTAAATGAAAGTGAAATAGAAAGCATTATGTACAGTAATTGCAAAAACTTATCATTATGGATAATCAGGTGTGTGTTAAGATTTCTTTTATAATTTGAAATCATATTAAAAATTTAAATACATTATTAATATAACTAATGAATAAATGAAATAACCAAAAAATTTAAAAAGTAAAGAACATACAAACTCATATACAATTTAATTCTTTCTTTTAGCAAAATAATAAAAATATAATTAAAAATATACAAAAATGTATTTATGGACATTTTATTCATTAAGAAGCTAAATGATCAAATGTTATCAATAAGCAAATAATCTTAAAATTTCATAATTAAATGCAAATAGTCTTATTAGTTTCAACTTCATAAATATCTAATTATCTATTTTTAAGTATGTAAATAAATCATTTCTTGCAAAATGCAAGAACTTTTTAAAAATAATTTTATAAAAGTCACGCAATTTAAAATTACATTATTTTATTCAGATAGCAATTTCATTTATAACAAATTAATTGAAAGAAGCAAAATAATTTATTATAAATAAATATATTTACAGAATTATTTTAATTACTGTAAAATCCAGCATATAATGTGCACTGACATATAACATGCACCCATACTTTTAAGCTGCTTAAGGTATATTCTCTGTATAATGCGCACCCCCTTTTTTACAAATAAACATGAAATGTGCGTACACGATACTCTTATGTTTTGAAGTAATTTATTTGAAGTATTATTTTAAGCATTGGAAAAAAATGGTATACTTCTAGAACTTCAAACCTTTAAGTATATAAGGAATGTTATTTCTTTTAAATAAACAGTATTTTGATATATGTAAAAGCTTAATATTTTCTAAACTAATTTTTTATATTTTTTTGAAGCTCTTATTTTTATATACAGCGTATAACGCACACCCACAAATTTCGATCTTACTTTTTGTGTTAAAAGTGTGTGCTATACGCAAGATCTTACAGTATTTTCTTTTTTAAACAAATTACAAGAATTACAACCAATTGTTCACCTTTATTGTAACTGTATAATGTATAATTCATAAATAATAAATTTTATCACATAAATTTTAAGTATTCACTTTTTATTTTAATCTACCTACATTTGAAAGTTTAATATGAAACTAAAGATATTTTGTAAAACTAATCAACAAAATAACATTTTTTTAGTTTGACTTTACACTTTTAAAATAAATTTCAGGCATTAAAAACAATTTGCATGTGTAATAAACAATTGTACTAAAAAATTTTCAAATCACTGAGGCATATCATAACAAATAAAGTAAGAAACAGTCGTGTAACATACCCCCCAATCTCCACATTGCAGGAAGCCTAAAGCTTGCTGTTGTGGTTTTACAATCTTTTGTAAGATCCGCCTTGAGGCCCAAAATCTGACTTTGTAGGGGGGAGGATCTAATACTCTCCATAATGCCACTGGTAAGAAATCTACATTTAAAAAAAATAAGGATTTTACAAAGTGAAAACACACAATTGAAAAATTGATCACAACAAAAATCCAGTACAAATAAATCAAGCATTTACTTATAATTTTCATATCACATTCATTTTAGTTTTGCAGAAAAACAAAAATAATGAATTTATAATTTCACATTAAATTTCATTGTTCAATACATGTTTAAATTTATATTTCTAAGCAAAAGAATTTTACCTTGAAATGAATAACAACTGACTTGAAAAAATTTGCAAATCTAAAAAAATAGAAAAAAATATTAGTTATTTTAAGAAAAAGATTTTTTTTTTCAATTGAAAATGAAAGAGAAAATACATGTGTCAGAATGCTATAATTAAAGAAAATCAGATTAAGTGTTAATGATTTTATTTAATACTCATACATGTGTAAAAACAAAAAAAGGCACACAGTGTTGAATTTCTTTTCAAGAGCCATTAATTTCAACACACACACACATAAATAAATAACAATTTAATAAAATACAGAAATGGCAAGGATGGAAAATTTAACTCTAATATAATTATGTATTATATACAAAGCGAATTTTAAAAAAAATCAATACATTAAGGTAAAAGAAACCAAGAGGAGAAGCTTCCTCAAACAGCTTTTACAAATGATATAAATGTAGCATAAAACAGCTTTTTCATTAAAGTAGTAGATTAACTATTGAGAATATATGAAATTTTATATGAAAATTATAATGACTAAATAAATTTGTCTTAATTAGTCAGAGAATAAAATAAAGTGGGTGAGATCTTATCAGACGGCATTCTCGTGATTTTCGACTGGTCACCTGAGATGCAAGAATTTTGAAGGTGGCAAAAGAAGCTTCCCAATTTGCACCAAATGTAACATTAATCCTTTTTCTCCTCAGCACATTCTGCAATGTCTGGGGCTTTCCTGTGAGGAGGCTGTTGCTTTCCCCTGCTGTTCTTAGACTTTGTACAGATTTATGGGCTCATGGATCTGGTCTAGTTTCGCTAGACACCACCAGATTTTCAATTCACAATTCACAACTAGCATTCTAATAAATTAGCATAGAAGATAACTATATTTCACCCATCAGAAAAAACAAATCAATTTAAATGTCAATAAAAAGGAAAAATTTAATTTCAAAATCCTAAGGGGAAAAGATAACTGTAACAAGTAAAACAGTAAATTTACCTTAGAAATGGAATGTTGTTAAGCAGCAATTTATTCATTTGGTATCTCATGCTTGAGACTTCTTTGCTGAAAAATATTAAAATCCTTACAATAAAGATTACAAGGCATTCTATGCTTATATTAATTATACTTTTTTTAATACTTTTTCTGAAAAATTACATAAAATACAACAGACCTAAAATAAATATAAATAAAAAAATTCCATTTTTCACAGTATTATTTTATTAATTTCCATTTAAAAAACTGTGATTTTTTTAACTTTGAAATCTGGAGTAGGAACATCAAACAGTTATGAAATGTTTCTTCTTGACAGAAAAACTTTATATCAGTAGATTTTATTGATAAAATAATGTCCAGTTTCACTTCTCTAAATTTATTTAATTCTCTATAGAACATAAATGACAGCATTTTTGTAGACTGAGTTATGAAGTCTTTATTCAAAATTTAATTTTTCAGTCACATCAATCTTGAAAGCAACTGCTGATATTCTTTTTACTCTCAATCACTATTATAAGACATTTATCCTAATATCTTAATATGTTTTGTTACTTGTATGCTAACTAAATGTCATTAGCAAATTTCAAAAAATTTTGTTCGCATCAGAAAATTTTGCCCTAACACATAAAAATTTTTAATAAATCTCTGGCATGTTAATTTTTTGCAAATTGCTGGCATGGAGTTAATATGTAAGTACCCATGATTTTGTATTTAGATTGGTAAGTGTACACTTCAAATCTCCTCTCTTCTAAAATTTTATTGAAATAGGTGGTACTTAATGTTGTCACAGTCAATTTTGCACCATGCAAATCGCACCATAATATCAAAAAAGCAAGTAGCGTAATAATTTACGTCAAGGGTGTGGGCTCTCCTAGGACTGAACCTTGTTTCCTTTTGCTCTTATGACATTGTAGCATTATTTGTGCAGTGCAAATTTGACTGCAGTGTATGTACCAAATATACTTCAGCATTTTACTGTATGCTCAGATAAAATTCATTTATAGGTTATTTTATGAATAACTGTATTACTTCTGGTTTAAATAATGAGCTAGAAAGAATAAATTGCCACATTTGCTTTTTTCACATTTACCTCATGAGCTTTGATATTTTATTTTCATACGATTGCACGTAATATATAACTTGTTTGTGTGAATATAGTTCTAATCAACAAATTATCAATTTTAATATTCAAAACTGAATATATACCAACTGCAATTACATATTTAATTCTTATGTATACTATCAACCAATTTTGATAAATCAAGAGACATTGCACATTCAAAAAAATGTTGCCAAATACTGTGATGGTTATTATATTCGAACATGCACAGGAATGATTTTCCACTAATGATTGTGTACTGCAGTATTTGGTAATACCCTTTCATTTGACAAAATTGGTCAAGAATATGACATATACATTATATTCACATTACATGTAATTCTTAACAAAACATAAGAAAAATTTCTTTCATGTACAAATTGAAATTCAGAAAATGGATTAATTTATAATTATTTTATGATTTGTTAGACCTGATAACAAATGTACAATACATACAGAATGCTATTGTGTATGAATAAGTAAGGAATTATTCACATTTTGATGAAATTGGATGTTTAACCCTTTAACCAGTCAGTTATTTTTCTTAAATTTTTTTCAAAAAAAGCACAATTTTTACTGCATATAATTATACACCACACTTAATTAAGTGAAAATGGGAAAATTTTGTTTTAATTTACAATTTTAAAGTTTGTGCACTTTTTTATTATATAATGTGGAACCAGTGCTGGTTTATCCATTGGGTGCTTGGGGCAGGCGTCCAGGTGCCAAGGCCCCAAATTGAGCTTAAACCGACACTGTTGGGAACACAAACAAACTCTAATGTCTTCTTTTTGTAAGTAGCTACACTCTGGATGCAATGAAGAATGCTTCATATATCTCTTTAAAAATGTATCGCTACTTACGTATTATCGCAACCTATTGGCGACATTATATGAAATGAAGCAAATTATTGTCGATTCAGTGGATATGCCATGTGCAAAATTGGAGTAGCCAACTTGGCGAGTTATCTTGAACATAATGATCATAATGGTTGTTGCAATATGTAAGCAACAATTTATCTCATACTTACTGACATTTTTGATGTTTTCACTTTCTTAATCTGTTGAGAAGTCTTTTTTGTTTCATACAATTTGAAGCATGGGGCAATGCAAAGTCCTATGTCATGCACAGGACAGAAATATCTCATCTTCTTTTCTTAATTCTCTTTCCAATTTTTTCTCAAGCAACAAACTGCACATTGTCTTGCTAATCTCAGTTTCGTACTGGTTGGAGCCATCATTTTGATAAAATGTTTCTCAGTCTCATTCTATAGAAATCTCACAAGATTGGACTCAGAACCTGGTTACCTACATCTGCAATTTATTCCTTTAGATTTTCCCATCCTCTCTTACAGAAAATGATATATTTTTTTTAGTTCCATATAACAATGTTGTAAATGTGGGTGAGTGAGTGAGATTTTATTTATGTTGCTTTGTAAAGGAACAAGGGCTATTGGTGAAAATCTTCGAAATTTTGAACCTAAGAGACATGAACGACACCCGAGCTAGCAATGCCCTCTTTAAACTACCACATCCACTAAAAGGGAAACATTGAGCCTTAACAGATTTAACATGTATCGGCCCCACTACACAGCTACTTCAGTGGCATTAGGACTCGAACTCATGACACTCTGGCCATGAGTTCATGACCACAACCCTTAGGCTATTGTAGGCCCATACCTATTATCGAAAAGAAGTTTCTGAATTGTATTTCGATAATGTAACATGCTATAATTTTTTTTTCAAATATGTTAGCGAAAAATCTTTATAAAATACTTTTTCCTCTTTTTTTTTAAAAAAAAAATTTCAAAATTTTAAAAAATAAAATCTGATATCATTGCAAGATTTATCTAAAACCAAATAATTATATGACAATTCTGAATCATCAGAATACCATTCATTCTCTAACAAAAAAAGTATTTTCATTGCATGATTTAAATTCATAATTTAAAAAATACACAAGGTTTCTATCAAGGATTTTAAAAAATCTGAAATCCTGCCTTCGTCAAAGAAAAATTCCCACATTCGTCACACAGAAAAATCCACATGAAAAGAATTTCAGCAGAACTATATGTTGAAACTACATGTTGAACTAAATGTTTATCAAAATACTAATATTAAATAATATTTTTACAAAAACAAAAAAAACAGACAAATCAAAAAAAGAAAAGAAAGAAAATATCAGTCCTGACACTGTACAGGTAAATCAGTTATGGTCAACTTTGAGTAGCCCTGCTTCGAACAGGCAAGCCAGTTCAGGAGTTAAGATAGTCAGTTAATTTTCAAAATTAGATATTTAAATAAGTTTGTTTTGACATAATTCTAAGTTTCATTCAGAAATTATACCAATTAATGTAAAAATACTGAAAACAAAATACTTCATTTTACTAAAAATAATGGAACATATTATTGTGATGGTCTTCAAAATTTAAACTCTTGGAACCACAATTATTTTCATTAATATGGATTTAATTCATCATGAGCATTAGGGTCAATAACAATTCAAACTGGAAGAGATCTCCCACATAAAATAACAATATCTTAAGTCGCATCCAGTAAAACATCTCAATGCTATCGGTAATGAAAATGGAGGACTTTTTTATATAGCTGACAGCTTAAAACATTCCCATAAAGTTAAAATGTTAACTGTTTCATTTTATCCAAACATGCTTTAAGCAAACTTGTGATACACTTTGATGCATAGGCAAAAGCATTAACCACCCATCTTCCAAATGATCAATGGTGTATACAAGGGTAGAGGGGGAGGGGCGTTCAAATCTCCTCCTCCTCCATAGACAGATTTTTAACCTTTAGCAGAAAAAAACAGCATCCCTCTCTTTTTCAGCACTTTTGTCACCATTCATTGTAAAAAAATATACTCCTTCCCTTCCATAAAAGTACTGTGGGCCACATAGAACAATTATTGGTACTTCTAAAATAGTTTTTTGATATATCATTTGCATACGTAAAATACTTGGGGATAACAATTTAAGGGTTAAAGTGTAGAATGGAGGGGGGACACTTGGCGCAGTCTTTTTTTTTTTTTTTTTTTTGGCGACTAAACGGACGCCAAGTTACTTTTTTCGGAATTATTTATTATAGAATGAATTCGATATTTCACCATGACATTTGGATAAAAATCGCCACATACGAAGAAAAACCGCCACATACAAAGTGTGCCCCCTATACTACACTTGGACCAAATTTAAGTACTATTATCTATAAGCTACTCCATACATACGTTTACCAAAAATAACTTTTGTATAGTTCAGTTCAGGTTTTGTGGGATATGGAGCAACAAAGGCTATGATCCCCATTGATTGATTGATTGATTGAAAGGTTGAAGGGGATATAGAGCAACACAGGCTATGATCCCTCAAAAAAAAAAAAAAAAAAGACAAGACAAGAGAAATCCTAATAGATTAGTAGATATTGAAAAATTTCATTTCCTTTAAAAAAAAACTCTGAAAGTTGATTTATTATTCATTGCCCTTTCCAAAACATCTCTAAATGTAATAGTGGTATGTGGATCAATACGAAGAATAGACCAGAGATTATTACGATGCGTAGTATATCTAATACAATTTAATATAATGTGGTCCAAATCATTTATACGTTTACATGTAATACACATTGCATTATCCTGTAAATTAAATCTATGTAGAAGGCCTGGAGTAATAATCATTTTACTGAAGATTCGAGTGCTTAAGATTTCTTCTCTTCGATTCTCTGTCCACTTTGAAATGATATCAATGGTTGGAATATTTCCCAATTTTTCAAAATATTTGCTTGAGTAAAATGTTTCATTGATTTTTTGAATTCTATTTCGATATATATTTTTATGAATGTCGTCTGAAGCAATCCAGTCAATGTAAACATTGGACTCCGTGACGGATCTTGCGAGATTATCCGCCTGCTCATTCCAAACAATTTTCGAGTGTCCCGGAGTCCAAAGCAGAATTAACTGGTTAACGTAGTTAGATAGCATATAAATTTTGTTAGCAAGTCTATGAATTACCTTATTGGATTTGATCGAGAAATTTTGAAGTGCAGAAAGAACCGAAAGACTATCCGATAAAACAAGTAAATTTACAGTAGATTCCACCAGATCATCTAAAGCTTGACAAATGGCCAAAGTTTCTGCAGAAAAAATGGAGTTATAATGGTTGATCCTGTAAGCAAATGAAGATTTTTTTGATATACCTGCTATCGATGTAATTTGGACATTTTTTGAAGCATCAGTAGCTATAATGAAAAACTTCTGAAATTCCCGTTCGACCGTTTCATCAAATAAAACACTTATGGCAGGAATCGGTAGATTTTTATCTTGAAATTTAAACCTATTGGTATAAATTGTACATGGAAGGTCGAAAAAGGTAATTAATCTGGGAATTGAAATAATTTGATCACCACCAATATTTAAATCTTGCAGCACACTAATGATATAATTTTTATCTTCTTCCAATACATTAAGATTCATTTCCTCTGGGCTGTTGCAATAAAGAGGAGATAAATCACTATTGGATATTTGTGTAATAAAGAACTTGTTTGCCAAGTAGCACAATATTTGGGGTCCATTGAGGGAGACCTAATGCTATTCGGAGGGCTTTTGTTTGGATAACATTAAAGGGTTTTAATTGATTTTCAGACCATTTATTTATTATGTGACAGATATAATAAAAAACACTGCATATGCTGTTATTGACTAAATTAATGAGATCTCTTGATCTCGGCCCATAGTGTTTATATGCCATACCTTTTAGTGCATTGATCCTTTTCAAGGCTTTACTGCTTAGTTGATTTTTAATATATAAATTTTGACAACGTTTAGAAAAAAAAAACTCCTAAATATTTAATAGAAGTTTGCCATTGTAGGGAAATCCAGCCAACAAAATATTAGGAAGAGTATAATTTCTTTTATTTGATAATTCAGCTATTGTACATTTCTCTGGGCTTAAATTTAATTTCCAATATTTACACCACTGGAAAATTCTTTCCAGAGTATTTTGTAGTTTTTTGCAAATAATAGCAAGGGATTTATGAGAGCAAAATATAAAAATGTCGTCAGCATAAACCAGGCATTCAACTTCCGATTCTAAGGTTTCAAAAATATCATGCATGTAGATAGTATATAAAATAGGAGATAGGACACTGCCTTGGGCTAGGCCTTGCGGAACAAGTTTTTTGGGAGAAAAATAACCCCTCCATTTTATTTGGAAGGATCGAGATGTGAGAAAATTATGAATCCAATTTGCTATATTTCCTGTTATACCAATTTGTAAACATTTATAAATAAGACCATCCACATAAACAGAGTCGTATGCACTTTTAATGTCTAAACTTATTCCTACAAAAAAAATTTCCTGTAATTTTGCATTCATTATTGCTTTATGTACCAGATAAGTAGCACTTCTGCTATCTTTGAAAGGAACGAAACCATAATGTTGGGGATGAAGTTTTCTTTCTTTTTAGTTAAGTAGTAAGAAATCCTATTAGCCAAAATTCTCTCAAAAGTTTTTGAAAATACAGAAGTCAGAGCTATTGGTCTGTAGGAAGATATCTTAGTTTTATCTTTACAAGGTTTCGGAATCGGGAGAAGGATGGCATGCTTCCAAGAATCTGGAACGATTGCATTATCAAATAATTTTTGGAAATATCTTAAAATTACATCCCGTTGACCCTGATCAAGATTTTTAAAGAAAATTGCTGTAACATGATCCGCCCCAGAAGTTGTATTTTTTGAATTTTTTATTGCACTATGCAATTCAAGAATATGGAATGGTTTATTAAGAAGGTTATTTTTGTCGTAGAGAAAATCCAAAGGAAGCGGTTCATGATAGGCATTTTTAGATGCAAAATAATCTGCAAACAAATCTGCTTGCAATTGAGGATGTGTGATAAACCTATTACTAAGCTGAAGAATATTAAGTTTTTGATCCGTGTCAGTAACTGTGGAAAATTTTTTTCAGAATATTAAAAACATCTTGGGATTAGAAATATTATTGCATATCTTGTCCCAGTACATTCGTTTGGCATTTTTAATGTAGAATCTAAGCTTGCTCGCATATTGTTTATATCTGATCCATAATTCAGATGAAATTTCTTTAATAGCTCTTTTCCTAAATATTTTTTAAGCTTATAGAATTTATAACACGTACTATTCCACCATGGTGGGAAGGATCTATTTGAGACTTTAATTTCCCTAATATTATTAGCAATGACGTGCGATATATCTTATCAGAAAGATTCTCAGAATCAACCTCAGGATTATTAAAAATAAAATGCGTTTGGTTCATAACTGTGCTTGCCAGTTTACTTTTTGAAAATTCGTTTATTTGAATTGAGGAGAGAAAGCTCTGTAATAATTGGACTATGATCACTTTCAAAGGAGCAATCTAAAACATAACTATTGCAGTATCCAGATATGCTTGAAGAACAAACTGTGAGATCTAGCAATGATGTTGCATCTGCTGAACTTCTATAGGTGGGAACAGTCGTGTTAAGAAGAACCAAATTAGAATCAGTAATCCATTTAACGAATTCATCACTATACCTTGAAATGTGATCCGATCCCCACATCGGGTGATGAAGGTTAAAATCACCAAAAATAATCATAGGAGCCATCAGGGATTCGAGAAAAGATTTGATTAATATAATATTAAATCCCCGTGGAGCGTAAATATTTACAATATAAAATGAAATATTTCGAACATGTATTTTAATTGCGAGGATTTCTAATTCTCTGGTTTGTTGAATCTGTATAGGAATCTGTTGTGCAGAAATATTGGAAGGAACAGCAATTGATAAACCACCACCTGATCTGTCTTCTCTATCTTTTCTAAAAATGATTTTATTTGGAAGATTTATATTATCGTGAATTGATAAAAAGTTTCTTGGAAAACCCAGATATCTGCTTCAGAAAAGGGAGGGATATTTAACCAAATGAATTTATTTTTGAGGCCTCTACAATTCCATTGAATTATATTCATAAAAACTGAAGAAAAAAAATTAACTAGAACGAACTATCCTCCCTTTAAGGAAAGAAAACCAAACTAATGAAGACAATAATTAGCCCCCAAAACAAAAACTTGAAGAAAAGAGATATTTACAAAAACCCATTTTACTTCCGTAATTATCCCCTGTCCATGTTATTGGATGCGTCGCTTTCACTAGAAGCGCGTATTTTACGGATTGAGGATTTAGTACCAACAGCTTTTTTTTCCGCAATGGGGAGTGACTCGATTTCCCCATTTCAAAAATCTTGCTAAGGTGAGTAAGTACAGACTCCATTGTTTTCTGAAAAGCTTCCATAATTAAAGTGGTTTGCTTTTCTAATATTGCTTGAAAAGATGTTAGCATGTTTTCAAGTTTTTTTCCAGATAGTCTTGCATATCTAGATTAACTGTATTAGTCTGGATTACTGCAGAAAAAGATGTCCTTTTATTGTCCCGGAACCTTCTGCGCGCTTCTCCCAATGTAAGATATGTTGCTCACATTTCAATTCTAATATCTTTTTTTCTTTTATATATTCAGGACAATTTAATGAGTTAGCTGGGTGATCACCTTTGCAATTTATGCATCTTGAGTTATTAGAGTATTGTCCAGAATGTGGATCGCCACAGTTGATACATATTGCAGTTTTTTGGCAAAATCTAGTAGAATGAAGAAAACTAAAACATGTTGTACATTGTCTGGGTTTATCGATAAAATTTTGAATTCGATGATTGATGAACCACAGTTTCACAGTTTCTGGTAGAGTGGTCCCGAGTATTGTAATTAATACTGGTGAGAATTGTCGCTGTGAACCAGTTTTAATAAATCTTCTCATCTCTATTATTTCAAAATTATTAGTTTCTTGTAGCTCTTTTGCTATCTCATTCAGAGATATATCAAGTGGTATTTCAAAAATAAGGAATCTTGACGTGATTCCCTCCCAAAGAATATTCGTTTTAACAGACACATTTGAAATTTTCTCAAGAGAGAGTATTTGTGCTGCACATACTGGGTCTAGCGTAGAGAACCTTATCTTTCCATTACGAGTAAAAGACATACTTTTTATGTTTTTATGACGAGCAATTTTTTTCTTTATTTCTGCATTTAAAAGCTGTGGGTTAGACTTTGGAATCTGAAAGGATCCTTGACTATTTTCAACCAAGATATTGATTTCGGATATAATTCTTTGTCCAGCTCGTAGAATAATTTCCGCGTCCCTCAGAGAAGATCTGAAAAATTTCGAAAATCCTGTTTCCATTGTTAAACTATTATCGATTAAGGGTTGTTCAACATCAGAGACGATGAATCTAGAGCGACTCAGCTTGAGTCTTTTTCAAATAAAAAAACCAGAGAATAGAAATTGGAAAATTACCAAAAAACAGAACCAAAAGTAGGAAAAAAAATCCCTCTTGCTCTGAAAAGGGAACCAAAAATAAAAAAAGAATGATACAACCTGTTAAGACTTGAGGAAATGAATACACCACCTTCAACCTTTCAACCGACCACCTTCCTCCGATCCTAAATTCGAATCCACCTCGAAATGACCATGAAACGGAGCGAAAAAAAAACTACACTTTCACTTTCCCTTCCTAACGTCGAATCTCCTATGATCCCCAACTTTTGTTTACTTTCTCAGTAAAACCATATTTCAATACATACATATTCAGTTCAGTTCAGTTCAGGTTTTGTGGGATATGGAGCAACAAAGGCTATGATCCCCTAAAAGATAGATATTTCTTAAAAATTAGTAGATGTCAAAATATTTCAGTTTCTGGATAAAAAATCTGAATGTTAATCTGTTAGACATAGCTTTCTCCAATAATTCTTTGAAAGTCAGGTTGTGATGTGGATCGATTTTGAGAAAATGTTTTAGATGATTTCGAGAGGATGAATATATCTATTGCAGTTTAACAAGATGTGGTCCAAATCGTTTAAGCAATTACAAAATCTACAATTTGCGTTATCCGATAAATTGAATTTATGCAGAAGTCCTGGAGTGATGATCATTTTGCTGAAGATTCGAGTACATAGGCTTTCTTCTCATATTAAAAAGCCGCGTTCGAATAGAAAACAAAACAATGATTGACTGATTGGAAATATTAAATACAGTAAAGCAGCATTTACACCAACGCAGTAAGCAGCAAGCGTTGAAAATCTAGCCAATCAGAGACTTCATCGCGGACATTCGAAGAAGTTATGATCGTAACTATTTTAACTCAAAAATGAGGTACCTGTCATCCATCCAGTATAGTGGTTAGCAACGCTGACTCACGGAGATGACATGGAAATTTCCAAATGTATGGTACCTTCGCGGCATGGGGCTACTATAAATAGCCATAGAGCCGTAAGTCCTCTCGTGAGGTTGGTTGTAGGAGCAGAGAGGTGGGAGGGCCTCAACCACCTCAGGTGTCCTCTCTCAAAATTGGGGTGAAAACGAGCCAAATTGCACTGCCACCTTTATGGTGCTCAAAGCTATGGCTTACGACAGGTGTCACTTAGCCTTTTGCCATGATGAATTTCGTGGGTTTTGATCTGGCCTTTGCTGATCAGGTGGCATCAGTAACAAAAAAATGAGTTAACTTCTGACGCACGGGCAGACAATTGCCTCCAAAAGCCTGTGATGACCCCCTTGGGTCGCACCTTGAACACCAAGATTAATTTGAGGCAAAGAACCACCAAAAGACATTTTGAATAATAATATTATTTATTTTTGTTATAATTTTCCTCAAAAATCTCTGATAACAAATAATATAATAATGTTACGTCTTCTAAAGGGATTTGCCTTTATATTAAATTAAATTACTAAGAATACGTTTGATTACTAATCCAGCTCAACTCAAGTAAGGTTTATCGAAATAGGAGATCCGAGAAACACACGTGTTCGAATTCTTAATTGTCATTAACTTTAACTAATTATCTCAAACTGACGCTTACTTTAAGCGTACGTGAATTATATTTACCGCTGGCTTATATCAACTTTCTGGTACGTCTAGCAGCACGACGTCTTCACGAATCTAATCTCTTTGAATCTTCTAGTTTTGCTTTAAACGTTGTTGGCTCAATAGCCTACCATCATCTCCCTTGCTATCTCGCAACCCTCGACTTAAATACCTTATCTAATTTAAATATCCCAAACTTCCTTTTGGAGTTGATTGGAAATAAACGCGAATTTATATTCCCCAGAAAGACGCCTAAGAAGATTAGTGGAAAGGTTCCGTACAGATTCGTCACAAGCCACTTTGCCTAAAGTTCAGAAAGGACATCTAACCAAAAGGAGTGGATCGAGACAGCGCTAATACACCCAGATAGTCTTTTTTAATGCAGTGCTTGCGCCATCTGTTACGAAATATGGAAACTAAAATAATTCAATGGCTTTGCTATTTTTGTATCGCTGTAATAGTCGAACGAATTTTGCTGAAGTTCTTTTACATCTTATTTACATTTTTAATAATTTTTACTTTTGGTTTCTTGTTGGTTTTTTTTTTTGTTATGTTTTTTTGTTTGTTTTTTTCTTTATTTTGTTAATTGTTTTATTATCTTTCTTGTTATTTTAATTAGTCAATCTGTTTTTTAATTTTCTGTAATCAATTTTTGCATATTTATTGTTTTCTGAAATGAATGTGCGTAGAAGAGACTTAATCTGCTCATTTTGTAATCAAGTCTTCACTCGCCCTTTCTGTTTGAAAAGGCATTTAAAAAATGTTCATGATCACCAACAGTGTGATGTAAATGGAGAGAGATTTTGAAGGAATTCAATACTTTCAGTGGTATGAATAGTTGCATTTAAAAAAAAATTTAGTTTATAAATTTTCACTGTAGTAGACTGAAATTTATACATTTACGTATAAATGTTTTCTACTGAAGTTTGCATGATTTTATATTAATAAATGTAAACCTTCTTTTAATTAACACTATAGAATTTGTTACATGGAAAGAAGAAAACAAGACCATGTCAAAATATGTTAGACAACGAGGTTGTAAAACACTTAAAAATGGAGATATAGTGTTGAATTATCAATATTGTCGAAGTGGGACATACAAACCAAAAGGGAAAGGTCTCAAGAATTTAAAGTCTCAAGGCTCTGCCAAAATTGGAATTAGTTGCCCAGCAGTAATAAAAGTTAGACAGAGTACTGAAAATGTAGTAGTGCATTATTTCCCGAAGCACCAAAATCATGAAACTCAATTGGAGCACTTAAGAATTTTCAGAGTCTGATAGAACAACTATTGCTGGTATAGTACTTTATTTATATTAAAGTTTCATTATTCTTAATTTTATTATTATTAGTTACTATTGTTAGATTTGTTTATTTATAAATAATACAATAAATTATTTTCATTAACTAAATTAATTGCAGATTCTACTGAGATTTGATATTTTATGCTTTAATTTTTCTTCATACAAAGCAAATGTGCAGATATTTTAATGAAATTTACATAATTCATTACATTTGGCTTTTTCAGTCATATTTATTTTATAATACAATTTATTATTTTCATTAACTAAATAAATTTCAGATTAAACTGAGGTTTGATAAGTAATCATGAGATATATATTCACAAAAATGAATAATATTTTGCACAACAGATGGCGATAGCACTGCATTAAAAATCTTTATCTGGTTGTAGTAGCGCTGTCTTGATCCACTCCTGAGAAAATGTCATGGCCAAAATATTCGCAGGTTGCTATGAGAAAAAATATTTCGAAGAAGTAGAATATTACTGAAAATGATGTATCTAAAAATCAGTCATCAACTGATACTTCAATAAGACTTTCGAATAAAAGTATTTCGAATTCAAGTATTGCAGATAAAACTAAATATTTCCTTGATGTACCAAACCACATTATACAAAATATATCGTAGTACAATATTTTAGCATTTTAGTCGTATAACAAGAGCTAAAACATCCTAAACTACCTAAATTAAAATTCAAAAAAAAAATTAAATTTTATGAACAAACCTGGTTATATTACCTACTATTAGCTCACACTCTCTATATCTTTATTTATTTATTTATCATCGAGGAATTTTCAATCGTTAATAAAATACACTTTAAAGCTCTCAATTGAGCTGAAATTTCATATACGTGATTATTTTGGATGACAATGCAGTAATTTAATTATAATGAATGAAAATTAATTGATTAAAACTAATTAGTTAAAGAATTACAAATACAGCCACGTTGGCATCATCTTTGGCAACTTTGCGACCATTTCAAATCAAATTGTGTCAAAACTTGAAAAGGTTTTTTTCTCACGTTTTAAGGCATTCAGTTGAACTGAAATTTTATACACACGATTATTTGGGATGACAATACGATACTTTAATGATAATTAATAAAAATTAATAACTACTTAATGTTGTGATTCTGTCATATGTATATACATATGTATAATAATAGTAACTATTTAATAAAAAGTAGCTAAAATAAAATTTTTCTTTGTTGGTCTAAGTAGGAATTGATTTAATTTTTTTTTCATATTACTTGTTTTTACCTTAAGTTTGTATTATTATTTTGCGCATAAATGCTTTATATTTGAAAACTTTTGTGAAAATATTACGTTAAGACTAAGCTGAATAAACTGCCGTCGCAACAAATGTTATCAATATCATGCAAAAATATTTTTTGGAATTAAAAAAAATTAATTTCCATCATATTTAATTAAATTAGTGTTTTAATGTAGAACATACATTGGAAGATAACATTAAAAAAATAGAGCTTTACGGATGTTATAAGTTTTTGCTTTATGCCTTTACAAACTTTTTAAATGAACTTTTTATGCCTTTACAAACTTTTTTCCCCAGACTTTCTATTTTGAAGGTATACGTGTTTTTTTAATCCCTAAGGCTTTTTTTGTTCATCATAGAGCCTTGAAATTCTTTCTATATGCTCCCAAGCTTGTGTTCTGTAAAAGTTAGTATGGATTTAGGGCTGAGACCTCTTGCTATTTTCTTAAAAAGCTAAAGTTAATATTTTAAAAAATTTCGTGTTTTTTCCAGGTTTGTCTAGAAAAATAATTATTAAAAATCAACAAGGAAATGGAATTTCAAATCCGTACTAACTTTTGTTTGCAATAATATAAGGAACATAACTAACTTAAAATGACTAAAAAATTTTAAAAATTGAGCATATTGTAAGAGTTTGAAAAAACTTCATTCTTTATTTTTAAAATTGTAAAACAATGGCTGGTCAAACTGAATTTTTACTTTCAGGATCATCTTAATAATGTAATCTGAAGATAAAATATGAATTATATTTTTACTGTTACTGTCTCCAAAAAAATAATTTGAAAAGGGGTACTGTGTAGTCTTAACTGCGAAGTGTACGGAAATACTGCCTGTTACACAAAATTCCCTAAATTCCCCAAACCAAAGAAAGGCACCCTTCTCACGATCGGAAAAGAATTCGAAAGCAACAATGTTGTCGAGCAAGTTTCCTTCACTGATAAAGTTGCCGGTAAAAAAACCCTGAGCACTCCCATTACCCCCACGAAAACTAATAAAGAACAAGTCAATTTGGAGATTTTCCTACCTCCGAGGCAAACGTCTCGGAAATTGCAGGTTTAATAGAATTACTCAAAATTTTATCCGACTTAGTGAAAAAAAACGCAAAAACTTCTCTCTCTACTCATAGCACTTAAAAATAGTACTAAAGATGAGTAAAACCCTTCCTAACAGTGGCGTAACGTACATTCCCACAACCCCTGCATCGCGGGGGGAGGGTTCTAGGCTGACTGCCGTCAAGTACCTACGCTTTGTAAAATCTAATTTGGGGGCCCCAAACCTGACTTTGCAGTGGGGCCCAAATGTTCTCCATTACGCCATTGGTTTCTAATAAAAGAATCGCTCCTAGATAACTAAATTGTTAACATTTAATTTCTCGTATTTTTATTTAACTCTAAATACTTTATTTCAGTAATTCATATTGAATTTAAAATTTGCGACCATGTGCTTCATTTCATGTAATGTCACCAGTATGGTTGCAATAGTTCGTAAGTACCTAATTTATCTTTGTTTTTAAATAGTTACAATTCATTACTTTGCAAAAAGTAACTTTAAAAACTTATGAAATTTAATTTAGTTGAGA
This sequence comes from Trichonephila clavipes, assembly GCA_019973935.1. NCBI lineage: Eukaryota > Metazoa > Arthropoda > Arachnida > Araneae > Nephilidae > Trichonephila > Trichonephila clavipes. The sequence continues at coordinate 224,959 of BMAU01020542.1, read as the reverse complement.
GAACGTAGTATTTTATTTTATTTTGAATTTTAAAGGAAAATCTAAATTGGATTTAAGATTATTGAAACTCTTACTCAACGTACACCGTTAGTATTTTCAAAAAATATAAACGTTTCAGTAACGCTGATTATTAAGAAAATTATACATTGGTACGTGAAGAGCATTCCTAGAATTCATCACGTTCGTGGTTACTTCAATCCCGATCTTCTCGAGGACATTTCTTGATGATCAATCTATAGCTGGAAAAAAGGATTTGGTGGTGAAAAATCTATCAACCCCTTTTTCGTTCAATTCTTCCCAAGCTAATTGTTCTCCCACTGCCCTCGTGTAAAAATTTGAAAAATGGGGTTATGGTTCAGATATTATCCTCACCACCAGGGACGTCTTAAGACTTCTTGAGGCCTAGTGCCCCTACGCAAAAGTAGGTCCTGGTCCCTAAATAAATGACACATTATGCGTGGGCAAAAACTTATATGAACAATAATCTGAAACAAATAAGTGTGAATGACTTACTATCGTCCAAACTAGCTGGACCGACTGCGGCCTTTTAACTGAATGAGTAATGAGGATGCAGGGTGATAGGTCAAGGCTTACACATGATCGATGGTCATCACATGTAGATATATTACCCAAAATTCTGAGTGTTTCGGAGAATGCAACCGAAAATAACATTTAACCTTTGAAATTCTTCGAATCGGGATCTTAGTAAGGTTCAGTCGAAAATGAGACGAGGTTCCCATTATGGTTGAGGCCCTGGACCTGGGCCCAGTTGACCCATGCCTTAAGACGTCCCTGCTCACCACTTTACCACTGTTTGGAATTATGATGTACGAGTAGTGTGATATTATTAAAAAATCAACTAGTTTCACGCATGGTAGCACAAATCGGTTTCTCTTAAGGATACACGACGATCAACCTTAAGGTTGAAGAGGGGATATATATATATAGCAGTAGAAAATGTTGAACCTCTTATGTAAGTTTACACTCAATGTCAGTTAAATTCAGTTATACTTTACAGTATTAAATATTTATTATCAAATTTAAGTAGAATTTATGATCTTTTCCTTGAACTTCTAAAAGTGTTTTCATTTTAGTTTTAGAACAATAAAATCCATTATCATTGCTTAGAATTGTATGTCGTATTTTTTATGTTACTATTCATACTTCAAATTCATTATAGAGCTACAAATTACTTTTTATGAAAATCTTCTTGGACCGGCATTAATGTTCAATTTTTCAATTATTTAGTGAACAATTTGTTTCTTTTCCTCTGTATCTCATGGTGGATATTCAAAAAATAATTCTTATGGGAAGTAAATCGTTTAGTTAGAAAAAAGAAACGAAAACTTCAGAATACTCTCGAAACTTGCTTAAAAACTTATATTACGACATTGGAAACTATGAGGTAACAAAAGACAAGTGCTACTGAGGTTGAGATTACAATAGGTTGTGTGATATTTGTTTCTTTTTCTTCGGCAGCATAAAGTAATTCTGTTAGAAACATGGCGCCTGCGACCCTGCTGTTCGGATTAGTAATTGTTGTTTATAGTGTAGAAATATATAGTTCTGTTTTTGCCTTTAGTTCTGAGGGTGAGTTGATTATTTTATTATTTACTTGAATTTCAGTTCCGAAGGTAGCGTATTCAGGCAATAAATTGACTTTGAAAAGATATTTCTACATTTTTTTTCAGAGCTATAAGTAAAAATTGATTGCTTTATTATTGATTTTGTTTGGCGCGATTCCGGAGTCGGTTCAACTCTTATGTCACTTTCTGTTAAAATAATTATTTTTGAATCATTTTATGGATGATTTAATAGTAAATTTAGTGTAATTTTACCCCCAAAATTCACACACACAAATAGTTGCAGAGAAGTTTGAAGTTATAAAGTATATATAAATAACACGAACTTAAAAATTATTGTAAAAAAAATTAATGTGTTTTAAAAAAAAATTTCGGGACAAATACATATCTGGAGATTATGCATCTTAATTTATTTATAATACCCTCTCCGCATTTACAGAAGTTATAGTTTTTGTTAGCGAAACGCATGGACTTTTTTTTTTTATTTTAGTGTGGATATTGGGGGTAAATTGAATATCTAGTCAATTTGAATCAAACGGCGTGTTTCCTAAAATCAATTTTAAATGGTATTTTTATGTTTTACATAACTTTTGGCAATTTTAGTTGATAAATTTTTAAAAACAAAAGGTTTTGTTTAAAAAAAAATTGAGTTGACTCTTTAAGTATGTAAAATTTTGGTTTATTGTATACTTTAAAATAATTGAGCCTTAAGTTTGCTTAGTTAAAAATAGCTAATTCAGAACCAATAATTTCCTACTGAGTTTCAAACTATGTTCAAAATCTTTAATTACTAACTATTAAAAAATAGGGGTGAAATAAGGAATTACTTTTTTTTATACTTTTCAGACTTCTAAAAAAGAAACTGAATTTTTTGAGGTGAACAGTACATTAATTATATTAGCTGGATATATTCAAGATTTAATAAGACAGAGAAAAAAGTAATTAATAGTTAAATTTTGTGAGGATATTAGTTGCGTGTTGATTCGTGTATTGATTATTTACAATGTGAATAATGAAGTTGTTTTTTAAATATAAATGTATCAAAACTCATTTGGTTTTTTTTTGTATAAAATTATTGTTCTATCTTTATTAATAACAGTTTTAATGACAATTAGCTTGATTACAGGAATGTAATTATAATCAGTAGGTTTCTAAATACAAAGTTGTTGTTTTTTTTTTAAAAAAAAGATATGCATTGATTGAGAGTATTGTTTGTGAAAAGCAAGTATAACTGGATTGACAGTGCTTGTCCTTTGGTACCGAGAGTAATAATATGGTGTTTTATTTTATTGTAAGGCAGTTGATTGAAAAAAATTTGACTTCCTGTACTTTTTTTTAAGGCCTAGATTAAATTGTGTTTCAATATTGTAATGTTTAAGAGGTTACCAGGTAAAAAGTTGCATATGTTAATATTACAAGTTAATTCTAACACAGCATTTAAATGAATTTCAGAGTTATTACATATTTGTCATGTTGATTTAATGCATTACAAACAAACCTGTCGAAGTGCCTAAGGAAAAATATTAATGAAAAGGAAACATTTTTAAATTTAGATGCAAGTAAAAGCATATGAATTTTAACCTTGTGAAACATTTTTTTCTTCATTTTTATTTTCTTGTAGTAGGAAAAAAAATATCAGAACATTGATCAGCTGATGAAATTTATAATGTGAAAGAATAGTCGAAGATAAGTCTTCCGGAGAAGTAGTTGAATGATTAAGATGAAATAAAGATTTTATTGTTTCATTAAAAAAATTCACCATGTTAAAATTAAGTAAAATGTTCACTCTTTTTTGTGCATTTTGTAGGTAATTTTTTTTTTTTTTTTTGAAATTTTGAAGAATCTGAAAACATGTAGAACCATGCATGTAATAATAACTTTTGTGAATTAAATTTAAAAAATTGACCTTAAATTTATATATAGCTTAATGTATATTAAAATTATTCTGTATAGTTTTGTATATTTTTCTTTATTGTATTCTATGCTGCTTTTAATGAAGTTTAAATATCTTTTCAGTCATAATTCTCATTAGAATTTTTCTTTTTTATATTTTCTGAGTCTATCTTATTTTCTAGAAATTTATTACATTTGAAGATTAAATTAAAATTTTTATAATGTCCTTTAAAAAGTAACCAATTCTGCTAAATTTTAAATCTTGATTATATATGTTTATTTCTTTCTTCCTCTTTCTCAAATTGATAATGAGAGAACTACACTGTACCAGGGGGGCTAATATATCACTATAAAGAAAGTCATTTCTATGAATGTGGCTCATGATCGAGAATTGTAATGTTCATATTCATTTAAATTTAGACAAGAGATATAGTTAGTTTTCTAAATTAACATTTATAAAGCAAAAAATGTATTTTAAAAATTATTTTGCATTTTTTTTGTCTACATATTTTTAATTTAGTATTATGTTTCATAGAATATACATTAAGATACATAATGCTTGTTACTTGTTGCTAATTTTTTTAGACCAAAAGTCAAAGGGAAAAAAAGCTTCAATCTAAAAAGAAAATTTAAAAATCAAAATTGTACTAGTGTTACCTATTCTAATAAAAATTTCAATACTAAAGTAATTGTGCCATGAAGCATTCAAATTCCAATGTAAAGATATTTGTATTATCTAGAATTATAGCATTCGCAGAAGGTCAAAGTTATATTGCTAGTTTCCTGTAAAGATGAATTCAGTTTGAATGTGATACAGCTGTTGTAATATTTAATGACTCTGAGTGGCCTTTAGTGAAGTATACATAAATAAATTAAGGTTTAAAAGTAGTTGGAAGTTTTTAGTTATATTTCTAGGTGTTTACAAATGCATAATTGTAGCCTTTTATCCTATTGTAAATGAATTATTTTTTTAATTTATTTGAAATGTTAAAAAAATTGACATGAAAAATCTTTTGATAAGTTTTTTAATTATTGGCTTCATAACTTTTTCAGCTTTATCATGAATAATTATACTTTAGTTGGTGTATGTTCTAATTTTCATTCATGTCGTTGGTTAAAAGAATATTTGTTTTTAAAACAATACATTATAATTATTAAAAAGTGTTTTATTTTGAGAGTTTTTCTTATGGCATTCAAAATCCTTAACAATTTTTATCTAATTAATTGCTCTTGTAATAGTTTTTAGTTTTATAAACCAATGATATTACTTAATTGTAAAAATTTTTATCTCATTTTTGGTTACCTGAGAATAAAAAAATGGATTTTTCTCGAAAAGTTTCCGATTAAAAATAAGATTTGTTTTTGAAAGATATTCACTATAACCATTTAAGATTTCTAATTAGTGCTTATTTTTTAATTTTAATTGCACAAGTGTCTACCTCCGTCTTAGTTAATATTGAAAAACAATCTATACAGAAGAAACAATTACAGAGTTGCTTTTTTAATTTATTGTTTAATCTCGGGAAAGTTTTATTGGATGGTATATTCTGTCTATTTGAATCTAAAAATGGCCCTATTTGTTTCTTTTTAAAAATTTCTGTCTTCAAGTTAAATATTTTATTTTGGAAAGTAATTTCACTTGCTAAAAATTCCTTTTAGTTGAATTCCGGTCCCTTTTAACTGACGGCGGTAGCCGAGTGATAATGGTCGCAAACTCGTGGTCGATGTTGCTTTTGTCGAAGCATGTGAATTCGAGTCCTTATACCACTGAAGACCCACTGTGTAGAGGAGCTGGTGCACGATAAACTTGTTGAGGCACATTGGAGGGTTAGGTGCCAGCTCAAGTGACATCCTCGACACTTGACCGAAACTCAGAATTACGAGGTATGAGGTCCGTCGCCGGTACCCTACGCGTAGCCTTAGAGAGTGACTTAAATAAACAATCGAATAATAAATTAATTTCTTTTAAACTAAATGATTTTTTTAAAATCCTCAATAATCTTAGTTAAACTTAACTTCTTTTCCTTTTAAATTTTGAAATTGTAGTTTGCATCAAAATAAAATTAAAATAACAAAAATTTATTTTTGCAGAAGCGCTTTTATTGAGAGGGGGGAAAAGGTATTCAATTCTACCGAAAGTTTTCCTCTCCTAAATTTTTATTTTTTTTCCTTTAAAAAAATTACGTAGTTTTTTTAAATAAGATTTTAGTTTATCGCATTTTTTAAATAATTGTTTAATTTGCTTAAAAAGTAAATTTTGTTCAGAGAAAGCAAAAAAAGAAAGAAAGAGTGCATTATAGGGCTCTGGAGATTTTTGAATGCCATATTAAAACTGATGTACTGAACAATAATGATTTTTCTAATTAGAATCAGAAAAAAAGGAATGAAATGCCAAGTCTCCTGTCGGTTCAGTTTAATGGGCCCGCTTTTATGTAAGAAAAACATGAGAAAAAGGTGGCCTGTGATGTAAAATACATAGAACTTTAAAATACGTATAAATACGTACCCCCCCCTATTAGCTTTCTTCTCCCTCCTCTGAGGGGAATGGGAATTTTATTTCAATCATGTACTTTTTTTTATATTTTGATCTAATTTTTTTTCACGACTCTCTCCTTTGATTTATCCTTTTTTTTATATACTTCGTACCATAATACGAAATTAATTTTATTTATTTTTTGAGCATGTTTTAACAAAACTGAAAAATGTTCGTTTATTTTTAAAAGTATTAAAAGCAGAATGAGTTGTAATCTTTATTTTGTTTACTCAACTAATCATACACTGAGCTTATTCCGGTTATGCTATAAATGCCCGCTGAAGTAAACATGCTATTTTAGAATAAAATGTAAATTTGTTCAATTGGAAATACAACGAAGAAAAAGTACCTTTTCTATTTAAAATGTTTAAAGTGTTAATCACTCTATAATAAACGTTTTTAATGGGTACACAAACGTATGGGAATACTAATGTGCGTTATTTTATAGTGCAAAGGATTGATAATCGAATTCTTCGGCTAACCTTTTAAGAATTATCAGTGTTAAATGCATACATACTTTTTTAGTATAACTCGTAAGATACAATAAATTGTTTGCTGTAAATTGAGTTTCTAGAGAGAAGTATAACCTGATACTGAAAAATCACATTGATATTTTGCACAAAATTTGTGAATAATCTTTTAACTGCAGTCTACTGTAAAACTTATGGATACTTTATATATATAGTAAATAAAAACGGGGAAATTAACAAGAAAAAAATTAGGAATGAAAATTTCTGTTATCATAAGCATCTAAATTATTATTGATGCTCAATGTCTAGTCTTAAAATGTTTTCTTAACATTCTGAGAAAATTACAACATTTTACCATGTACGACCCCATATTTGGATGATCTATCAATTGCATAATATTTTTATTAATATTCTAAACATACAGGAACCAGTCTTTAAAAAACAAACACTTTTATCTTGTCGCACCACATCATCGTAATTTAAAACTATGCCGCCTTGTGGTCGCGGCTGTGCAACGAAATAAGTAAATATAGTATTTGCTTTTAGACGTCTGTGTAGAGAAAAAGATCAAATAGAACGAATGGTCATTGATTTGATGTGAAGACACCATTAATGATCCCATTTTGTCTGACTTGTTATTTATTTATTTTTAGGAAATGGTATTAAAATACTTAGACAATGAAACTTTGAACAATATAGTCAGAAAAAAAATAAACCCCTTAAAATTTGTATTTATTTTTGTATTTTGGTTTATCCAATGTACATTTACAATATATGTTTGTAAATTGTGCAACAGATTGTAGAAAAATTGCTAAAATAAGAGAAGATTAATGTCTCGAGATGACTGAAAATGATTTTTTTCCCTGTAATGATTGAGCTTAATTTACATGATTTTTTTTCCTATTTATAGTTAGCAGTGTTGAACGATTATTAGTTTACTAGTGAATCTAGCGGAATCTTCTTACCATGTTAACAATGATATCGTTTATTAAGTAATGGAATTAAGTGTGCTAATTGACTGAATGAAATAAGATTGAGAGACGTATTGGAGTACGTGCTCCCTCTTAACTTATAATGAAGTTCCAGACAGCGATATTTTATTGCTAGACATAATTAATCGTTTATTCTTTGTTCATGTGATGTATAAATCTAAGAACTAATTACTTTGACTTGAAATGATGTAATAGAGTTCGCCAGCTTTTGAAATATTGTTGGGGATCGAGTCTTATTGCATGAGTATCATATATTTGTTTTTAGTGTTGGAAAAAATTTTCTACTATGCATGTATGTTACATATTGTAAAAAAAAACTTGTTACTCACAAGGTAATCAAAATAATGAAGATGCATGGATTAGTATCCTTATTCCAAAAATAAGAATTTTAATAACAATATTTACAAGGTTTATATGATGTCATAATAATTTTAGTCTCATCTTATAGGATTTTTATTCTAGAAATGTATATATTTCTTGCTAGAAAAAGAATATACTTCCCTCTATCTAAAAATGTTTCGTCCGGTGATAGAATTTGTCATTACTCGGCCATTTAAAAGCTAATCCTTGGCGCGAAATTGACAGAATGTTTAACTTGTTAATCATCATTAATTTCAAGAACCTTGATTATTCTCGAGCTAATAAAAAAGAAATAGTGTAAGCGATTTCTGCAGTCATTTAAATGCAGGTACCCCGATGATGAGTAATAGATCAAGTGGGTATTTGTGATTGTCTCTCGGTCTACTGACTGCAGAAGTGTTTTCCGGGTTTCCTTTTTTATCTTATGTAAATGCAAGTTTAGCTTCCCTTGATGTTTTCGCGGAATCTTGAAAGTTGGAAATAGCAAAGACTTTAATGCAGGTCTAGTGTACAACTCTTTTCAGTAGAATTTAGAACAAAGAATTTGAATGTTTATATGTAATATTTTTAGATAAAAATTTGGAGTATTTTTTTAATATATTCTTTGAACCTTTCGGTTGGTCGAGAAATGAGTACAAAGCCTGCTTGGGAACAAAACACTGAGGTTTTTCGCGTCAGATTGACCATCTAACTGGAATATCTGCTCATGCACCTCAGTGCCCAAGGTCACGAAAACTGAGATGAATACAGTAAGCCTTGGCCTAATTGCGGCACTGAGTTTATTTTTTTTTATATTAGCGTAAGTTGTTTTTAAGTGAGGTCTTATTTGGTTGTGTAAGATATGCAAATTTCCCGTTCTTATTAAAGGAAAGAGTCTTCCAGATATGCCTTGCATAAAGTTAAACGGCATTGCAATTCATAGTGACAGCCAGGGGTGTAGCTACCGCCGTTTCAATGAAACGTGGCCCTAAAATATGCAAGAAAAAAATTGTAAATGATAAAGGCTTCCATAAAAAGTTTCTCCTTGAAATTTTGATTCAGTGCTCATTCAGGGTGAGTGAGAATTATATTTATGTCGCACAAAAAGCTGCATGAGAGCTATTGGCAACGGACTTCGTAATTTTTAACCATGATGAAGTGACAAGAACGACACCTCTTCTCCTAACTTCCACACCTACAGGAGGACGTTTGAGCATCGACTTATTTGACATGCATCGCCCCTCTGCACGGCGGATCTTCAACGGGACTAGGCTCCAACTAATGACACGATGGCCACGAGTCCGTTACCTTGACCACTAGGCTACCTCGGCCCCACGGTTCATGCAGAACTAACTACGGCGATGGTGACGATTTGTATGGTCTTTATTGCGGAATTCTGAACGGACCTTCAGTTCATAAGTATGATCAGTGATTAGATTTTTGAGAGAGAAGTATATGGATGTTAAATCTGTCGTGACTTAAGTCCTCACGTTGGCATGGTTTGGAAGTTAAAGAGTGAGTGCTGCGCAGTTGTCGTTCATCATTTAACAATGGTATAAAATTCGTCAGTTCAATCTTACCGAAATTCATTGCCAATTGCCCCTCATGTTGCTCCTGAGAGCGGAGTTAATAAACAATTAATAAGTTTCTGACGCTAGATACGTTTTAGTTGCGTATATTTATCGTCAGATATATTGCCCTAATGCAATGAGTGAATACGAAATGAGTAATTGCGCCTCAATAGCTTACGGACGTGTCGAAAAATGTGTTATTGAGGAACTTCGAACATTCCTGGCCCTCTGAATTGACTGGATTTGATGCACGTAAGTGACGCAACAATTTAAAAAAAAATCGTTCTACGATTACCACTTTATCATTGGAATTTTCACATGTTCCTAAATCAGTGTTAGGCAAAATAATGAAAGCTCGGAATTCAGAAAAATTTTACTCCCAATAAAAGTTCTCGGGCTATTTATTTTCTGAGAAACATGGATAATGTGACCGATACAATGAAAAAAGTAATAAACTTGGGTGGTCTCATTGTCCCAAAAGATGAGAAATTGTGGTTTCGCAAAATTCCTAAATCAAAACAGCAGTCTGTGGAATGGCAACATGAAATCACTGGTCAAGTGAGTCTAACAGATAATTCGATATACAAGCTATAGCAACTATGTTTAGGATAGACATGGTATTGATAAGTCGATGAAGTTAAAAATAACGGTTGCAGATTGCACCCATAGCAAGAAACTGATTTGTTTTACCCAAGTAAAGAAAAACTTACGGAATGTTATCAATGTTTTAAAAAAACTTAGCATAGTTGCCTTAATTCAAACAAACTAGGTAACTTAGTTAAAAGAAATAGCTTGGGGATGTGTGAAAAGAAGGAAATGCAATGAGTTTTTACCATACTTCTCGTGCACTTGCTTTTATTGACCAACGAATCTTTAAAAATGACATTTATATACGATATGGTGAAAGATAGAACAAAAAGATATACGGGTAATTATGTTTGGATAAAAAGGCCAGCAGCCCCGCAATTTTAGTTGCAATATCGCTTAGTTTGTTACCTCGTTTAGAATGAAAAAAATTTTTATGACTAACCAAAGAATTACTTAAACCAGAAATATGTACTCGTTTTTTTCCGTCATTAGTTTTACAGTACCGTAGGCCACATTCACAGTTTTCGCGAAAATAGCTTAGTATTATTAGTTTTTTTTGATAATTATAATTTAATAACTCAGTTAAAATTATTTAAAATAGTCGCCCATCCGGTATAGCGGTTGGGACACGTAGACTCATTTGTTTAAGGCAGTGGTCCGCAACCCCCGGTCCGTGGATCAAATGGTGCCGCCAAAACAACATTAAACTATTGCCATTTTATTTAAAGTGGTGCATTTCTCACGGATTTGCGCAACTTTCCACGGAAATCACTTGTATTCATTTTTGGTGTAACTATATTTTATACTAAAGGCATGTAACTAAATGCCTTTAGTATAAAATGTAACTAAAACTTAAATGTAACTAAATTAAAATTGTTAAATCAAAACAATCTAAAATATAAATCAACGTGTCTCACCCTCAGTGGGCTGCGGTCTCACCCTCAGTGGGCTGCGGTAAAATGATCAGATGTTGACCGGTCCGCAGCGACAAAAAGGTTGCGGAGCACTGGTTTAAGGTATCCGACTACATTCGGAACCGTGATTTTAAAAAGCGCACAGATGGATAATTTTCTTGATATTTAGTGTCATTTAGATTAGAATACATGTATAAAATTGTCTTAAGGACATTATGGCAAAAAAAAAAAAAAAAAAAAAAAAAAAAAATTAAATACAATATTTTGGCAAAAAATTAACTGAGAATATCTTTTTTCAAAACGTTCTCCTTTTGTGAAAAATGCTTCTATTATAACAATATTTTGTGCCTGTATATAGCTCAGACCTCTGTACAGAGGCTCAATTAGGATTTTTGAAAAATACACATTATTTTCAGAGTTACCACCAATTAAAAAAATAGTTATCGGCGTTTTTTTTCTTAAAGTTTCTCCCCTCTGTTGTAAAATATAGATAAACCCACTTCTAAGTTATGTATTTCAAAAATTCTAGTTGAACCTCTGTACAGAAGTCTCAGATATATACAGGCAAAATATTGTTATTATAGAATCATTTTTCATAAAAGGGGAATGTTTTATAAATGGGTCATTCTGTGTTAATTTTTTTGTCAAAATATTGTACTGTAATAATTTTTTACTGTAATAATGTTCTTAAAACAATTTTATATACGTTTTCTAATCTAAGTGACACTAAATATTATCCATTTATACGTTTTTGTAAAATCATGGTTCCGAACGTAGTCTGATACCGTAAAAAGAAACTGTATTTTAAGTAATTGTTTTTTTAACTTAAGAAAATCTAATTAATTTAATCTGAGCTTCTGTACGAACCCAACTCAAAGTGGGTGGAAAATAACTCAACATCTCTAACGATACAATATTAGTAGAAACAATGTGATAAGACACTCCTTTTCCTTTACATGCTAGCTTATATCCGTTCTGTGTAGGAAAATGCAGAAAATAACATTAGAATTCTAAGTAATACCGTAAAATACGGCATATTACGCGTTATTTTAACACAAAGTAACATCAAAATTTACGAGTGCGCGTTTATATGTCGGGTATAATTGTGAGAGCTGTAAAAACAAGCAATAAAAAAAAATTAAGTCAATTCCTACTGAGATCATCAATTTTTTTTTATTTATTTTAGTTACTTTTTATTAAATAGTTACAATTAATATAAATATGTATACACATATGACAGAATCACAACATTAAGTGGTAATTAATTTTTATTAATCAACATTAAAGTATCGTATTGTCATCCAAAACAATCGTGTATATTAAATTTCAGTTCAAATGAATGCTTTAAAACGTGAGAAAAAAACCTTTTCAAGTTTTTTGACACAAGTCACCAAAAATGATGCCAACGTGGCTGTATTTATAGTTCTTTAAATAATTACTTTTAATCAATTAATATTTATTAATTATAATTAAATTATTGTATTGTCATCCAAAATAATCATGCATATAAAATTTCAGCTCAATTGAGCGTTTTAAAATGTACTTTATTAACGATTAAGAATTCCACCAAGAATAAATATAGAGTGTGAGCTAATAGTGTAGGTATTGAAAAAAATATTTAAACACTGTGTTATAGTATGCAATTTAATTGATATAATTATATCTGTTATTTATTTAAAATATATAAACAATTCTAATTTTTTAAATTAGTAAATTAAGATAGTTTCTAGCTTTTCTGTTTGAAAATAATCAAAAAACTTTTATTTTAGAACAAAATTTTTTTCTTTTCTAAAAATGTAAATATTCTTTTTTGGTGGATATAAAAGGCACAGTCAGTTGTTCCGAAAACCAAATTCCTTGTTAATCAATCACTTTCTAAGCTATCAACGTAGTGACAATTATTGTAAATCAAAACTTAAAATCGTGACGTCTTCATGTGACTGCTGGTAGTTGAAATTGACGTCAATTGCATTTGACAACCGGCAGTCATTTTTTTCTGTTTTATTCACTTACGTTGATATTTTTATTTTTGGATCGGCGAAAGCTAATGGTCATTTTTCAACTGATTACAGATCTGATTTTCTTTTAAAAGATAATTCATTACCGTGAAAAATAATCTTGTGATAGGACAATCCGTTTTTGCGAAGTGATGACATAAATAGACTTTATTTATTATCGTTGCTGTTTATATTTATGGTATATTATTCCGCCACTAAGATAGCTTGCAAAACTTGAAATAATAATAATAAAAAAAAACCCACTAAAATGAATCATACGGAAATTATTTTAGTTATTTAAAAAGAAATTCGGACTTTCTCGCATTTCTGGAAAGAATATTTTCCCCCTCTTCTCGAATTGTTGATAATTAAAAGGAGGTTATCTTATCACTCACTACTTAAAACGTTTTTGATAGCGTCATATATTTCAACATGCAAGTATAGTTTGTTTACAGAATATGAGCCATCTTCACATGAATTCTAAAGTTAGTTTTTCAAAATACTGTTATAAAACATTTCCTATTTTATATTTTTAGCCAACGAGGAAACGTGTTTTGAAATTTGTTGTAGTTAATCTCTATGTATATATAGCTCTTTAATAAATTTCAAATGTTAGAAAAACCTAGAACTGTGTTGATTTTAGCTCGTTAATGGTCCATCAATAATGAAATTGATACGAGTTAAATTGATATTATTTGTCTTAAAAACATCTTTATCCTGAGAAGAAATTTAAGTCTTTAATTAGAATTAAGTCTCCAATTGTATCTAATAGCCTATTCGTACCTTTTTATTGCTGCATTAAAATCGGATTAATTCTCATTTTGGGTTTTACCACACCTGATCGGAAATAAATAAATTTTTTCGGTGCTATGTATCGATTCTGATTAATTTTTTCTCTTAATGCATTTTTATTATACTTAATTTGTATTTTTCATTAATTTTAAATTGTAAAGTTTAACACCTAAGTATGTTAAATTACCAAAGGGCAAGAGTTTAGTCATCAAATTTACTCTAAATTCCAATGATTAGAGGTTAAATCCCGGAAGGGCTAGATCAGGGGTGGCGAACCTTTATCGATCAATGTGCCATTTTTTCTAAGAAAGGTGTTTAATGAGGCAAAGACGTGCCGTTAAATATTTCTGTCTTGTGATTATTGGGAAAACAATAAAACTTAGGCAAACAATAGCACACAGGAATTTTTCATGGGGGGGTCCGAGGTCGAAAGTGCACCGTTCTTGTATCATGCTCCTTTTGATTTTGTCGATTTTCGGGAACAAAACACAGTAAAAAAATTAATTATTGAATAAATAATTAGCATTAATTAATAAAATTAATCATTAATAACAAATACCTAAATTTTACGTACTATATACTTAGAATTATAATCAATCGGAAAAAAATCAAGGGCTTTTGGGGGAGATCTGGACCCCCCTTGTGTGCGCCACTGCTAACAACACAAAACTCTATTTACTACGAAAAAATACCTTTTTGCACACTGCAGAGTTGTAAATGTTTTAGTTATACGTGTAATTCGAATTAAAGTAAACATTAGTGTGACTTCTATTTTTGTAGATTGTGTGGATGACAAATAACTTATATTAGGATTGTAACATGATACTTTTAGTAGAATGCATGCTGAATTGGAGTCATCTGCCAAACGACTTCCAAACAATTATTTTTACTGTGGTTCACTTTTTTTGACAAGAGGGTTTGTGATTTGTTTCAAAATGCCATTTTACAGACGATGTTCTGCATACCACTATTCCAGAACACAAAACACACACCGCTTTGTCGCTTTTACTAACAATGTCATATTTCTAGATTCACCAAATTTGAAATTCTGTTACATTTACTATTTTGTTCTTTTTGTTTTACTGAACCAGCCTTTTTAAATAACAGTTAAAAATCTAAATATAATAAAAATAAACTGTAAAACAGTTGTGTCAATGAAATTGACTATGCAATGCGTAGACAAACTTTTCATCGTAAGCAATTGTAGTCTTACAACGTAACTAAGGCTAGAATATAGCAAACGAGTGTGCTCCCCGCGACCAATCACTCGCTGTTGTTCGTAATACTTCATAGTGAACTTTGTTGTTTTGAAATAAAATGCAAACCATTTTGATCACTGGCGTGCTAAAAATATTGTGTCGCGTGCCATCAATGGCATGCGTGCCTCTGGTTCGCCATCCCTGGTCTAGATACTCTGTTCATCCCTCTAACGATATGTTGGATGTCTGGCTTGCATACGCACTAAAAGTATGTATTAAAAATTTTGATAAAATTATTTTTTAAAAGGTTGTAGGAATAACTTACAAGCCGCCCAGCCAGTATGGTGGTTTTAACACTCGTCTTGTCATCGAGTGGGCTCGGGTTCGAATCCCAAATAAGGCATGGATGTATCTTCGGGAAAAGAAGTCGGAACTTTTGTCTGAAATGGATTGTCGTTTTCGAATGGAAAGCAGCTCTTCCCGTCTGTTCTATGCTGGGATCATAGTTTGTAATAGTCTATATTTTTCTGTGATTGTTTTGTATGTTTCTGTTATTCTATGTCTTGTCTTTCGAATGTATACCAGGATGAAACGCACGGCAACAATAACTTCGGGGAAAAAAGCACCCGCAAACATATAGCTCCCTATTTTAGATTTGTTGTATGAAGTGCATATTAAAGAAATTTTTTTTTTTTTTCTAATCTGAACATGTGTTTTTTTAACATTGTCTTTCAGGTGCCTTTTGTTATTTTTAATCTTTTTAATTTGAGGAGAGATGTTTTTTAGAATTCTTATCTTTTTTTAGAGTTATTTTTCTAATGTTTTTGACGTATAAAAAAGTACAAACAACACACAACATGGAAATTTTTTTTTTCTGCTTATCGATCGTTTTTATTGGAATTTGTACGAGAAATTACGATGGTGATTTTTCCCCGTATATTACATGCAGAATATTTTATAACTTATAAATGTGTTTTGTTTCCACTGTTTTTAAATGATTATTTTACGTAAGAATGCTACTGATCTTGTGAGAAGCAGCCCGTTTCTCTAGTTGGGTCTTTTCAACTAATTTTAAATCTAGTTTTATTCTGTTATGGTTCAAGATTTTTTGGTGGAACTAATGTGGGGGTGTGTTCCTCCCCCCTCCCATCGACAGCTGAAGGTGTTTCCCGGCTTAAATCACGAATTTATTCATCCATTTCAGAATTCGTTCATTTCATGACGAAGTGTGCTCTGTTCAAAGAACTAAGTTGAAATGAAAAATTGGATGTCCTCTAAGTCTGTAGTTTCGAGTCGTATTTGTATTTAAAAAATAAACATTGTACTCTCCTCCCTCTTTCCAAATTTTTATTATCGTAATCAGGTTTGATGAAATGCTTAGCCTTTTGAAGGAATACATTTTTATAAGTGTGTTAACTTTCTTAATCTGATTTTTTTAAAGTAATCAGAGATGAAGTATTGAAAGAAAGAGATAAAGTGTAATTTTTTAAAATATTTTTAAAAATATTTTGTTAAATTTACTTGGTAGTTATACTCATAAACATTAAATCATTTTTTTAGTATGAACATTATTTGTTTCGCTGGGACTAAAAAGCTCCCCAGAGAAATCGCTGGGAAACCCATAAACTGTTAACTCGTGCTTTCAAATGCTTGCGCTCGACAAAATCATGTATTTTATAGAAAACTTATACCGAAAAGAAGTGGGTAAAAGTTTTATTGAAAATTTCCTCAGTTGATGAAATTAATTTTAAGTAAATGTGTTTCTTAAAATTACAAACAATCAAATCGCATTATGTTAATAAAGTAAATGAAAATAGCTTTATACTATCAACGTATAGAAGTTTTTGAAGTAAATGGAAGGAAGTAATATTTTTTTTAACTTATAAATAAAACAATGCATAAAAACAATTCCTTTGTTCTTTTTATAAAAAAAAATTAGTAATTAATATCGTATTTTTGGAAGATGGTATAAATGTTGAACGTGTGTTGAACTTAAGTAAGAATTTATATTAATCACTCAGATGTTATATTTTCAGTCGGAATTAAAATGTTACTCCATTTTTGCTTGGAATTTTTTTTTATGCCCACAACTCATTTCAGCGGCATACTATTTTATACGAAAGATAATTGAAACGAATCATCGAAATAGTTGATTTTTCAGTGGATCTAGACGTGCGTGTTTGTGTACATTACTAGTTTACCATGTGTTCGGGGTATATGTTTTGCTCACTCAGTTATTGATGCAACTATTCTTTTTTTAAATTGGTAGCTTGAGACAAAAACCCGATGCACGCTGTCACGTTTACGCGCCCCACAGATGCAACATTGGCTTCTTTTTTTGTGGATAGCATAGTATTGTTTTCCTATGGACACGTTCACCCCTAAATATTGCGGGGTCCTTTCATCCGACTCCACCCCGAAACCGATGACCATGAGAAACCCAACGGCTTGACGCGTGCAAGACATAACTCCAAAAGAAATTCCTCACCCCCACCCCCACACAGACAATGGAGTCCGTTGGAAACACCAAAGAGAGCCTCCTCCCTCAGAAATAACATATTCTGAACCAATGAAATAACTAATAGTATGAATAACTTCAATGTCAATGTTTTTTCTGCAATTAATAGCTGTGACATAAATAAATCAATGATTTAATTTCTTAACTCTCACGCTATTATTAATTTTCCAAGCGTCACAACGTTTAAGGATTCATTTCAGGGTAGCTAAGCCAAAACAGTTGAAGAATTATTTAACAAAATTACATCTTCAACTGAGAAAAATGGTTGCTGCGGTACCCTAATGGTCATATTCTTGAACTTACTGCTGGCGTTGTCATCGTGGCTTTGTGAGTTGAATTTGATGCCACACCGAACATCTACCGGGTAGATCCAGTGATTCCTAAAGTGGTCTATATGGACCCCCAGGGGTCTATGACGACCTGCAAGGGGTCCATGTCAGCGAAAAAATAATTTGAGGGTCTATGAGGTGTAAATTGGGGTCTACGATAGTGGTTCACATTAAAATGAATCATAACTTTTATTTTAAATGTAAATTTATAATCAAGGTGAAACCATATTTTATCTAATTAATAGATTTATTGACTAATTTTAAAGATGTTAATTTGCAGTTACAAAGTGACAGCATAAATTTTATTAAAACAATGATTATGTCAGAAATTTTGACTTTAAAAAGACGTACTTGTTATTTATCACGAATTAAAGAATGGCGTGAGAACATTTTTAATTATTCTTCCTAGTGAGAAGGAGTTTTAGCGTGGTTGCTAATCTCTAAAATAAAAAATAAAGGATGAGGAATAAGGGCTAGACGCTACTAACAGAAAAGATTTAGGGTTAATTCTGCGTCAATAGCCCTCGTGTTGCCTCGACAATCCGCTTACTGGAATAAAATATGTGTGCCCTTTTTTTCTTTATTATATAAAATAAGATGTCTCGATAATACGCTTGTTACCACTGGAAAGCATTTTCAATTTAGAAGACACTTATAAATTGAGATAAAAGGAATTTTTTTTTTAAAAAAAAACTAAGCCTCCTCCTCAAAACTATGCTCTTAATTGTAAAAGACTGTGACGAAATAACTGAATTAGGTTTATGAACTGTATTTTTTTTTAAATTGAAAAACGGAGTCGAATTTAAATTAAAGTGGTTGAGGCGCACAATTCTGGGATTTTACGTGGATCATTTTTTCTGAACACTGAAGGGAGACAAGAATTCTTGTCTATTATTTTTTAATTGTTTGAGAAGGATGACGGAGAAATAACGAGACGTCAATTGCAAAGATGCCAACCATTGCAGAACAAATATATTCCGCAATGGTAACATAATGATAAACAGTATTTTTAAAAAATATTTTAAAACGGGATTTATATATACGGGAATTCAGGATATATATTTATCACTACAGTCTTATAACAGGGGTAGCGAACCTTTATGTGGATCAACGTGCCATTTTTTAAAAGAAGTGTTTGATGAGGTATAGACATGCCATCAAATAAAGACACAAAACTCTTTAACCTTTTTGCACTGCAGAGTTGTAAATGTTTTAGTTATACGTGTCATTCGAATTAAAGTAAACATTAGTGTGACTTCTGTTGCAGATTGTGTGGATCACAAATAACTTATATTTGGATTGTAACATGTTACTTTTAGCAGAATGCATGCTGAATTGGAGTCATCTGCCAAACGGTTTATAAGCAATTAACTGTTTTTGCTGTGGTTCACTTTTTTGACAAGATTTGTCATTTGTTTCGAAATGCCGTTTTACAGACGATGTTCTGCATACCACTATTCCAGAACACAAAACACACACCGCTTTTTGTCGCTTTTACTAACAATGCCATGTTTCTAGATTCACCAAATTTGAAATTCTCTGTTACATTTACTATTTTGCACTTTTGCTGTACTAGCCTTGTTAAATAACAGTTAAAAATCGTAAATATAATAAAAATAAGCTGTAAAACACAGTTGTGTCAATGAAATTGACTATGCTATGCGTAGACAAACTTTGTATCATAAGCAATTGCAGTCAAGTACTTACAGGACAATAACGAACGAGTGTGCTCCCCGCAGCCCTGCGACCGATCACTTGCGTTTGTTCGTAGTACTTCATAGGGCTGCGGTAGCCCAGTGGTCATGGCCGCTCATTTGACCATGGTTCAAACTTACGAGGTCCGTCGCCGAAAGCCTTCGTGTAGTTGAACAGTGCGACGTTAACATTCACTCACTCGTTGTACTTCATAGAGAACTTTGTTATTCTGAACTAAAATGCAAACTGTTTTGATCGGTGGCGTGCCCAAAATATTGTGCCGTGTGCCATCAATGGCACGCGTGCCACTGGTTCGCCATCCTTGGTCTATAATTAAGAGTGCACGAGAAATTTAATTAGAATGAGCTTATCTTCAGGATTAAATTATTAAGCGGGTATGTATTGCGTGTTCTTCACACGTAATTGGTTTTCAACTCTGTAAATGCACCCTTTTTGTGTGCAGTTATATTTTTGTAAATCAATTATTGGAACAAGATTTGTCAAATTTCTCCGCATTGAATATTGTCCATTGTAAAACTGAAAGACATTGTGTTTACAAAATAAAAAGTCAGGAGTTTTTAAAGAGAGCAGTTATTGTCTGTGTGTTTTTTGCAGATGGATTTAAAATTTCTTTTTCATTGAGTTTCTATAACAGACTTGGGGGAAAAAATTGATATTTAATTTAATAACCATTTTCTGGTTTTACTATATGTGACAAACTATACGTGTGCTGTTTTTATTTTGAATAATGTGGTTTAAAAAGCTATAGATTTTTTCTTATATTTCTAGAACTTGTTATTGCATGATCTTCTCGATTTATTACGACTTAGTTCTTTCTGACTAACTGGTTTAAAGTTGAATTTGCATTTTTCAACTCTTTTCTTTCTAATAATTTATATTTATAGTTTGAAAAATACCTAATATTTATTTTACTGTACATATTATTGTCCTAATATAGTTACTTTCTTTCATATGTACATATACCATCTTTCTTTATGATCGTGAGTCAAGGAAAGGTGTATTTGAACATCTTAAAAATTTATTTCTTGAATTATAAGTATGGGGATATCGTGATTCATCTTGCCTTTCTCTGCTCCTGATAATTTTTACATGTTTATTGTAGTCTTATAATTAAACGTTAGACATCTTAACTGTTAAAGGTACTTATAGGTTATTGGGACTATGAAATCGAATATGATGGTATATTTAGAAAACACTCAATTCCGGCTTATACCGGTTGCTAATAGTGTAAACAGAAATAATTTTTTTTAAAAAAAATGTTAGGACATGTATCGTTAAACATAGGGGCGCTTTTTTCTAATATGAATCTTTTAGTAAGGATTATTTTCGGATTTTTACTATTTCTTTCCGTTATACTTTAATATTATTGGTTTGCGCACATTGAATGTCATAAATCTGTTCAGAAGAGTTTAATTCATGTCGTACATTTGATGCCCGAGTTCAAATAAATGTGATAAAAATAGCTTAAAATTAAATCATTTATAAATATTTCATATATAAATTGAAGTATAGTGAGGAACGTAAATAGCTGAAACAGAGCACTTTTTGGTTTTATGTCCCTTTTTTTTTTAATGATTTTATGCTTACTAACATTTGAGTTTTTAAAAAATTAATTTATTTTATAATTTAATAATTAATTTTTATATTTTCTTAACTAAGTGTAATAACTAACCGAATTCAGTTAAAAAAATATTGTAACTTTTATTTTTATTATTTAAATGGAACGCAGAAATCGTTCTAGAATTAGAAAAGCATACATTGTGAAAGAGCTTTTCAGTTGTATTAACGCGCGTAAAACTCCCTTAGGCTTTCTCTGTATATAATATAGATCACTAAAGCTCGTTGAATTTTTATATGTACGATATTAGTAAATAAATTGAACATATTAGATAATATACCTTATCATACATTTTATCCTATTACATAATCTAAAAGGCGGACCAGTTTTTGTCGCAGGCTCGCTTTTGTTAGAAATTATGTATTAATTCATGAAATTTGCTAAAAATGCATCGACTTATGACACTGGAAAAGTTTTTCACAATTATGTGTTTTATACAACTAGTAAATCAATCTACAGATAAAGAAATGAGAGTTTTTAATAGTAAATGCGTTCACATAACTGTTTGAACGTTTCAGAAATTAAGTTGGGGACCAATCATCTAAGAACAAAGGGATAAGTTAAAAATGAAATGTGATCTTTTATTCTGTCTCTTGCAAAACATTTGAATTATTTTTGATTTTTTTTTACCACCCTTTTATAAGCTTCACTTGTATGTAACGGAATCTTTGAATTCAATTTTTACACATTTTAAAAGGTCAGATTAATTCGAAATTTTGCGCATTTATCGAGGACCGATGACAATACAATAATTTAATAATTTCGTTCCATTGCCCTGATCCGGATCATCAGGACTAACGATTTCCCATTTTCAGATTCCTTCCCGCATCTGGTGACTAATTAATTTCACATCCCATTTCCAGATTTGGCGACTAAAAGATTAAGTTACAATTTAGTTTATTAACTATAAAAGGGTGTTTTTAGTTTTTTTTTTTTTTAAAAACTAATTTATTTAAAGCATAACTTCGAATTATCTCACGTTAATTCCTGAACGGTTATAAAAGAATAAATTGGTTAATTTTGCTGCAACTCTTCACCTAGTAAAATATTATTTCAAAATGCAATTAAAAATTCTCTTGTTGTGCATCTTTTTTAGCTTCGAATAAGTCCTGCAAAATTACAATTTCAAGCTAACATATGCATAATCAAAACTGTTTCGCAATTATTCATTCGTTTTGTATAAAACATGAGGTAATACATTTAACACATTAATGTTCGTTTCTTATAATCTGATAAAAATTATTATTTTATATTGTAATTAATTTGCACGTGTGATTGCATCTTTCAGTTAGTTGATGTAAGTTATGTAATGTGTTGGGCACTATTCAGTCTAAAAACATTTTATGGGACGGTTCGTTTGGACTGTTTTCTCTTTTAAAAAAATTCTCAGTTAAATCCTCGTGATAATGTGTGTTAAATTATAAGTACATAACCATAATATGCATTTTTTAATATTCGTAAGCAGAAAATACTTAGTCAAAAATTATTGTTCAAAGGAAAAGCATTACCACTCCTCTTATAATTATTCACAACAGAATAAAATTTTCCTTTTTACAAAACAGTTATTTACTTCCTCCTCCATCAATTTTTGAATTTAACCCTTTTCTCAGATTTTGAATAAATCCTGATATTAGGTGTTATTTTGCGGATACTAAGCAGATTATTATTTTTTTGTTTCTGTTTTGAAATATTGTATATCGACGTAAAATTTAACGCATTATGAGAACATTAAAGTGACTAACTACATTTGGAGCCATAAATTAGAAAAAGTGTATAAATGAATAATTTTTTCGTTATTTAATGTCAGTTGAAGTAATATATGTAAAAATTGTTTGAAGAATATTACAAGAAAAAGGTGTTTCAATGCAATTTTTTGGCAAAAAATAAAGAAAGAATGACGTATTTTCTAAACATTATCCTTTTATCGAAAATGATTCAATAACAATATTTTGTCTTTATATAGCTAAGACTTCTGTTATGGGGGTTGGACTAAAATATATAATTTAAGAGTAGATTTATTTACGTTTTATTATATCAAGTGGAAGAAATTTTAACAAAAACCTATAATTATTTTAATTGACCGGAACTCTGAAAATCAAGAGAATTTATCAAAAATTGTAGTTCAATCCCGGTATAGAAGTCCTAGCTATATATAGGCACAATGTAACTGTTCATGAAAGGTGAATGTTTTGAAACTGTCATTCTTTCTTTATTTTTTCCCAAAAAATTCCTTTCAAATAATTTTTTCTTGTTATTATTTTCTCTAAACAATCTCATATATGTATTCCAATTCAATTGAGAATAAATAAAAAAAACTATATTCATTTATATTATACGCTTTTTCGAAATCCCGGTTCCGAAGGTAGTCACCTTTACACGTAGGCGATAAGGTATTTTATCTCTTCCCCCCTCAACCCCTTTTATTTTTTTTTTGTTATGTTTAATGATTTAAATATACATATACATATGCATTTCATTTGAAAATTATGAGCATTTTTTTTACAAATTCGGTATATTCTAATGGTAGTATGTAAGGTAAATTTTAACAAACTACCATCAATTGTAATTTATGAAAATTTTTGCCGCATTTCAAGGAAAAGAAACACTTGTGCACATCATTAGACGAGTCTTTTCACTCAAACGCCTCAAGTTCTAAAACAATTATACCAGGAAGTAAATAATTAAAAGATGTGTATAACATGTATCTGAAGGATTTGTGAGGAAATATTCGCTGACCTTCTAGAGAGTTCCTTTTCTCTAGTTGATGAATGTTGTCAAACATGACGAAGGCTGTTAAAAGAATCAATGAATTTTTTTTTAAATAAAGTAATTTCATAGTTAAAATTTATTTGAGTGTATTAAATATTTTGTCAATTTTATGTATAAATTTATTGCAATGATAATGAAAACGCCGTATGTTAATAAATGTAAATGTCACCCGCTGCAAGAAAATATTTACTTAAAACGTTTCATTAATATAATAAAAATTTGATTATTTTTGATGTATGAACATTTTTAAAAAAAATTCAATGAAAAAATTTTTTTTCAAGTGCTGTTTTTTTTTGTGAAGAAATTAGGTCTTGTTTAAAATAAAGATATAATAGTTTAGTATATATATAAATTACTTACGTAATTAAAAAAAACTACATCTAAAAAAACTGCAAATCTTGAAGTTTTTATATGCAATTTCAGGTAATTTAAATATTTTTTATAATTTTGCTCATTTCATAAATCAGTTTAAATATATTATCAGAATAGAAATTAAAGACTGCTACAATATATCTAAAAATGATACTTTTGAAATTAATATAAATTGTATATCTTTGAACATAAAATGTCATTTAAAATTAACTTCCCATTAAAATATTGAATTTTTTTTTTTTTTTTTTTTTTTTTGCTTTAAGCTTTAGAGGCACGAAAAACTTTTAGAATATATTTAAATCCATGTTTCGCAGAAATTTTATTTCTTTTTAAATTATTCGAAGTTGGTGTATTTTTTTTTTAATAAAGGACTGATATGTGCTGAGATTAACACAAACTATTTTATTTTTAACATTTGTTCATGGTATTACCAACTTCTTAACATGGTATTACCAACTTCTTAACATGGTATTACCAACTTCTTAACATGGTATTACCAACTACCTAATATACTTACTTAGCCTATTGCTATACTTCGAGGGTGGTTAAAAAATATTCCATCATACATATTCACGCATTAAAAAAATGGAGCACATTAAATATTACCGTGCCTTAATGGAGTTCAAGTATGGAATTGTTAAGTTAGTGATATACAGTGGGCCACAAAAGTTTTCGTACACTTGCAATTTCTTATAAAATTTAATTTTTTCGACTAATAAAAATTAATATAATGTAATTGTAATTTTTTATGGTATCTGTAACTTGTTCTTAATAGAATGACATAATTGATTTTTTAAAAATAGTTTAACAATTTTTTAAAAAAATTATCAAAAAGCTACTAAAAAATTACGCTACAAAAGTCTTCGTACACTTAACAAAAATCTCAACTTAGCTTTAAATATTGTATTTCTTTCTTAATTTAGTACTTAGTAGGATATCTTTGTGTCCACAACAACTTTTAAGCGTCTTGGTATAGATTTAATCAGTTTTTTGTAATTTCTGAATCGATTTTCCTCCCTTTTTCTGTGATTATTTTTACTTCGCATCTTGCGTTTATTTGTCACGTTTTCTTTTTTTTTACATCAGAATCTCACCAAATATGTTCTACTGGGCTAAATAAAGTGATTGAGGAGGTATTTTTATAATTTGGGGACAGTTATAGAGACATCAGTGGCGTACAATGGGAGCAATGCACTTGGTGTCATTACCCTGTTAAAAAAATTAAGTAGTCTCCAACATCCAAATTTTGGGCGGATAATTTAAAATTTCTCTTTAAAATAATTAAATAGAGCTCATGATTAACAATACCATTAAAAAATGCCAAATTACCTAATTCTGAGGCCAATTTACACCCCCACGCAAGAACACTTCTACTTCCATGTTTTATTGATCCAACTAGATTCTTGGAATTAAGTTTCAGAAAATTCAAAAATTGACAGCACATTGATTGGGATGGCAGACAATTTAACATTTTTGGTTCAGATGAGCCTATGATAGCTTGTAAATGAAAAAATGAGTTTAATCTCATGAATTTATGTGGAACAAGAACTCCTTCACTTCCATGCTTCATTATGAAAGTGAAGGTGTTCTGGCGCGGGGGTGTAAATTGGCCTCAGAATTAGGTAATTTGGTATTGGGAATCATGAGCTCTATTTAATTATTTTAAAGAGAAATTTTAAATTATCCGCCCAAATTTTGGATGTTGGAGACTACTTAATTTTTTTAACAGGGTAATGACACCAAGTGCATTGCTCCCATTGTACGCCACTGGTGTCTCTATAACTGTCCCCAAATTATGAAAATACCTCCTCAATCACTTTATTTAGCCCAGTAGAACATATTTGGTGAGATATTGATGTAAAAAAAAGAAAACGTTACAAACATAAAATGCGAAGTAAAAACAATCACAGATGAATGAAGGAAAATCCATTCAGAAATTACAAAAAACTGATTAAATCTATACCAAGACGCTTAAAAGTTGCTGTGGACACTAATAGATATCCTACTAAGTACTAAATTAAAAAAGAAATAAATATTTAAAGCTTAGTTGAGATTTTTGTAAAGTGTACGTAGACTTTTGTGGCGTAATTTTTAGTAGCTTTTTAATTAATTTTTTAAAAAAATAGTTATACTATTTTTGGAAAATTATGTCATTGCATTAAGAATAAGGTGCAGATATCATAAAAAAATTACAATATATATTAATTTTTATTTGTCGAAAACATTAAATTTTATAAGAAATTGCAAGTGTATGAACACTTTTGTGGCCCACTGTATTTAGATTTGTATATTTTTTTGTATTGTTTGCTTAAGAGTTTAATAATAAAATGTTTTAAGAAATGTTCTTTTGACTATTTTAAAAAATAACTTCGAAATTGAGATGGATGTTACTACAATTAATAAAATATTTTTCTAGATACACTTACCGGTAAGAAAAATGTCTTAGACTTTATCATTTCTTTTATTTTCTAATATTTTTTAATCTCGAATACTCTCTTCGTCATTTTATAGACTTCACCTTGATTGAGAAATATAAAACAAGGCAATAAAAATTACGTTTTATGTATTAAGAATTTTTTTAGTTCGATGAATCTTTCTTTCATAGAATTCCAACCAGTTTGAATATGATTTTCGTTAATTATATCACGTTAATAAAATTTGTTTTTTAAGGCCCATTTTCTTTTAATTTTAGATCTTTTATATCTAGAAATTTTCGTCTTTTTTACTTAAAAAAAATGCCTACTCTATAAAATAAAATGTTTTTAAGATTTTTATGATAAACAATAGATTGCTATTGTTTATGTCTAGTCGTATTTAATTTTCATTGTTTCTTATCATTATATTTCCATTCTTGAAGGAGAGAAAACTGTTATTAGAAATTTTTTCAGTGGTCCTTATATACTCATAATTAAATATCACTTAGCAGACAAACAAATTTTTGATAGCTCGAAATTTATGAATTTATTTTTAGAAAATATTCCTGGTTATATTTTAGAATTTTATTTATTTCAATAAAACGATGAATTAAT
This sequence comes from Trichonephila clavipes, assembly GCA_019973935.1. Lineage (NCBI taxonomy): Eukaryota > Metazoa > Arthropoda > Arachnida > Araneae > Nephilidae > Trichonephila > Trichonephila clavipes. The sequence goes on along the minus strand of BMAU01020542.1, from coordinate 197,737 downwards.
GTTGTGGTTGCTGTGTTGTTTTAAGACAGATATATTTCTTTAATTCTTCTAAATAGAAGTCCTTTGTTTTTCTGTTCCTCTGTGAAACTGTCTGTAGCTCTTAATATATTTATGTACTGGTTCAAAATTGTTTTTATTCTTAAGATGGTTTGATATTTATAATTTTTATTCTCCTGTTCCTTAAATCATCTGCAGAAATAAACTTCATAACGTTACACTTATGAATCATGTTGAATATAATATTCAAGCAGTGTTTTACAATAATGACCTTCCAAGGGCCTAAAAAACGAAGTTTGAATATTTGAAATTAATATATTTGATAATAAATACCTGAAAATTAAGTGCGGGTTACCTACGTCTTTATCTAGAAATGACCATAATATCGGACTCAAAAGATTGACGAATTTCAGCTAAAAATAGTTATCTACAAAATACTCACACGCACAAAAGGAAGTTTGAAAAGAATTTTTTTTATATATCAAATCAGATAAGAGGAAAAAAATGCTGAAAAAATTTCTACTAAAGGACGGCCACTTTGCCTCCAGAGCAGTTTTTTGTCGCTCGCCAATAATAAAAATAAAAGCAAAAATGGGGTTCATATGAACGACCATTAGTAAATTCAATAAAATATTGTAAGACAATCATACCCACTAGTATTTTTTAAGCAATTTGACATTTTTGTAATATTGGAGAAAACTACAAATATCTCGCTATTGAAATTTGTGGAATTTTTTGATTCATAGATTCTGCTAGGCAGTGGCGCACACAAAATTTTTTTTGGGGGGGGAGAGGGTCCAGACCCGTGGATCCCCCTCTTGTTAAGGCTTTTAATTATGTTGTCTAAAGACTAGGATCAATTTGAATCCTAAAATTCAGTATCAAAGAAACCAGTTCCAGGATACATATCAATTGCAACCCTTGCGCAAGATTATTTTCCAACTCCTTTGGCCCGATGGAAGAGAAACACTATTGCACATCAGCTCTTTTTAGACCATTGTACCGCAAAAGCTATGACAATGTATGCTACTGCAATGTGCAAACGTTTTTACAATAAATGACTGTAGTAAACGATTCCATCTGTATAGCTGACTTAGTCGACAATATAAGTAATAGCTTACGTTGGGCAAGAGCGCACATTACCTTGACCAGTCAGCCTTGAACTTTACTCTTCATTGCTGTGAAGGAATATATGAAAGGCAGTTACAGGAGAGAGGGAAATTTGATTTTGATTGGAATCTTTCTGGGTGGCAATACTGATTTGCATACGAAGCATGAAGGAACTCTGCACTGAAATAATGGGATAATATCCCCTCTTGCCCCATATGAGGCATCGTATGTTGGTACTTATTATGAAGAATTCATCCCAATGAATTATAATGCGCGACCTCATTAAGGCAGGCATGTTGAAGATAACAGTTTGGACCAAATGGAATGGTCAGGAAGATCTCCAGATTTAATGATATGATATAGCATTTTTGTGTGTGTGACTATCGATATGATATAGCATTTGCGTGTGTGTGTGATTATCTCATCAGAGTGTTGGTTGCTTCAAGTCCTCCTCCGAGGTCGTGAGAAAAGTTGGAACATTAGTTACTCTATGTATGAGCATCGTTATTCGTTCTAGGGTTGGCAATGGACGGTTTAGAAATTCGATTCTGCAATGCAATACTAGAAGGAAAAAACATATTCCTTTTTTCTAAACCTGTTATTATTTTTTTATCAAAGGGAATTTCGAAAAAATTCTAATTATTTGTTTGTAAATTTTGTGTAAAATTCATTAAATAATAGTTTCCTTTATAATTTTTTTTTATAAACTTTATGTTCATTAGTCTTTAAAATAGACGCAAAGTATAGGTTGTACCTTAATTTTTGAGACCATTTTTTAAGTGCATTAATGTTAAAATTGTTAAGAACTTTTACGGTGCGTAATTTATTAATCACAGGTAACTTTGTTCTTGATTTTCTGATGAAAAGTTACTAAGTATAGATGTAATAAAAGTATGAAAAAACTTGTAAGTACATTATTAATTTTTGATTTTTTAATTATTATAATTTATTTTTTTATATTTTAATTTCCGTCTGTGTGGGCAAAATTTCTCTTAAAAATTTGACCGTTAGGAATAATGTGCTCATTATTATCTCCTCGATATTTTCATTAAAATACACTGCAAACATTTCCTATTAAAGACAATTTTTGATACGTCACTGACTTATGAATATTTTGTTATTGGTTTTGTAATCGGAGCATGTCATTGTCTTGTACAGATTAGGACGACGGAACTAGTTTCATTTGGACTGGATTAATATCTAAAGAGAGCGCTCTTTGTTACAGGCCTCGTAATTGTGAATCACAATGGGATGATGATATCGCCATCTGAAGATGATGACAAATGAATTTGGCATGAATTAAAGATAATAGATATTTGAAATGCGGATGAAATATATTGAAAGAGAAAAGAGAAATTTTTATTCACGCGCGTTTTGAAATATATATCCTATTTAAGGGTGATTGTCTGAATTTCTCTTTACAGCGGGATGTAGTGAAAGAGAACTACAGTAATGAGGAACAATAATTTTATGTTCGTTCAGTGGCATCAATAAAATGAGGGAGATGATGATAATCTTATAAAAATCATCCCATTGCCAAACACCCTAATTTTGAGGGCCTAAATTTTGAATTGGGTACTTTTTATTTTGCGAATAGTTACCGTTTAGCTGAATTTTTTCGTGCAAATTTTTAAATTTTCTTTTGTCAAGTAGAGTATTTGTTGGAATTTGGGAAATTAATATCATATATATAATACACAAACTTATATTTTAAAACTACGGTTTTGTTATAATTTACCATCAATATAAAAAAAATCGAAATTTATGATAAAGTATGTAACATAGCGAGACCCAATGTTATCAATAAAATACCAACGAACTCTATTGTATTTCGTATAAAAACTGAACCGGATAACTTTAAAAAAATATGAACAAACGAAACTGTATATGTGCTTATTTGTTTATTTAGCTTTTGTTGGAAAGATCCCCTCCCCTTCCCATGACCACCAAATCTGAATTGCTGCGTGACTTGGGCCAAGGCCATTAGTATAGCTTTTAACAGTATGCGTGTTGGGAGTGGTACTGGATTTATGGTTTAATGGTACGTTGGTTATGATGCAGTTTAATGTCTTTGCTCTCTAGGGTTCCATTTTTGGGAAGTATCTGTTAGGGTTTTTTTTTGTTTCATGAACGCTTATATCTACCACTTTCAAGTTGAATCCTTTGTGAAGCGAATCCTCGTTTGCTTCTGGAGCTACTTTTTTATGATATTCCCAAATTCCTTTTTTAACTTTTTATTATGTGTTCGGATTTTATATGTATGCGTATTTTTTAATGAATTATCTCCTCGTTTTCTGTTTGGGGAAAAATGACATTTTGCATTTACATTTTGACATTGGTTGATTATATTTCTACTCAAACCGTACAAATCTGTGAATTATATTACAAAACAATTTTACGTACATATCAATGCTAAAGGATAAGTTAAAATGCATGTTAATGCCCCCTTCCTAAAATAATTGCATATGCAGGTCGATTCTATAAGATTTATACCTCCTTCTACCCTCTTGACAACGGTTGCCGAATAATCATGTTCGCGAATTCAAAGTCAGCATTGTTTGTCAACTCATGGGTCCGAGTTTTGGTGCCATTGAAGACACACTGTGTAGATGACTTAACGTACACATCCGTCTCGCGAGGGGGCAAGATTAGAAGCCTAACTAACGCAAAGTACGGCTTGTGTCCCAAAACCTGACTTTGCAGGGGGCCCTAATATTCTTTGTTACGCCACTGTGTGTAGAGCAGGGATGGGCTAGTTTTTCCAGGGTGCGGGCTACTTTTAAAATTTTCAAGGTGTTGCTGTCGAGCCAATGGCGCAGGTGGGGTGGGCTTAAAAAAGGTCATAATATTAATAGTTTAATAATAGATACAGGTAAACACTGAAACACCAATGCTAGTTAGACTGGAGAATTGGCTTTTTCACAATCGATGCAACTGCGTTACTTAAAATGTTTCTTTTAGTATGCGCGTCATAGATCTTAATAAAGGCGGTCACCCCAAAATATCTTGGCGGTCCACTAGTCGATCGTGATTGACTTAATGCCCACCCTGCTGTAGAGGGATGACGCACGTTAAATATGTTCACATGCTCGTAAAGTCCTCGTGTTTTACTTGGTGTGGAAGTTTAGAGAGGAATGCAAACTCGTATGTTATTCTCGTTACTTGATCGTGAAAACCTTTGCCAGTGATTCTTTTACTGCTTCAAAATGTGACAATAATCAACCAGTACTCCTCTCATGAATTATTAAATATAAATCACAAGAGAGAGAGAGAGAGAAAGAAAGAACTTTGTTTATTCATTGTTATCCTTCTACGAGGAAAAAAAATGGACCCTACCCCCCTCCGAAATAATTCTGTATATGCTTCTGGTGTCTGTTATACTCAAAAAGTAAATTCATGAAAAATAATTTTGATAAAAAATTTTAATAATTAAATTTAAAATTATAAAACTTATAATAGTTATTTATTACTTTCGAAATTATAAATTATTGAAAGTTTGCAAATTGAAAGCGAGATAAAAATTAGACTTGTGTGAAAAACAATTTTGCCTTCAAATTGTTTTTCACAAGTCTAATTTTTATCTCACTTTCAATTTGCAAACTTTCTATAATTTGTAATGTCGAAAGTAATAAATAACTATTATAAGTTTTATAATTTTAAATTTAATTATTAAAATTTTTTATCAAGCTTATTTTCATCCGAAATAAATCTTCAAAGTATTTTAATTTTTAAGAACACTGTTTTGAAATTTTATTTCTGCTTATTACCATTCATTAAAAGTATGCATAAATCGTAAAATCGAAGTTTTTTTTATAATTGACAACGGAAATTTTTTTTGTAAAAGTTGACTAGTTATGCTAGTATCTACTGCTTATTATATAGTTCCTGTTGCAGCAATTTCAATCTATGGGTCTTTGTTTCTTGAACTTGCAGTTTCAGAAGGTTTTTCAAAACCTTAGTGATTGAATTTACCACGATGTCGCTAACGCGAGCCAGAACTTTGGTTTCGGTGACAATGGTACTAGGTCTTGTCCACTGTAATGGCCGTGGTAGCCTAATGGTCAATTTAACGGACTCGTGGCTTCCGTGTCATGATTTCGAGCCTAGTACCGCTGAAGATCCGCCGTGCAGAGGGGGTCAATGCACGTTAAATATGTCAAGGCTCAAACGTCCACCCGTTGAGGGGATGTGGAAGTTAGGGGGTAACCAGCTCAGGTGTCTTCCTCATCACAGAAGGTCCGTCGCCAGTAGTCCCCGTGCAGCTTTATGGTGTGACGTTAATATAACTGTCACTAACTCACTCGTTCACTATTAACTAACTCTATCGTTCTAATTATGGCAAATTGACTTTCAATTTGTGCGTAGTAAAGGGTCGGACTCTTACTTCCAAAAAAAAAAAAATGGTGCTTGAACGCCACTCAGGCAAGTATTGAAGATTTAGTTGGGATATTCTTGTGCTCTCTGTCGTCGCCAAAATTTGTAGGTTTTTTTTTTCTTTTTTTCTGGTCTTTAATAGAAAGTAGTTGGAATGATAGATGAAATAAAAGCTTGATGAGGTACAAAACTTAAATCAGGATCACCGTAATTGGGTGTTAGTCGAATCTAGATTAAAATGCAATGTTAAAATAAAAATTTTCTTAAAATGAAAGATTTATTTAAACATTTATTGTCACCTCTAAATCTAAGTGAAAAGTAGAAGTCAAAAGATTAGAATAACATATAAAAATATATCAAACTTTTAATACGTGCGAAATTAATTACGAAATGCATAGAAATGACTTGGCAATAAAAAAATTAAACTGATATACATTTAGAAATAATCTGAAGTTCGCACATATCCACTTATTAGTACGGTGATTGGAGATTCTTTGAGAAGTTCTGTTACACCATTTGGCAACGGTTTACAGTCATCTTTCTCAGTCTTATTTACTTGAAAATAATTTAGCTTTGTTTATGGTATGTTTTAAATTCCTGTATTTGATAATCCCACATAGCGAGTATTTTGAACCAGTGAATATCTTTTGGACTTCGCCTCTCTCGAGAAAATTATCGGATGAGTATATGTACGATATAAAGATATAGGAATAGCTCGCAGATTTTAAGATACCCGTAATTGTGATTCTAAGAAGGTTGAATATTATAAGTAATTTTTCTCCCGTTCTACCGTAAGTGGAGAAAGCTATTTGTTATTCTTTCTCTCCCCCAACAAAGTTTAAAGAAAAGAAATTGTCCGATAAAGGTTTTCCGAACTTTTTTTAAGATGCATATCTGCTGAGATTATTTCTGAAATGTATCGTTCTAGAAACACGAGTTTTGTCGATAACTGCCCAATATGGTCAGACGCTGTTTGGTAAAACGGGAAATACGTCAGTAGTTTAAAAAAAAATTCTACAAAAGAAAAACATAAAATACTATGTTTACCTAAAAGTTATATCCGTTTTCGAAGTAAACTATTTTTTCCACATATTTATTAAAATATATTAAAGTATAGTTTCCGTATAGCAATTTGTGGATTTCATTTCTGTGGCGAAGCAAAAAATTCGGGAACTGTTTTTGGTTTACAGCTGCTTGTGCGTATCGGAATTTTTCCCCTTCAAAAAATTATCTTTAAGGAGATAAACTTTTTGAGTGCTAAATCTGGACAGTATGACGGACGTGGAATTTCCCTTCTTATCTCCGAGTTTCTGACGGTGTGGCGCAGTATAATTTTGTTTATTTTGTTAATGTGCTGGTCTCTTTCTTTTTTCTTTGAACGCTCCATTAAAATCATTCATTCCTCAGTCGACAATAAATTGCCTAATTGAGCTTTCATCATTTCGCTTTACTCTTATGAAAAAAACAATGGAATATAAATTAATGAAATAATAGGCCCCCCCCTCGGTGATTTTAAATAGCATACAACACGTAAAAAGATCACATGCCCTCCGAATCCATGTTTTATGCTACGGAAATTTGCGTAATAAATAAATGTATTAATTACAAAATAAATTTTCTCCCCTAACTTCTCATGTTCATTTTTATAAGATATATATTCTCAAGATTTAAAAAGCGGAAAAAGGCTATTTTCTAGATTGTATTAAAAAATAACGTCATTGAAAGATTAAGTGGTGTAAAATTATGGATAATTTTAGAGGCAATTGCAAATTTATTTTCTAATTATAGAAAGAAAAAAGAGTTTTCTACTATATGTTTAGCCGGGAATAACTAGCTATTTTAACCCTCTCGCTATACCTGTGCAACCCGTGTTATTTGTTTTTATTTTTGATATAATTTATATTTTAAAATAAAAACTCTTATACATTTTTTTTGTATATTTTAAATCTATAATGTAGATTTAATATGTAGATTTGAAATACGTTATAAACAAAATACGCAATTTTGGAACTTTGATAAAATAACTACGCAGCGAAAGCGTTAACCTTGTACAATTTTCGAACCTTCAACCTATCTAGTTGCAGGGCGAAACGATATCGCTGAACTAGTGGATTGTATTTAACCAATTTATTTGAAGATCTTCTATTGTGACATTGTTAGGCCAAACAAATAATTTTTATTCCCTTCCATGTTTTGAAAGAGAAAATTTAGAATATCTCCGTTAATTTTTTTTTAATGCTCTTCATATGTTATCTCGGAAAATAAAACTATCTGATCTGATTATTCACTCATTTATTCATTCATGAAGCTTGTGACCTTGAGTAATGATATACCTTGGCTCACATAGAGGAAAAATTGCCATTGGTTCTCGGTGTAACTAAAAAAGAGAATTAAAAGTAATTTTTGGTTAAAAATAACGAAATGTCAAGTTGAAAGCATTTTATAATCATTAGATGTTGTGGAAATTGATTACATTTTGAAATTTCTCTACATATTCTAATTAATGAATGAACTCCTTCCTTTGGAAATCACATTACTTTGAAATGTCATCCATAACTCAATATTAAGTTTCTGCAATATTTTAAGTGACCGCAGTAGCCAAGTGTTCATGGTTGCGCTCTCGGTGGCTGACATTGTTTTGAGCCGTGATTCAAGTCCAGGTGCCTGGTCGCGGTAGCCTAGTGGTCAAGGTATCGGATCGTGGCTGGCATATCTCGAGCCCAGTACCCCTAAAGATCCGCCGTGTAGGGAAGCAATGCACGTTAACTCTGTCGAGAGCTCAAACGTCTTCCCGTTGGTGTGTGCCACTGAAGACCCGCTGTATCAAGGGACTGATGGACAAAAAAAAGATAGCTGAAAGTTGGCGTGGTGTATAAATTTGAAGAGTGGTATGGGGCAAATCTGGTATCGTCCTCTTCACTGAACTGGGATTCAACATTACAAGGTCCGCTGCCTTTGTAGCGATAGTTGATAAACTATCACTCAATCAATCTAAGTATTTTAATGCTCTGTTTCGTGATAAAAAAAATTTGTTTAGTGGAGCATTTTCCCCATATAACCTTTGTTTTAAATCCAAGAAATGTATACATCTTGTACCCACTTTTTTTCCGAACGCCAGCCAAGCTGTAGTATCCCGGTAGTCTTTGTCGCGAACTCATGACCTGCGTTGTCCAGTCGCATGTTCGAGTCCTGATGGCGTGGAATAGAAGTTAGGAAGGGAGGGGGGGCCCTGGGGTCAGCTCTAGTGTAGTCTTCATCGTTAGACCAAGGTTCAAAATTACGAGATCTGTCGCCAATACTCGCTTTGCTTTATAACTCGACGTTATTAAACACCCATTCTGAACCCTACTTAGTTTGCTGCATCACCCATAGTTTGATGAATAGTGATCTATTGCCGGAATTCTGTCATTTCAAAATAAGAAAACTTGCGTCTTGAATTTAAATATTAACTGCACAGTGAGAGAAAGGGAGAGATATTTCAAAGTCAGAAAATAGAATTGATTGTGTATGTGTGACTTCATTACAGAATTAGGAATGCGCAGTATTCTTTTCTACGTCATACTGACTGCTTTATTTCATTTTAGACCTTAGATTCATTTTTCCTTTTCAGAGTTCAGTGCGAATATCTTATGGATATGCGAGTAATATTGTACATTTTTGTCTTGTTTATGAATACAAATAAAAAAAATGTGTGCTCGTTTTTTGGAGAAAGTTATAAATGAAGTTATGTTACTTCCCTGAACTCATTCACGATGATAAAGTACTAAGTAAAAACGTCCTTTTAAACTACTCAGAAGTGAAATTAAAAAAACACTGTAAATGGCGAGTAGTTTCGAATACTGTTATCATTTTCCCCTCGGGTTTAATCATTGTTCAGTGATCCATTTGGAGTCTTTCGGAATATAACATGCTTTTTTAAGTTTAAATTATTGTTTTGTTTTCACGAACAGAAAAAGAACTGATACGTTCGGGGAGACTTCGAATTTCAGACTCGTGTCTGAATCGTAATTGGACAAGAGTGAAGTCTTTTTTTTCTTTTATGCGGCAAGCTTTGCCTGGCCATTAAACTATTAAGTTCCTTGAAATGTTTCTTCACTGATGCGTATTGCGTTTTCCCATGTGAACGTTACGAAAGGAAATGGGTAGGGGGAAAGGAATGCTCTTAAATGAATCATTTTGTATTATTTAGCAAATTATTCTTTAATTATTTTTTTAGCCAGTTTTGTTAGCTGGTTTCTCCCTTTTTATTAGAAAAATCATTTTCAAGTAGAATCAAATATTTTGGAAGCAAGTGCTATATCGTCCCAAAAACTAGTTTCCTTTCCCTCCCTCCATTTGTTTCTTAATGACTCATCAAAGAAGTCTTGTCTGGTCGTTTCTTTGAAGACTCCTTGTTTAGTGAATGAACCATATAAAAATTATTATTATTCCTGAAGTTATTGTGAATTTTCTAATACAATTAAAGATTTTTACCCCCTTATTGTGACGAGAGAATTTAAAATTATTTCATTGATGTTTTTTTGAGAAAGAAGGATTTTTTTCCATTCTCTTCATCTTCTATTTAGTTTTTCTTTCTATAAATAAAAAAAAGTTTTTCGTGATGCTGTAATGAATGTATACATAACCACGCAGTTTTAACAAATATACATTTATGATGATGAAGGCTTTGCATGGTCGTGTGAAAAAATAGTTAATTGTTACATTGCAAATTTTACAGCCAATTATGAATAAAAGTCCATATACAGAAAAAAATAGAACTTTGTGTGAAATTCAAAACAAAAACTACAATCAACTACAAGCCCTAAAGACTATCTTAGAGTTTATAATAAACCGCATTGTAATGAATTAGTTGCTTTCATTTCGACAATAGACGGTTCTATAGACAGAAAGCGTGATGTTACGAGTTAATCCGAAGAGTGAACACGACTTTCAATTTGTGAATTAGTAACTCTCCTCATGCAGATCCGTTGTTAAGTTATCTCTCTGTGTGTAAAAGGTTTTCGTGATGCTGTAATAAGATTTGAAATTTATTTTTTTCCATGCCTACAATATATTGAAAAAAAAAACTTATATCATTGTACCTATAAATTTGTTTCACAATTTGAACACTGAATATGAACAGTTGTATAATTTGTACAATGGATGTTGGTCAACCTTTTGGGGGACATGAGGTACCTCCCCCCTTCAATCATTAAATGAAATTAATTCTTGTTTGTGAAAAAAAGTCGTCTGTATGTATTTTATAATTTGTTTTTTGGTGTTCATTTATGTGTGTTGTTAATCTCGTTTGCTCTCATGTAAATAAGAATCTATTTGAGAGGATTAAAAAAAATTTCGATGAAATATAGAATCTTTTTATTTTTAATTTTGAAAAGGAGAAAAGAAATTAAAAAAAATATTTGGTCTTTTCAGACTATCTCCTTAGTTAATCAGTTACTTTAACTTTCATGTTTTTGCAAACGCATTGGTCAACTTTTATCTGAAATTTTTGTGGTTATTCCTCTCAATCGTCTAGTTATATCACTGAGGAAGTTTTTACTCTAAAGTGTGCAATTGACCCTTGAGCAATGTTCCTTTCTGTTGTTTTTTGAGCTGTTTCCTCTCTTTCACGTCTGGACGCCTGCAATAGAATTTTGGCGTCGCGTGTGACAAAAGTGGATAATCATGTTTGAACCTTTTATTTCTTTGACCTTTGATTTGCTGGAGTGAGTCATTTTTGGAAACATTTCTTTACCCCTTCCCATCTTGTTTTTTCTACGTACTCTAATGATATTCTTTTTAGGGCGGTGACAGATAACCTGAGTAAGGTGATTGTTTGGCCTTCGCGAAACTCGACTTCCAGAGTATTTTGAATTTATTTTCTTTTTCGTCTTGTTTACGTCTATTGTCTTTCATGATAATTTGAATTACTTTTGAGTCATATATTTCTAAAATATATCGTGTTTTTGTACTAACTGGTTTGTTCTCGAAATCCATGCTATGTTTATATCAACGTTGATGGATAGTGAATAATAAATTAATCTTTGAAGACAAGACACGCATTTTATATTAAAAATTGAAATTGACTTTATTTTTAAAATGACTTGAAACTAAAATATTTCAGCTTAAGGCTATGAAGAAGGTATTCGAAATTATTTATTAACAAATGGCTTAGGCTGCCAAGAAAAGCGACTCGCAAAACCTACATATTTCAACTTTATGTGTGGCATATTTTGCATATGTAGGTTTTAAAGAAGAGCAGATTTGATTCATATTTCCTTATTCTTCAATAAATTTTTTTGAAGGTATTCGTGCTAGTTGAAATTCTCACTATTTAAATCTTCATTAAGTACGCAGTGAAACTCGAATTAGATGTATTTAACATATAATTACTTTTTTGCAAATTTTATTAAAATGGTCCTCGCGTATATACATAGTGTATTCAACACTGTTAATACATGCCTGGTTTTATGGATGTCCCACCCTGTTTTGTTTTCATTCAAAAACTGAACCCTATTATTTTTTGTTTATCCCGGAGTTAGTAATTTAATATAGTATATAAAATTCCCTTTTCTAACAGCAAAAATGTTTCCTTTTATTAAAAAAAATTGGGCCATTTTTTACGAGACAGCACAATTTTTGTTAGTATTTGAAACGTGTACATACCTAATTTTAGTATAAACTATGGGATGTTTTGTTTTATTTCATTTTCATTAATAAAGCTTTTCTAGATTCCCATTAAACTACACATATTAATTTTTTTCAAAACTTTCATAAAAGTACCGATGATGGGAAAAAATTAAAATAAATTTCATTGAAATATTTTCTTTTCGTTTTACATGCCAGTATTTTACTCTTTTTTTTTTTTTTTTTGGGGGGAGTATGTTTTGTTACATTTTTAAGGTAAAAAAACTTATTTCTTGAATAAAAAAGTGTTTAATTCTCCTGAGGATTTATTTTTTTTATTAAATTATCTCAGGAAATAAATTTTACTTTCTGAGATAATATAAGTTGTTTAAAAAGCGATTTATTTGCAAATTTTCAATTTTACTTCTTTTTCGTTGTTAAATCATATAAAGGAGCTTCTAAATTGAATTGCTTTCAAGATTTTTATGCTAATGTTTAAAAAGAAAACGCACGTATGTAATGCTTTTATGTATATACTTATTCTCAATTTTTTTAACTCGCAAATATTTTGTTTCCTTTCATTTTATTATTCATTCATATTAATTTTGACTTTTGTGCATTGTCGCAAAAATGACGTAGCGATTTTCACAATTAGTGAGATAAATGGTTCTAAAAGTTTTTTTTTTATTTAAAAATATAATCATTTTTATTTATTGTTAGCTGTGTGTTTTAAATATCCTGAACCTTCAGTGCTAGTTAACATGTTCAAAAATGTGAATTGTACAATGTTAACTGGAATTGAATTATAAACAAATCATTGATTAATTCTAGGTAATATTTTAAACAATTTTCGCCTTTAACCTCCCACTCCACCCCAGGAATTGGACTTCTCATTTTGAAAACTTGGAAGGTGGAATTATGAGACTATTTTTAAATTCTGATAAACATTTTTATGATGTGCATGCTATATTAATAGCTAGCTGCTTTAGAAAATATTTCAATGAAATTTCCCATTCTTATTTCTTGTTATTGTATTTAGGTTCTAAATTCGAAGCTTGAATATGAAGTTGTATTATTTTTTATCGGTCAGTACAATCTGAAATATAAGCTCAGAATGAAATCTGAATGTAATACAATTTATATATGTCCTGATCTCCAAATGTTAGGGTACAACAAATTTCTTGTGTTTAGTTTGAAAATAAAGAAATGTAAAATATCTTATAAAATTAAAAGAATTTTACTTTAAATGTTTAATTTTACATGCTTTTAACATCAAGCATGGTTTATAAATACTTTTTCCCCACAAAAATTCACTGTTTGATAAATAAATCACAAGATTTATATATTTATCAAATAAGATTTTCGCAATAAATTAAATGGTTTTTAATAAGGATTGTTCTTCCCCTACTTGTAATACTATAATGGCAACTACTTTCAATAATGTCAAAAATTGTTTTGAATGCTGCCTGAGAAAGCAATGTGAATTTATAAAGCAACTTTTGTTAAAACTCATTTAAAGAGTTCGAAAGAGGACTGAAAGCATCCATTTGTTTTCTGAAATAGTTCTAAAGATACTTTTAACAAATTAAGGCACAGAGATCGAGCTGGCTAATCCATTTGCTCCAAATCTTGATCCTTAAAATATTCATCAACAAGCTTAATTTGATATGGTCAGGTATTATCAGTCACACACATCAAGATAAACTCATTACCAGTAGCACCAGCCAGTGTATGACATGGACATATGGAGCAAGAGAGCATTTATTTATTTCCAATATTTCACAAAAATTCATGTATGCTTCCAAGTTCTTCCATTGAGTACATGCAGGTCAATTTTACCTGTCAGATTCCACTTCAAACTTTAATTTTAATTGTGTTTGGTAATGACTATGCTTTTAATATTTGCTGCATTGAATATTGTTATTGCATAGTTGTATAGCTGTATTTATATGAACTTTGAATTTGTGTTGTAGGTTTTACATGTGTTTCCTGTTAAAAGTAAATCTGTCATATTTGCTTTTTTTACTAGTAATTTACTTTTATCGTAATTTCATATATGTATAATGTGTACACATTCTTTTTCTAAATTATTTTATAATATATATGTTTCTCTTTTTAGGTTTTTCTCACTCTTATCCATCCACAAATAACCTCTTAAATATACAAGAATTTGATGGTAGCTATCTTGACAATACTGACCTCTCAAAGACTTCCTATCATGTGTACAAACGATCTGTAAATGCTCCATTCATCAAAAAAGCACCCCCATCTTCATTAAAGAAAGTTAAGGTGAAAAACCTAGAGTCTTCAAGTTCTGAACAACCAAAAGTATTTGCATCAGATCTGAAATCTGAGGAAGATAACAATACATTGCCTTTAAATGCAACTGAACTTGAAGCATCTACGGTTCAAACAAATATTTCATCTGAGAAGTTAAATGTGTCAGTAACTAAACTGCCAGTTGAATCAACTAATATAACAACCATAACTGAAAGTACCACACCATTCAGTAGTACTACAGTGTCTACTACGTCCATAAAAATAACTACCTTTTCTGATATTCTTCCAACTCGACCAGCTAACATCACTAATACAACTGTAAGTTTAGATTATTTCATTCATTCATGATCTTCTAATTTTTTTCAGGCATTTTTATAGCAGTATTTGGATGAAAATCATAGATTTTGTTGTGATCAAGATTTTTTCAAAATATTTTTTTTAGTATATGTCATGTAGTTCCAACCTTCAAATTTAAAATGCCAAAACCCTTTGGAGGAAATATTAACTACCGTGGGAATAGCTCAGTGCTGTTAGCACTGAGATATCTCTCCTTGTGGCGGAAAACTTTTTACCCGATAAAAACTAAAAATAGTTACTTTATAATTGTAGTTTTTAAAACTATAATAACTACAAAGCTTAACATACTTTATTAGGCCCTGAAAGTTACAAAAAATAATCAGATATATGTGTATAAATGAAATTCAGGACCTGCTTAAAACACAAGGAATATAGCATAAAATTTTTTTTTTAAAGTTTGCTAACAATTATACAGTAGTATAAATGTGATTGTAATTACAATAAACTTTAAATATTTTTATTATCTCATACTTTTATAATTTTTTAAGAAAGAAAAAAATTAACACATTGTTTTTTTTAACATATTAATAAAACATAATTTAAACTATTTCATTTTTTTAATTTTTTAAAATTTCATAATGAATTATATACACTTTAGTGTTATATTGAATAGAGTTATGTCGTTATTGGGAATACATAATTATATCACGATTCTAACATATCAGGAAGTAAGTAAAAATCAAGACACAAAATTTCCATTTTTGTTAACTTGAAAAAGTTTAGTGAAAATGTATAAAATTAAATCAGAGGGACAATAAAAGGCTGTGTGTTGCTTTGTGTTAAATTATACAATTGTTTGGTTATGAAAAATAGAGATCTGGTAATATGCCATGAGGGACCTGAGTGGTAGCAGTAGATTTAAACAAGGGGGAATGTCTGGATCAAAACTGAAATTCTTTTTTCATTGTAAGAGAGAGTTAAAAGTATATTGTAATTTTGTTACCCATTTATTTTTTCGAAGAACAGATGACTCAAATTATGGTGATAAGCCTTTGAGATACTGTACTTTTACAATTGTTCACATATTTTCTTTTGTATTTTTATTAATGTTTGTTCTTTCTACTTTCAACTAGCAGAGTAGTCAAAATATATTTCTGATGTTAAAAATGTTGAGCCAAAAAGATTAATTACAAAGATTATCAGATTGAAAATAGTTGTTAAAATTAGTTGTCTAACTTGAAAACAGACTGATTATTCAAAATTTTACTAGAAGTACTTGTTGTATGTGTTGTTTTTGATTTTGAAACTTTAAATAAATATATATTGTTGCTAATTTATTGAAATTATACTCCATATAAAATAGTTTAAAAATAAGACTAAAATAAGGAAGGGGAGAAAGAGAAATTGGAAGCTATGTATTTATAGTTTAAATGTTTAGAAGTTGTAGTAAGTATATAATGTATTGTAAATGTATAATGATAGGGAAAGAGAATACTTGATACATTCCAGTGTGAATGTGTCATAAAAAGGAAACTTGAAAATGGAAATTAAAATGAATAAAATTCATTTTTAATGATTCTAATAATTAGTAATTTCAAGCATTATCTCAATACAGCTTGAAATGTCTATTTTAACTTTTTGATATTTTACATATTGGTAACTAAACATATGTTTTAAATATTTTCACCTCTGCCTGAATTTTGCTGCCATATTGTTTCATTGACTAATAATTTTACTCATTTAAAATGGTTTTTCTTTGTACATTAATACTTTTGAGGTCTCATAATAAGAATGTAATATTCTTAGGATTTTATACTTACTTTTTTAGCATGTTAATGGAAATTATTCTGTAATTATTGATTTTTCTGTGTTTGCTTTAGAATTCTTGCAATAACTTTTCAGTTATGTATTACTCTTAAAGCTGATTTATATTTCTGTGATAAATTTTGTTATTCTGTTTATTCCATCTTTTAATACAGATGAAGATAAAGAAGCGTATTGTACATGAATTTCAAAGAAATATGTATTTAACATGTTGCATTGTATCTCGTAGCCTTTTGTTAATTGAATAATATTTGTATATTAATTTGAAATTTGTTCTATAGGTTGATTATCATATTTATTACAACTCAATTCTTGTATCAGACAATGCAAAAGCCCTATCTTATTGGGTTGATTTTGATAAACTTCCTCAAGATAAAGTAGTTGTCCATCGCTTGTTGTCAGACTCCCATCGAAAAGCAGCCGTAAGTTGGTTTAAAATATCTATTTTTCTACAACTTTATCATTAATTTAAAAATACAAATTTTTTATGGACATTTACTATAAATGTGCTCTGTTACTTTTTTTCAGACTGTTAGCTTATCGTTTGATTTTCCATTCTATGGCCATCCATTGAGGAATATCACTATTGCAACAGGAGGTAATAATCATTTATCATGTTTAGTTTCCAGCATTTTTCTTCAAAGATATTTGTGAGAGTTCTGTTTATTATTTTCTACATCAAAGTTTATTCATCAATTTGCACTGTTGATCAGGTTATTGAATTTATTCTAGTTTAAATAATATAGTTGATAATTTGATTATAGATAATGTATCAAAGTTTCATTGAAAAATGTTTTAATTCACCTGGGAACTTCTTTATAATTCACATTTGTAGGAGTGTGTGTGGGAGGGGGAAGGAAAGTTTATTTTTAAAAGTAAAATACAATCTGTAGAAATAAATTATTATTGGTATAAATGTAAAGTAGAATGTTACTTTGTAGGTTTAACTCAAATAAAAATCTGATTTTAAATTCAAACTAATGCCAAATTAGGGATTCTGAGTCCTAGTGCCACTAAAGACCTGTCATGCAGTGAGGTAGATGTACATTTAAATGTTGGGCTCAAAGTAATCTTATTGGTTTGGGGTGAAAGTTAAGAGAATAGGTTGGCTAGCATGTAAATGTCATCCTTGTCACATGATGATAAATTAAAATTACAAAGTTCATCTTCAATAGACGTTGTGTTGCTCCAAATTGTGATGTTAATAAACAATAAACTTTGATATTGATTACACAGAGGAACACCCTGCAAAAACGACTAAAAATATTAGCTCTAGTTAATGAATTATAAATATTTTAACTTTGACTAAAATAAGAGAAAGTAAAATAAAAATGAGACTTTTTATCAACATTGCTACTTCCATTCATACTACTATATATACTTTTTACTATTATGTATAGTAAATAACTCTAGAATCTTCTGAAATTCTATAAAACTGAGCAATTAAAAAAGTTCATTACTTAACAAATAGTATTTTTGTGTTGAGAATTGGTAGTCATATTGTTTTAAGGTACTAAATTTGACTAAATTATGCCTTTTGAAGAACACAGTATAATTTTAAAAGAATCGGCTTGATTTTTTCAGCTTAATTTTTTTTAATATACTTTTTAATTATCTCATAAAATTTTAAAGTTAACTCCATAGTTATAGTAAATTTTATGTTCATTGATATTCACACCTCAATAGCAAATAAAAATTAATCTGATTTATTTTTTCAAAAAAAATCACTTTCTGTATTAAAAATGCTAGGAATTTTTTCTATTGCACCAAATGTTTTGATATTTTTCTGTTGCGACTAATGTATGTAATGAAGTTAATATTTATCTTTGTATCAAGGCAATACTTTTTAAAAAATAGTTGAATTTAGAATTCTTTCATTTCCCAAGGAATTTTTATTTAGCATTCATTAAAAAAAATTTGTGAAATTCAGTAATATGATCACAAAATTAATACCAACTTTTGCTGTAGATTCAACATAGTGGTGAATCAAATTTTGTTTGTATGTATCAGTTCTTGCAGGAAGAAAGAAATTTTAAAAGCACTTAATGATTCTTTAATGTTATTTAATTCTCTTTAAGTTTCATATTAGAATTAAAATTTTATTTGAAATATCAGTTAGAAAATGGAGTAATAATACTACAGCTTTGTTTTTCAGTTTGAATTGCAGCTACATTTACTCGTAATCTATGATTGTAAAAGTGATTAATTTCTTACAGGTTTTGTTTACATGGGAGATTATATGCACAGCTGGCTTGCAGCTACACAGTATATAGCACCTCTCATGGCAAATTTTGACACAAGTTTGAGTAGTGAATCAGTGGTACAGTTTTTTGATAATGGTTTGTATTTTTCGTAATAAATTACAGTTTTTATTACAGTCCTTATGTCAGTTGTGTTAAATTGAATGTAACAATTTTTTTTTTCTGTTTAGGGACTGCTTTTGTGATTGAATGGCATAATGTAACTTTACAGGACGAGAAGAAAGGTTTGATATACCTGTTTTTTTAATTTATTATTTTTTTGGTTCTCCTACAATACTTTCTGATAATTATGTTATGAATTGTTCTGTAACAAAATAGATTTAAAATTTAGTTCAGTTGAAGTGTCCTAAGTTTGATCTTTATTTTGAATGAACTATTATTGCATTATAACTTATTTATATATTTTATAATACAAATAATGCATATAATATTAAAATATATTGCTTTTTAAAATTATAGGTGGAAATTTCACATTTCAGACAACTTTATTAAATAATGGAGACATAGTTTTTGTATATAAAGAGGTAGGATAATTGTTTATTTTTTTATATTTAAAAAAAACTATTTTGTTAAATTAAAATTTATTCTAATTTATATTGAAATTTTAATATATGTGTATTGGTGATATTGGCATAGTTTAAGATTTTAGTCTATATTCAGATTTAACAAATACTTTTCTCCAATTACAAAAAAGTACCAAAAATGTTTTAAGTAATTTTGCTGTTAAAAAAATGTAGGAAAATGAAATATTTATTTTTTTAATACAAAAAAATTCTGACATTTGTTATGTTTTCATCCAATTATTATGTTACAGAATCCATCAAGATTGTTACAGAAAGTAGCAAAGTTTTTACATTGTTGTTAACTTAATATTTTAATACACACATAATCAGAAGTACATGGTTTAAATATTTCTGCATAATAAGGAAAACTTGGAACTTTTTTTTTTCTTAGGAAATACATGCCGTAGTTTTTAAGGGAAGGGCATATTCCCTCATAAAATAATAGTAAAACATGAAATTTCAGAACTTAAGGGATTAAATTATAGCTTAGTTTTTTTAAAAAATTTACTAACTTGCCTGACAATGTAACTCAAAATAAAATTTTTGTATTTTGAAAATAAAAGATAAACTATATGTGTGTTTGGTGTTACGAAAAATGCGATTTATATTTAAATTCGGAATTACATTTCACCTCATTAAATAAGGAACCCCCTCAATTTTTTTTAATTCAACGTTTCTGCTTATTTTTTAATGTATTTATAAAGAAATGATCTAAAATTATTGAAAAAATATAAAATTTTAATTTTAAAAAAAGGCATAGTTTAGCCTTGAAATTATGAGAAAACTGCTTGAAAACTCATGCATTTCTAAAATGTTGACCTTGTGAAAACAAATGTATCAATTAAATGAATTTTGTTAAAGAAATGTCTATTGTTCCCCAATCCATTTGATTGTACTGTTCCACTATGGAACCACCGTGGTTCCACTGTACCATGTGAAATATTTTTCCATTCTGATAAGCTATTACAAAAATAAATATTTAAAAATGTTCTATAAAATTTGTTCTTGCATGTATTTTTTAACCCCTTCCTTCTTGCTCCCATCAAAATCACAGGATGAAATTTCCCCCACTGTTTCTTGCACCTGTGACATTTCCGGGCTGGAGTGTTTGAAAGTAACGTGCTGAAAGGATTAAAACTATATATTTCTTGTATCCGGAATCAAGTTCATTTCTCACCAAATGGCAATACCAGATTATTAGTAATGTGTTAAGAGATAGTTATTTTTTAAACTAGATTTTAGCACCTTGTAACATATGTAAGCAATTAGTTTTTGTAATCTTAGTTCTGCTCTTTGTGAATACACGTGGGTTGCATTCTTGTGATAATATTTATATATGAGGGTTGGAGCAAAAGTCATCGGAACTATTTTTTTTCTTGAAAATGTTGACATATACTGACGGAAGAACAAGGTGCTAACTACATGTGTGAACATTGAATAGCACTGAAATATCGTAATACACTAATTATTTATTACGGTAGTATACAGGGCAGTATGGCCTTCACAGTTCAAAATAATGACAACACAGTACGCATAAAGTTGATATGACAAACCTAGGCCTAAAGACCCTCAATGTAGTCCCCTGCTACTATCACCACACGCTGCCAACGATGTGGGAGGCGCTGAATACCACCAGCCTCAGCATTTGCCGCATCATGTGTAAATCGGGCCACCTGTTGGTGCTCAGCATTAGCAATGTCCTCTCATATTGCAAACCGCCTACCACGTATTGGTTCCTTTATCTTGGGAATAAGATCAAGGTCACAGGGTCAGATCAAATTCACTGTGGCATTCCATTACATTTCTCCCTTGGAGAACAGCTATTTTGATGTAAACGGGCTGCTCAAAATGGGTTACTTCCAACTCAAACAACATTCACCAACTGACTGATATCACAGCCCTCACTGCGCTACTATCAGCTATCACTGAGCCATCTGTTCTGCATACACAGTATGGCTGTGGAACTTATACACGACATATATACATTTGTGATCCGTTCACAAGAAAAAAAATAGTTGCTATGACTTATGCCCCAACCCACATATTTTTTAATATATAAACATTATGGAGTTTCATGAAGTGAATCAGATTCTACTTTAAGTGTAAATGGATCTGAAAGTGATTCTGAGATAAGTGATTGTTTTGAAAATGAATCTGCGAACAGTGATGATGGATCTGTACTGTTGCCTATGATGTTGTAAAAAGTGATGATGTGATAAGTGTAAAAAAAAAAAAAAATTCCTATAATCTTTTAAACTTTTTTTTTAAAAAAAAATTTCTTCTTTGCTGGAAAAACAACATTCAATCATAATAACCCTAAATGTTGGCTTTTCTTAAAAATTAATATTTTTGTATTTCAAGCTAAATATTTACCCAAAATTTAAAAAATAAATACTTATATAAAACTAAGTGTATGCACAATATAATTTTCCTGAATAAAAAAATAGGCTTTTTTATGACCGTTTCTTCAAAATGATGTGACCATTAAGGAGTTAAATTATAATTAATATTTTAAATGTAATTTTAGATTCCATTATCTGTTACTGAAATTGGAGATGAAGCTCATCCAGTAAAGGTTGGATTGTCTGATGCCTATGTTATTGACAGAATGATATATTGTAAATATTTAGAAAAAACATTTTTATTTATTAAAATATTTTTTTATGTATGTTATGTGATATGATAAATATAATACATATGTATTAAAACATCTCATGATGATTGTTTTAAATATTTTTCTGAATTAAATAGTATGAACATTCAGAGCATATACAAGGTATAATTGATTCTATTATTTTAATAGTAATAACTTCAATTGGAATCTTATATATTGAACTGGGAGATTTTATTATACCTATCTAAACTTTAACTACATAATAAGCAAAGTTTTTTGATAAATTTTTTTAAAAAAATCTTTATCTAATAATCTTTTAAATTCTTTAGCTTTTAATTAAAGAGTATTTTACTGTTTTATGTAATCTCTACCACAGTTTAGTATCTATGAAGAAAGTTTATAATTATTCATTTGTAACCTGTTTTTTCTTGAGAACAATAAATTTTTGGTGTTCTGAAAAATAAAATAAATAGATATATTAAATTTAGATTATATCGAATAGCATAATTAAATATTTATCAACATTTTTTTTGTTTGAATTATATGCAATTAGATTTCAACTTTTGGAAGATACTTGAATTTTTTAGTTTGGAGTGTAGGATATTCTTTTAATTATATATAATATTATTTGCTTAAAATTTTTTCCCAGAAGTGACTTTAAATGCATACCTTTGAGTCACTTTTATTGCAAGTCTGTTAACTCGGACGCATTTTTTATTTTACAGTCATCAGAAGGAAAACAATCTACGAATATCATAGAATTGATATGAAAAGTGCTGATATTGGAAACAATACTGCTATATATTTTAATGCTTTAGAAAGTAAGATACTTTTGTTTCTTTTCTAATTTAAAATGACACTAGAAATGTCTTAATTTGGGCAGCAATCATGCTACTTTTATTTATCTTGCTATCACCTTCCTTTTAGCTTGTATGAGTTTCAGAGATTGTAAATCTTGCATGGAAGCTAATGTCAGTTCAAATGGCTGTGTATGGTGTGAATCTGCTAAAAGATGTTCGGATGGATTGGACCGATTGCGTCAGGACTGGTTGCAGTCAAAATGTGATGTTGAGGTTTGTTTTTGTATTCTATTTAGTATATTATGAATGAAATTTTTAAAAAAATATTGTGTGTGTTCTATTCTTTTTATTTGATCATTTATATGGATGTTTTTGTACTTAATCTCTTTTAGAAACACTCTGTTAATTGTAGCATGTTGCCTTCTCCAGATGATCCTTTTGTTCAACCACTCACAGGTATGTAAATATTTTCCAAATGCTGTTATGGTATTATTGTTTTTCTACTTATCAAGCCTTGTATTACTATCAGATGTTCTAGTAAAAATTTAGTTTTTGGATACACTCTGTAAATTGTCTTTCACATGTTCTCATCTTAGGCAAAAGAGTCCATACTTTTGTTATTGTTTGTCTCTCCTCCCACAAAAATCATATCATTAATGAAGAATTGGTAAAAAAAAAATAAGCTTTTTTTTTCATGGTTTGTGAATTGAATTCATATATAATAATAATTAGGAATTCGTAAGTTCTTTTCATTCAATTGCAGATTCCAAAAGAAAATCCAGGCACAATAAAGTCACTACTACTTTAATGGCTAAAGAGTTTTATTCCAAAGACAGCCACGCACAACAACATAAAGAGAAAAACTAACTGTATACATTTAATTTTAAGTTAACACCATTTTGTTACTATCTTCGCTAACGTAATCACTATCCCGCTCATTCTGCCATGTCCTCTCGCTCCGCCATCTTGTTGATTTTTTTCATCCTTCCTCCATCTTTCCTCTCCTCTCCCTTTGATGGCCGTGCCCCCTATAAAGATTTTTAAACTTCCAGACGAATCTTACATGCCCCACCAACGGAAGCACATGCGTCATCTTAAATGACCAGGTGCTACAAGAAAGAGGTTAGTCACACACACAAATAATGTTCAAACCTTAGTTGAGGAGAGAGTACACTATCTTACTATGAATATCAAGCTACTCAATAACATTCTTGAATTAGTTCTAAGAGTACACAGGTAAAAATATGCTAAATACGTAAATAAGTTCAGTAATAGATGGTCTCCTAGCAAACTATGAAAATTCCACTTTTAAATGAATACTAAAGTCGACATATATGCAAATACAACACTAACAGAAAAAAACAATTATAAAAATAAGTATACATTATACTCCAAAACAGCTAATACATAAATCAATCAATAATAGATGTTTTCCAAATACACTATGAAAATTTCACTTTTACCCGAATATGACGGTTACCATATATGCATATACAACATTAAAACAAAAACAGTAATAAGAATAAGGATACATTATTCTCCAAAACAGCTCATACATACATCAACCGATAATAGACGTTTTCCAAGTAAACTACTAAAATTTCACTTCTAACCAAATATGACGACTACTATATATGCATATACAATATTAACAAAAAAAAATTAATGAGAGTAAAGATACATTACGATTATGTCTCTGCTACTCCTCTTTCCTCGGTCCCAGTATAAGCGAGGCGAGGCTTTATCTCTCCAAATGGTCACTTTCGGTTTGGCGGGTCATTTAAAACGTTTCTGAAATTCTATTTCACTCTTCCTCAATTCATGTACAACTCCCTTCTTCATCCACGCTGGGTCAACAATCTTAAAGTCTAGGGGTTGGGTTTCACCCCTAACCTTCCTGTCCCGGTAGATGTTGCAGTGTGTTCTCAATTTAAGTCAAACTCGTTTCCTGGTGCTTTGATTTTCTCGCGATGATCGTCGTATTTTCACAGTACCATCTCGGTTGATAAAATCTGTCAGTTTCCATGCAAGTTTTCTTATTCCACTTTCATCCTGCGAATTTTCGCCTCTAAAATTCCAGTGCTGGGGTATAAGTACCATGTTGCTTGAGGCTTTTAGATTCACGTTTTGTTGTAACTCGGCAACTGTCATTCTGCTTAAATTTTTGCGTTGTCTTTCGGGCAATTTTGGCTTTTCTTCTTCAATTTCATCCTCATCAAAGTCAATTCGCTCTTTGCTAAGAATTACGGGATTAAGATCACCTTTATCTTTTTTCACATCGAATGATATTTCTTCCTTTTCTTTCTCCACAACAACAGATTGTGCTACGGCATATTGATCCGCACTATGCGTCTGAACTTGTTCACCTTTAGACACAAGAACCTTCTTGATTGCTTGAGGTACCTCCATATCTTCATCTGACAACTTTTCCTGCTCTTCATTTAACAATTGATTTTGCTCGTTAATTCTTTTACATTTTTCTTCTGGTAAACACTTCTGTTCTTTCGTTTTATGTTTCTCTTGAACATGCCGCATCTGCTCTTCCACAAGCCATCTTTCTTTCTTCAATCTCATTTCTCCTTCCAAAGCTATTCTTTCGTTCATTCTTCCATCTTCCGCCCTTCCTCCACTGTTTTGGCTTCCTCATCAGCCTTGAGTCTATCCTCCATTTCAACCTTGAATCTGGTCTCACTGCTAAGATTGGATCTCACTTAGTTTCCAATGTTGCCTCTATCTATCGACACTTCTATGCCTAGGCATGCTCTTGCGAAATGACCTTCTCCTTCCAACTTGATTAGTTTTTTCTGGGTTTCGAACTCCATTTCGACATCCCTCATCCTCTGCTCGAAATCGGCCCGTCTCTTCCTTTCCGCTATTTCCATCTTTCTTTTCCTCTCAGCCAATTCCCTCTCTTTCCTTTTTCTCTCAGCCAATTCCCTCTTTCTTTTTTCTCTTAGCCAATTCCCTCTCCTTTCTTTTTCCTCTCATCCAGTTCTATCTTCTGGACGCTCCTCTATAATAGTGTTTAAAAATTCTCTACAAAACTCCTCGTCGAAGTATTCACTATTCAAGATAGCATCTTTTAACTCAAACACTCATCCCAAGGACATCTTCAACTCCCATTTCCGTAGCCATATATTGCAGGTCTACTTTTGATCCCTTTCCTAAAAATGCCATCTCGCCCTATAGTTATCCTAAATCAATCAATAACACTCTAATTTCAAAACACAACAATATGCTTAATTATTCAAGGTGGGTCTTATTTTTAAAAAATAAATGTTTTGTATTTCTTTAGTATAAAATTTTCAAATTTATACCTTGGATGCTAGATTTTGCACATATGATAGACCAAAATTAAATTCAACTAAATATTACTAGGATAATAAGAAAGATTTCTACTGCATAAAATATCTCAATTTTTCCAAATTTGTAATTCTAAAGATTTTTCATAACTCATAACAATTAAAAAAAATATCTGTGTTCATATCATTTTCACAAAATAAATCCAAATAAAAATAAAAGTATCAACCTTTTAGCCAAATAAAAAAAAAACATCAATAATCTAAAAACATATTTGACATATCTGATACTTCAAAAAAATCATATACTCATAAATACAAGTTCTACTTGGCTGATATAATATTCTCTAATAGTATTCAAAAGAAAAAAATAAGTTATTACACTTTATTCTAATAAAATAAAAAAAAAAATGCAAGACACAGTTGGGAAGACAGTTCTGCTTATGGCCTTGAACAATTCTTCCACTTTCA
Organism: Trichonephila clavipes; assembly: GCA_019973935.1. NCBI lineage: Eukaryota > Metazoa > Arthropoda > Arachnida > Araneae > Nephilidae > Trichonephila > Trichonephila clavipes. Next base: position 171,241 of record BMAU01020542.1, on the reverse strand, counting down.
TTTATTTTTTTGCAGACTCAGCAATGATTAAAATCCTATTTTCATAAATGAGTCATATGCATACAGCAAAGGAAATGAATATATGATATATTCTTTTTTTTTTAAACTACCAAATATTATGCAATTGAGACTGAAATAATCAAATCTTTCAACAAATGTACATTTCACATAAAAAAAACAATATATATATCCTTTACTTAGATATTCTGCTTAAATGACATTTGATTTATATATATAATTCAGCAATATTTTAATACCATCCATCAATTTCAGGTATGAATTAAAAACATTCTTTCTTTCTTAGTCATTGATATACTTAAACTCTCTCAACAAAATTTTATACTTTACACAACAATTATATAAACTGATGTTCAATAAAAAATATAGTTGTATTCTAATACTTTATAAAGTTTCAGATTTGACACAAACCATACCTGAACTGACATTCAATAGAAATAGAAATAATATATACCAATATTTCATAATGTTTCTGGTGAAACCCAATACTTATTTGAACTGGTGTTCAATAGAATTGTATATCTAATTTTTTATAATGTTTCTGATGAAACACAATTATCTGAACTGATGGTCAATAAAAATATATATCCAATATGCAATAATGTTTCTGATGAAACCCAAATAATACTTTTAAGCTCTTGGAATAGATGATACCATTAATTAGAAAAATGTTTTCTATGACAGAAAACTAAATATTTTCAGTGACCATTTAATGATTCTAATGAGTCACACCGAACAATGTCTTCTCTGATGCAAAACTAAAATATTTCTGGCGGTGATCATTTAATGATTATAATGACTTCCCGACTAATCTTTCTTACCCTGGGGTTTCTAATGAATCAACATACATAAGTTAAACTGTGACTTATTTTACTTTTACTACAATGACATATCATCTATTCCGAACAACTACAGTTATTGATAATGCACTCTTTACATTACAATACAAACAATAATAACTTTAATTTGAGAGTGTGGACTCCTCTCTCTTACCTGGAAATTTGAGGAAATCTTTAAACATTCACACGACTGCGCCAATTAGGAATTCATAAGTTCTTTTCGTTGAATTGTAGATTCCAAAAGAAAATCCAGGCACAATAAAGTCACTACTTCTTTAATGGCTAAAGAGTTTTATTCCAAAGACAGCCACACACAACACAAAACAACATAAAGAGAAAAACTAACTATATATATTTAATTTTAAGTTAACACCATTTTGTTACTATCTTCGCCATTGTAATCACTATCCCGCTCATTCTGCCATGTCCTCTCGCTCTGCCATCTTGTTGATTTTTTTCATCCGTCCTCCCTCTTTCCTCTCCCTTCGATGGCCGTGCCACCTATAAAGATTTTATATGAAAGAGCTACCTATGTGACTATGGAGACTACATATACTATTTTTTAAGATAATTTTTGCATTACCATTTGTTGTATAAAACTCCATATTTCCAAAGAAATCCATTAGGTTCTTTCTTCTTGGACTGTAAATTCCAGAGTATGTGTACGATTAATTCTGGTTGGGAAAAAATGTACCCAAGAAAATATGTCTACTAAATATAACAGAAAATCCACAAGTTATCAAGAATGAAATATGTACGTTCTTGCATAATTGATGAATTATCACGTGTTCTCACAAAAATTAGCCAAAAGTGTACCAGTGTCACCTTAATATTGAACCAGAGATGCAGATAATAACAATGTGCTAAAAACTATTCAGTGTAAAAATTTCCATTTTAAAAGTTTTTTCTTGTTGATGAAATATCTTAAAATTATTCAACACCAGTGTTATAAAATTTTCTTTCTTGTGTAATACATAAAAAATGTGGATAACAAGATAAATGATTAGTTTCCTACATATAATCAACATTTTTCTTTCTTTTGTTTTGTGAACTAAATTTGTTATATGCTGCTGTAAATTTTAAATAAAAATGTTTGGATGTGTTGCTACTTTTATTTTGAATATTAAAACATAATACATTTTATATAATTTGTTTATGTCAATAAGCATCACTCAGTTATTAATTTTATGATGTCATGAGAATAAAAATAACTTATTGAATTTTACAACCTACACTGTGGAAAGAAATTCTCAGATGCGCATACAAAAACAGTCACCTTCATCCGTTGCAAGGTGTGAAGTATTTGGTGCCTTATAGAAATTGTAAAACGTTTTATATCTTCTAAGTTAATATATTTTCAACCTAGGACTTCTAGTAGTTTTTAAAGGGAATATAATTGTGTATTAATTGCTGATAAAACTACTCAAATATAAATATTAAATTTATTTCCAGATTCCATACTAATTAGCTAACAAGTAGCTGTTTAGTTGAAAGGAATTTTCGCATTTTAGAATATAGATAGTTGTATGTGATGCACGGCAATCTGAAATTATGCTGTGGCAAATAACTCAGTGGATGTGTCCCACACTTATTTTATTTCTGTGATAATTAACTGCTAAAGTGTACAGTATTCCATTGGCAATTTTGTGACAAAACATCTTGATATTCGTGGCACTTCTTTTCAGTAAAAATGGTTAAAAGTTGAAAGATGAAACAGGCTCATGAGGGGACAATTTTTAAATATATAAGCAAATTTGTATCATTTCATAAAAATATGTTGATGCTTATTAGAACTGGGAAATTAGATATACTTTACCTCTTATGAGTTCTGGATTAACTGAATGATTTTATCAATAAGTGTCATGATATTTAGTTGAGTAGTTTCATGATCTTAAAAAATTTATTTTTTCTTAAAAATTTTCTGATTTTATACTCTGAAAATTTACCTCATATATGTTTCATCCCAATTTATTTATTTTATTCGAATTTGAGTAGAATTATATTTTATTAAGTTAACTAAAAACCTAAACTAACTAAATATAACAAAATTTGAAAAATTTATATATTTTATATAATAAATCGGACCCGTCCTTATAAAATAGGACACTGGGATAAAGGGGATAAAATTTGCACTTGCAGGTTTTAGTGTTCACTTCAATGATGAAAACCTCCTTCCTAGTACAAAATTTTATTTTATTTTAATAAAACTTTCTTGTTTATAAAATATTTCACTTTTCAGTTAAATTTCACTCTAATTTTGCTGGAAAGGTCCAAAGCAAGTCTGATAAAACTTTTTGCCATAGTATGTTTTTGGTTTTCTTTTGCAGTCCTCTCTTTGGCAACAACTTTTTTTTCTTGCTTTAGTAAAAAATGACTAACGCTATCTTTACGGATATCTTATTTTGCACCAGAAGCTACAGTCAAGGTTTTAGGTCTACCTTTTGTTCTTATTGCACTTCTTCTTAGATAAACGGTAGTTACAGCTCTTCGGAACTCCTTTAAGTTTCGAACTTCATATTTGTTAAGAATTTTGTGAACTATCCTGGTGTTTACAATAGCCATATTCAGTGAATGTATAAAAAGCGGCCAGTACCACTTTTCCCCATGAATTTTAATGAAATGGCACATCCAACCAGTCGTGGGGATCCACATTGCCCATATGTTTGTTGTAAGAATTTATCAAATTTGGCATCTTCCTGTTAACTTTATCTTTGGGCCCTCATACTCGCCTCCAAATTCCATAAAATTATTATTGAGTATGGTAAATAAATGCCTTACTTTAAAGGATCTATCTTAGACATGCTTATTTACAGTTCTATTGTCTACAAAGTGTAAATAAGATTTCAACTTTTGGAAGCGATTTCGTGGCATGGCATTTTTCACCAGGGTGTAATTCCAAGGTCTCAGCATCTGACCAATAATCACGTTCACAGGTATTTGAATGATAACATCTAGAAGCAAAATTCCTATAAAAACGTGTATTTCATCAGCAATGGTCAAGAAATCGTGTTCATTTGTTACATCTGCTGCATATTGCATAGTTTCTTTCGCATTGAGATTGTAAGCTTCACTGGAATAAAACTGCTCAAAAAGTTCTAAAGGAGTTTTAACTTTCAATTCAGTTTCCATCTGCTTGAGCTAATCACTGGAGTCAGCTTGTGTTACCCATTTTGATAATGCAGTGATTTATTCTTTATCCATAATGACTGATGTCTTAGCATTTTTTTCAGCTCTTTGTTGTCGAAACACTAGAGCTTGTGAGCGGTTCAGGCTGGAAACTCTAACCACTTCTAACCTCCAAAGACCCAGGAACGTCTTTTATAATAATCTCACTAGTATTTACTTCATTATCAGCCCCTTCTTCGTCAGTTAGTTCACTGATATCTGGTAACACAGCAACTTCAATATCGCTCTAATCTGAATCTAAACTATTTAATAATTCTAATGCTTCCTCTTACTTCAGAAACTTTTGCACTGACGTAATTAAGCAGGAATAAAACTCTAGAAACGAAACTATTATTATCAAGTTTCTTTTTTACTCTTCATTATAAAGGGAGAAAGAACGCGTCAATTGCATGTGTATCGTCCCACTGTCCTATTTAGAGGACGGTTAAAAAATAATTTTCAAAAACTTACCCAAGAACAATTTCATTCTAATTAACCACCAAGGTCATAATGAAAGAGTAAAATCACATAAAAAATGCCGTCAAGTGCCCATATTAAACTGAAAAAGAATTCTGCAACCCCAAAGAGATGATCCAAACAGTGCCCATAAATGTGATTAATAAGCAAAATTTCCAGAGAAAGGGGGGAGACACATAACTCATGCTGGAAGAAGCTAATGCATATCCCTACATGTTTCAACTGTCAAAATATTTGCAACATGCAAATAATGATTTCCACATGATATTTTTCAACTGTCCTCTAAATAAGATAGTGGGATAAAAAATGGAGTAAATTTCTTCATATACTAGAAAGTTAATACTTGTCCTACTATTTTGGCTATCTGTTTTCAAAAAGCAAAATATAAATAGAAATTAATGCAGTATGTCTTGTGAATATAAAAAATATATAATGTTTGAATTTTCAAAATTTTGCCATTAAATATTACATTTCTCCCTTAATCATTAAAGAAAAGTTTTAAATATTGTCTGTAAAATTATTGAAATCTAGATTATGTGGAGGAAATTTTTTTATATTTTTGTTGCTTGGACATTTTCCTGAAATATTTTCTGTGTGAAATATTATTTTTAATTTATTTTTTGTATATCCTGTTTTATAACTAAGAATTTAATCCTTTAACAATATCTTATTTTTATTTTCTATTAATTACTTTTGAATTTGTATTACATCGACATCTGAATGATGCATGAATCCTATTTTTGTTCATGAATTAAGACCCATTAAATTTTGCATAACAACAATGTTTAAAAAGTATTTTAAGAAAATTAAAATTTGTAACCATTTTTTGTTTGAATGCACAAAAGTATCTTATTTGTTTTTAACTTTTTTACTTTTAACCCTTACTTTTATGTTTTGCATGATTTTTTTTGTATAGATTCTCCATACAAACCCTACACTTTAATCCCTCAAATTCCAAAGTCTGATCATCCTTTTGAAACATCTACCATAACACATGTGCCTTATAAACCAGGTCAAAATGATGATGGAGCATCAACTAGTGCTCGAGGTACATGATAGGTATTTTTTATAGTTGAAAAAAGGTTGTATATTGTTGTGACTTTCACTATTGGCCATTTTTAATCGGGCTATTCTCAGTAATTTAAAATGGGCCAAATTAAAAATAAGAATTTTTTTGAGATGATGATTTTCTGATTGGGGAAAAAATACTTTATCATACAATAATTCTTCTCTGATGTAAAATAGTATTTTGAATAATTCTTTATTCTGATTTTAAATAGATCTATTGCATTTAATTTGATTATTCGATTTGAATGTATATCTTGCTATCTCTTGTATTTATTTTTTAAGAACTTTTCATTATGCAGATATTATTTTGAAATTAATTACTAATAATTTTTTCCAAAAGTTAAACTTAATTTCATAGACTTTTTTCTTGTTGTTTAACTTATAAAATGACTTAATATTTCAATGTTTGCATTCAATTTATTTTAGTTGCAGAAGAATCTTCTTCTATGGGAGTTGGCACTGTAGTAGCTGTGTTATTAATTTTAGCCATAGTCATGGGAGGCCTTGTGTGGGTTGGATATGCATATAAGAATCCACATACATCATCAGGGCAGCTTTTAATCAGGGTAAACATTTCAGAATGTTTCATTTATGTTTATTCATCTTAGGTCTTTTTAATTTATGTACTTTATAACGTTTTGTGCACAATTATTACTTACAACTTGATTTTTTAATAAACTTTTGATAACTAAAAATTTAATGTTAATGTTTTGTTATAAAAAAATTTGTTGAATTATAATGTAATTTTTTTAAAGTATTTACCTATTTTTGCATTCATAGAGATTTTTATATTTTTTCCTCTAATGCAGTGGTACTCAACATGTGGCTCGCATGTGGGCCTCTTACGTTTTCTCAATGCCCAGTCATGTCCCATTGCACTGAAATTCTATTATTGGATAACAATGTTATAAAAATTTATTGGGAAATTCTATTGTTCAAGCAATCAAATCTGTTAATTTGCTTTTTTTTATAGTAGAATGTAAGCAAGAGGTTTCTGGATGAAAAGAAATCAAAACTACCCTATTACTCAGTAATAAATACGTAAAAGTAAATATTTTTATGCAGGCTTGATAGAAAATTTTATACTGTATTTAAATATAAGCCTAAAAGTTTTAATATTTGGATCAATTTTGCTTTGGCCTTACAGTGCAGCAGGTTCTAAAACTTTCAATCACGCTGCAGCCTCAATTATGTATTGACCTGTCATTGCGAACCCTTTAGATTTAGAAAACCTCTCTCTGACTTCCAGCACATAGCTGATGGTATAAAGCAGTGGTCTTCAAACTGTGTTCCATGAAACTCTGGGGTACCACAAAGCATACCCAGTGGCTCCACAACTACAAAAAAAAAAAAAATCAAGAGGAAATAAATATGTATGCAAAATGGATTCACATTCTCTATGAAGTTTGCATAGTTAAAAGTGTCTGAAACTCTCCCTCCTTCCCCCCATTAATTAAAACTGAAAATTTTATATATAAATTTATTTTGCAACACTTTTATTATAATATAATAAGAATATTAAAACGTTTTTTATCTTTATATTTGTACTTCCTACTAGATTATGAATATTTACTATCTCAAGTTCCACAAGATAATTTTATACTAGTTAGATAACACAATATCTTGTAAAGTTAAATTGTTTTCTAATGGAAAATGCACCTTTGTGGAAAACAACACCTATAATGAAGGGAACATATCCAAAGATTTGTTGTTAAAATTTAAATTTCAGCAAGAACAGCTTATAAATTTTGGGTTGCAAATTCATGCAAAATACACAAGATTTCTCACATATTTATACATTAGCTTCACTCTTGCACATTCTTCACACTAGCTATAAACATTTTAATCCCATTCAGAACATTGTGTTTAAGTGAAATATATTTCTCAATGTAAGTGGCTACAAATACAAAGTATAAAAAATTTAACTCAGAATATGTAATGCAATTGCATTTAATCTCAATAGACCTTGACTTCGATAGTTTGTGGAAAAAATACTTAAGTACATCCCAGTTATTAAATATAATTATGGGTAGGTGACACTTGAATCACAAATAAATATTATTAATAAGTAAATTATATTTAAAAAATTAGATTAGAATTTTTTAATAATAAATGCAATGCTTCTTTTAATTGCCTTTACATAAAGTGCCCATAACATGTTGTTCTGATTTAAATATTAGTTTGAGATATATATTATTCGAAGTTTGTGTATGGAATGGGGTTCCACAAAAACATTTTCTAGTTCTAGGGGTTCTATGAAAGCACCCTCCAGTTCTAAGGCTTCTATGAGTTGGAAAAAGTTTGAAGACAACTGAATTAAAGGATCATCAATAATCCTAATACTCCCTATGCTCTTATACAGACTTTTTAACACTTCTTTTTTCCTTTAAGAAAGTAAATATCTAATTACATATATACATAAATATTACAAAATACTAATTTCAAATAAATAATGCACTTAACTGTATTAATTAGTGATCTTGTCTAGTAATGATTTAGCGATATAATCTTGGATTGAACATCTTTCAATTTTTCTATGAGGTCTTTCAGAACCTGCAAAAGAGGGAGGTCGTAGCATTGAAGAGCGATACTCAACCTGCGCACCGCATGTGGCCCACCAGATCTTTCTGAGTGACCCGGTCATTTCTCTTTGCACTAACAAATTCAATTATTGAAGAACAATGCATTGCAAATTTAGCGAGAAATTCTATCAATCAAGTAGCCAAATATATCAATTTTGCTATCAATGTTGTGCTGGTACGAATTGCAAGATAACTTTTTTTCTTTTTGTAATTGTAATGGTTAGTAAAAACAAATGTGGAGTAGCGACCATTTTATGGGTGAAACTAATTTTAAATTAACCCTCATGAAATCCAAGTGAAAAATATCTAAAGAATATGTTGTTTCAAGACTATTGGGATTTTGACTATTTCTTAGAGTAATACAAATATGGATCAACAAATTATTTGATTTGAAAGAAAGTGTTATATTTAAAAAATATAATTTTGCTCATCACTATAACACTAAGAACACATTTTTTAATGGCTCTTTTTTTTTCTTTTGAGGATCTCTTTCAAGACTAGATGAATTGGCTTTCTTAAAAAAATATTTTGTCAGTGACAAAATTCAGAGGTAGCAAAAGTATCCTATATAAAATTTGTTACATTATATATTGAAAAATATGAAATTGTTAAGGATAAACATATGAATTGGTACAGAAATTGTTAGTGTTTCTTGAATGCTTCTGTTGTACTTTTTGATATATTATTTGTTCAGATATTTTTTTTAGTAAAACCAAAAAGTATTAGAATAAATTTGAAACAAAAATGCACAAACAAATCTGAATTAATTTTAAACAAATAATGCTGATTTAAGTCCAGAATTCAGCAAAAACTCTTAGACTACCACCCTGCACTTGAAAAATCAATATCCAATGTAAAAATAAGTGAGGCTTTGTCAAAAGAAAAAAAAATCAAATTATCAAAGTGTGGGGCAGCTTTGTTTTTTATGACAGTAGAATGCAAACAAGGGGCTGGGAATCAGTGATGAAAGGAAATCAAAATTGCCCCATAACTTGGTAAAAAAAAAAGCTAAAAACCTATTTTTGGTGAGTTGAGTTTGATAGTTTAATATACTCTTAAAATCAAATCCAAAATTATGAGTTTAAATATTTTGCTTAACTTTCCACATTTTAAATGTCCTTGATCTTATAGCGTCTTCCCTCCTACTCCATTAATCCTCATGTTGTGGCCCACATGGAATAGTTATATGTATGTGGACTGGCAGTAAAAAAGGTTGAGTACCCTGGCCCTAGAGAGGTGCTGTAGACCCTCATGGGTCTGGGAACCAGTTTTAGAACCACTGTTATAGTGTTTTTTTTCCAATATCCTCATGTTGTGTCACTTTGGGAAAAAAAGGTTGAGTACCCCTGCTCTAATGCATTTAATTTTATTCGATTAGGAAACAAGAATTGGATCTTTTTCTGCCTATTTTGAGTGTAATGTGATTTATCCATATATATGAGTAAAAAACTGAGTTATGAGAATTCGGTAGATGTATTATCATCGCAACTGAATGGTTAGCAAATTTTATACTGAGCAATTAATATTATAAATGAAACCATTGACTGGAGTCGTAAGTTCCTTGTAAGCTTTCCTTTTCCAATTTTTTTATTGGAAAAGCCTTGTCCTTTGAAAATATTAGTTTTCAAGAACATATTCATGGTTAATATGCCTAATATAAAAAATGGGATCATTGTCTTAGTCTTTTATCTTAACATTCATAGCCTCCCCTTTTTTGTGAAAGTGGCATATAGCAATAACTACACAAAATATTTCAGCTTGATGTTTGTTATTATTAAAGAGCCTTAGCATTCATCAATGATTATTGGTTGTGTTGTTACTGATACCCTCACTAACAACAGCAGCAGTATCTTAGCAGTTGATAACAAAATGGTTATTTTACCCTTAGCCTTATACCATTGATGCTATATGTTCTATTTTGAGATAAGAAAAAAAATTACATTTTGCTTATGAATTTGTGCTGTTATTCTGTGTGAGATAAGTCGGACTTTCCTAGAACATAAATTTAGTTGATCACAATGATAAAAAGGTATTAAGAGGTTCACATATCCAGTTTTACTTATCAAGTTATTTTAAAAAATCATTATTAAGTAAAATGAATATATACTGTTTCCAAGCTAAATGATTCATTTAAGATTCAAGAATTATCTTTTGTCTGACATTAGTACAAAGGGAAGGATAGCAGTTTTAAAAATAACTAAAATCTTTGCCCTGTCATCCTTTTTGGGGCCTCTGCTTAATAGATGGCATTACAGGGATAGGCCAGTCCTTCATTTTGGTATTTTAAATTATGTTTAAACTAGTTCATATGTTAGAATTTAAATGGTCGAAATGGATTCTTTTGAATAATTTCCTAAACTTTGGTACTTTCAACAGTTTGTGAGAAGATGGCCTGACATATATATATTTTCTTACTCTTGAATTTTAATAGTGTAGAGATAAGGTTTTTCTACAATTACTTCATTCCTTAAATTTGATTAATTTTCAATATTTTCATTCTATATTAGTGATTATATCACTTATACATTTATACTCCTAATAATGCAATGTCATATTCTGTATAAATCTATTTCAAATAGCAAATTTGCCTAATTTGTTATAAAAAGTAATGTTATAACATTGTTTCATATTGAAGCAAACATTCTTTGTATAACACTTTTGCAGTAAATTAAAATGAGTGACCATTTTTCTATGTAAATATATTATCTTTAGTGGCGCACACAGGAATTTTTCAGGGGGGTCCGGGGTCGAAAGTTCACCATTCTTGTATCGTGCTCCTTTTGATTTTGTCGATTTTCGGGAACAAAACACATTAAAAACTAGTTTTTGAATAAATAATTAGCATTAATTAATAAAATTAATCATTAATAGCAAGTAATTAATTAAATTTTACGTACTGTATACTTAAAATTATAATCAATCAGAAAAAATCAAGGGCTGTGGGGGTCCGGACCCCAAGACCCCCCTTGTGTGCGCCACTGATTATCTTTATACATAGTTGTAACTTTTTTTTTTTGTAATTTCAGTACCGTCCTAGCCAATGGCGCTTCCGAAGTGGTGAAGCTAGATACACAGCAGCATCTGTACATATGTGAAATTTAATATTTAAGTGAAGTCCTAAGAAAAAGACAGTAAAATATTGAAGGTCTTACATTCCCTAAAGTTATGACATAAGTGCACCTTACTGGCCATATCATATCTGCACTCGTATTTCAAAGTGAAGCTTTGTGCAGTTTCTATTAGAATTTTAGTTTAATCTATTTCTAAGAGACATTGTCATAGTTTTGATGTGAAATTATGTTTTAAAATTGTTTTATGTTTTTTTTTAATCATTTTACTTGTGCACTATCAATTTTTTAATCAAATTCATATTTGTTGCTTGTTTTTAGTAATATTTTTGTTCAATAGTAGGTTTGTTTTAAGTAATAATGGATTAAAAATTAAGCATTTGATGTATTTACAAGTTGACAAATGGTTTTCTCGCCTTGATGATGCATTTTATTCTAATTACCTATGGAAAAAGTGCTTTATTGTGGTACTTAACAGGAATTTTATGAAGAATTTTAATCAAACTATGATTTTTTTAAAACCCTGTTAAAATGTGCCTTTACTGCTGTGTCATAAAGGTTTATATTTGAAGTGTGATATATACATAAATATATATATGTAGTTCGAAATATTTGCATGAGGTGAATTAATGAAAGAAAATGAATGTAGTCTCTATTCTTTCATGGAACTGTGCTTATAGTTCTCATGTATGCAGCTTTTATAATATTTTTTATAATTATTTTAGTATACAATTTAAATTATTTTGTACATTTGCTTGTACTATTTTAGTTTGGTTTACTGCATTTATTATTTTAATTTGCAAAACATTCATGGAGGGAATGTTCTCAGAATTAAGAAAATAAAAAATATGATTAAAATATAAGCCTATATTATTTTTTAAAACAATTGTAAATCAAATAATTTTCACTGTTCAGTGTGTGTTTGATAATTTGCTTTTTGGTTGAATTATCAGTAAAGCATCTACTTTGAGTATATAAATATTTTATATTTGAATACTTTTTGTGATGCATTACTTATAAATTGAAATCTGCAGTGATTTGTTTTAATCAATTGTAGTTTCAAATTTTCTTCTATCAGCAGCTTTAACTTAAAGCTCCAATGAATGTTAGTTGTAAAGCAAGATGCTTAGTAAGTAATTGTTGACATTTTTAGGAGATGAAACCATATGCAGGTGGAATATTTCCTAAGAGTGTAGTGCTTTTTTGTTAAAATTTACTTTAATGTATTTAAAACTTTTTTGTATCTTTGTGTTATGAACTTAATGTTGAGTTTAAAATTTGTCATATGTAAAGCAAAACATCTTGTTTTCATGCAATTGGGGGAAAACATCCTTATCTCTAAAAAATTGCTCTAAATTTATTAAACTTATGTGATTTAAGAATAATGAACTTTTACTGTTACTGTTGTGTTTTTTTTAAACATTTTTTTTTACTGAATTTATTTTGTTGTAACTAAAAAATCATAGCTAGAATTGCAATATTTAGATTTTTTTTTTGAATTTATAAATGACATGGTGAGCAAATCATGTAATTTACTTAATAATTGCTTTGTGCAATGCTTTATGATCACAACTTTTATTTGTATTAATTATTTTATATTTTGAAAATTCGTCAGCTGTAAAAGCACATTGTTATGGATTAATGAAAGTGTTCACAAATTGATTTTTATTTGCTTTTATAAATTTTTTAAAAATGCTCGATGGATATTTTTGTATTTCTATACATTTAATTAACAAGATGGGAACTCAATGAGAAAAAAAACTGTTGGAAAGAACTTAGATTTTCAATGCATCATTTGTATATATCGATTCTCCAGAGCATGAATGTATGAGACTGCAATATGTAAATATGTTTTTGAAGCAGCTACTTGAATTTAATTACTCTGGTTGGAAGCTCTCTTCAAAGGTTACATTTATTAATAGTAATCTTATTCAAAGTCTTTATTTTTTATGTCTCATCTTTTTTAAAGATTGTTATAGAAAGGTTGTATCTTTTATTAAGTTTTATTTTCATATAGAACTTATTTTTACTACTAAAACTATCAAGTCCATTTATAATAATTTTAAACTGTCGTTATTTGAATTTATGAGCCACATTTGTGTATTTTAAAGAATCTCCTTTGCTATGAAGTAACTTAAAGTGAATCTCACTGCTTTCTTTAAATGCCTTGTACTTCTGTAAAATATTTTTCACTTCATAAGACTATACACTGAGATACTAATATTTTCTATATTGTGTTATTAGAATATATATAGAACTTTTGTTTGAATAAAATGTTTCAAAATACACAGAGGAATTATGTTTTGTGTTTTAGTTACATGAAACAAGACCTTGGTTTAATTTAAAAAAAAACGTCTTTTTCCCCTTTTCCCCCCCCATAGACTTGCATTTTTGTTGCCATGCATGGGTTTGAGTTTGAAGTAAGAAAGTTTCTGAATATTTAATTATCATCTTACTTTAATTTTATTATCATAGATGTAATATGTTTCCTTCTAGAGTCGTACAATTTCTTTTCTTTTTCTTTTTTTTTATCAAACTATGAAACTAAATTATTACACTCTTTGTATATAATTCAGAAAAATATTTGAGAAGAGGAAAAATAAATTAGAATTTAAAACATTATCAGTACTTATATAACTTATTAATTTCACTAGAGTGCAATAATATTCAGAAACTCTTTGTAAAAGATTAATTTTAGTCATTGAGTCATATGTATTTTTGAACATGAAAAGCAATAGCAAATGTTTTATTGACTAATGCAAACATATCATATTCCCCCCTAGATTTTTTTTTTTTACAAAATCTGGTTTTGTCTCTTATTAAAACTGTTCTTTAAAATTAATTATTTCTTTGGAATTTATTTGAACAATGACAGTGAATTTTATATAAGTTGTTTTATTTATATAATAAAAATTTTAAGAAAAAAATACCTCTTTAACATTTATTGAATGTGTGCTTATCATGTAAATTACTTTGAAAATATTTAAAATTGAAGTGAATCCCTTGTTTATGATGTCATTAAAAAACTTTTGTTGTAAAAATCTCAAGTGTTTTATTAAATTTACTCCTGAATGTGTGTAAAGTTGGTTACTTTTTAAACATTACATTTTAATTTGGTTATTAAAAATTAGATTTTAAAATAATCTTAAGTTTTATTTAACTTATTTAGGTACAGTTGTATTGTTATTGTTTTTTAAAGGGATTATAACAATTATTTTACAATTTACATCTCTTCAAACTCTGAAAAAATGCAGTTTATTCTAATTAAATAAGAATCTTTACATAAACAACTTGCAATGCTTATTTATTATTACTTATGCAAAGTTTATGTAAAATATATTTTTTCTATAACTTTTAAACAAGGCAGTAATGACTTACATATAACTGCAACATCTACTATTATTTTAAAAATATAATTTTCTCTCTATATATTAATGTAAAAACCACACATACACAGTGATTTTTTAAAAATATTTATACTAAAGTGCAAATCTTCCATATTTTCCACTACCTTAAAATATTTTCTGTAAAATATCCTTTTAAAATCTTTTTTAAAAAAATAACTGAAAGTTTGAAAAAGTACTTCCAAAATTGTAACAACTTTTTCAATTGTAGTTTAAAGAAAATTGTTTCACCGTTTTATTCTTTTTTCAAAGACTGATAGAACAATCCATCATGCAAAATATTGTAGTCATTTTCTAGTGATGTATGATGACATATATATAAAAATTAAAGTTTTGTCATGTATCACTAATAACCGATTCATATATCTTTATTTTCTAAGCATTTAGTTTCTTGTTTGTAATACATTGCATTTCAAATGGTTTTCTTTTGAAATTTTATGTTAAATGTATTTTAGTATTAGTGATTTTTGCTCAAACCAATATCAATTTGATTTGCTCAGTTCCCTGTAAATGATAATGTGTGATTTCACATATCTGTATATTTGTAAGCTTTTGATTGTGCCTGCAAAGTAAGCATTGTGATCTGTGCTAACTGTAAATAAAACTGATAGCTTTTTAAAAAAATGATATTGTGTGCTTTTAGTTATTTTTTAAGTATGCAAGATATAAAACTTTAAACGGTCAATTTTTAAATAAATTGATATTTGTTGACTATAAGTAGTAAATGAGTCATTTTTTCAGAAGTTTGGTTTCTTTCAAAAGCATTGGGAGAAGAATGAATATAACTCAAATAACATTTTATGTTTGACATTATAAATCTGTTTAAAAAAACTGGTGAAATAATCTATATTATTAATTAATATATTTATTTCTTGCAAAATTTTTTTATTAGATAATTGTTATTTTTGTGGTATGCATTCTGTTTTGATTTGAATGTTTATCAAAGTAAGTTGAAAATTCTCTACTATCCAAAATAACCCGGGAAAATAAATGGTGATATAGCCTAGTACAAATTAGAAAGTACATAATATGTTCTGATTGGATGTATAAATATATTTCTAATCTTGCAAGGAAATATTTTAGATTTTTTGAGAGAAAACTGTAAATTCAGTTGAATCTTGAAATATGAAAGAACAAATTTAGAGAATTCCAAATTTTTGTTGATGTCAGACTTAAATAGGAAGTGGATTGCGGTAGCCTAGTGGTTATGGTCACAAACTCGTGGCCAGCATGTCATGAGTTCGAGCCCTAGGGCCATTAAAGACTTGTGCATTTCAATCTGTTGAGGCTCAGAGCCCTTCTGTTGGTATAGTTTGGAGAGAGGATGCCAGCTCAGAGCTGTCTTTGTCACTTAACTGAGGTTCAAAATTATGAGGTTTGTTGTCAGTAAGTGTTGTGTTGCTTTATAGTGTGATGTTAATAAACACTAATTTTCTTCAAATAGGAAGTGTTTCTGTTTATTTGCTATGTAGTAAAAAAGACAATTTCCCAGTCTATGTACTTTTTGTAAAACTTAATGTGTTTAGCCATTTAAAATATATCTGATATTTTTTAAGTTCATTTCTGACTAATTGGCTTTTGAAGAATCCAACATGCAATATTATCAAGAGAAATACAATGCCATCTAGAAAGAACTTGTATTTTGCATATTGTAGATAAAAGGGCTTATTCTTTTTGGTTCAGTAATTTCTTTCTATAATTACGCTTCAAGAAATGTTCACTTATACCGAGTGTTCTAAAGACTATCATACTGACAATTCATGAATTAATTATATAAAAACTGATTAAAAACAATTTCTTTTATGCTGACGGGGCAAATGTTGATGTTATTTTTACAATCTTTAAAATGTTTGCCCCATTCTCGAAGGCAAAGATGAACTCATTTACACATGTTTTGAAAAATGCAATTCAAGATGCTGTGAGGATTTCCTGCATCCTTTGAGAAATGACAATTTTAAGATTATTGCTTGGGCATTATTTTTAGATGCCGTGTTTTTTTTAATATTCTACGCAAAAAGTAGAGGAACATAGTGGCCAAAGATTTCTTGAGTTGAGTCTATTACTAAAAAAAATCTTGAAGGACGCCCATTGTTTTATTATTTATGACATGTTGCACCTTGTTCCAACCAAGAGCTTTGTTCATTTACTTCCAATAATGCTTGAAATTATTGGATAATTGTTCTATATATAGTGACATCAACAGAGAGTTGATCCAAAAATTCTTATTTTCACCTATGAAATTCTAGCAACAGCATCTCAACTTACTAATAGGTCGGGTTAATCGTTTTTAAGACTTAACTTGTACAATTAACTGCGACTAAACTGTTTGATCGAACTCTTCAAGCGTTGCGATTTCGGTTGTGCATAAAATCGGTAGTTAATATTTCATTCGAGTGCATTCAAAAAATGGCATAAAATAGGAAAATTATGTTTTTCTGTGAATAAAATTAAACAGAAAAATTTACTTTCATCAAAAATGAAATTGCAATACTATAAAAAATTGCGCAAAGCTGAATGCAAACCAAGGTGTGAGTAGAGGTGAAAAACATGCAAATGATTAAATTTTAGGGTGCATCTGGTTACATGATATCCAGTTTCTGGCTATAAAGTCAGCAATTACCTCATTCCATGTATCCTATCGGTGACAGATTGCAGCATCAGAACTACTAAAGAAGCTTAAGATGGCCTCAGAGATGACAGTGAAATGAAAACTGGTAGTTATTGCTTTCGAAAGTAGATCGTATTCTGGAGCTGCAAGGCCTCGGTTTGTCGATGCACGCAATGCCTACGGTCTTACACGTGGGCATATGGGCCTCTTGTGGCCCCCAATCTTATATCTGGCGGTGAATTTGATGTAGAACGAAGTTTTCGTTTTCATGCTTGGTAGAGTGCTTCCTGATTGGTTAAAGTTCGTTCATGAAGTTAAAAAGTTCAAGAAGGAGAGCTGAAAAGCTGCTTGCTCTTGAAACCGCCGTAATCACAACAAAAACACTTAATTGCTACACTTCACAACATTCAAATGCATTTGCCTCTCATCAACTGGGATCAGTGCTAAAGCTGGCTCCAGCTTCGTTACACCTGCTGTGTCGTCTGTAAGTTTCCCTTGCAGACTCCTTTCATTTTCATTCTAGCTGCACAAAAAAAAGCAGCATTTTCCTTCCCACTGCGTTTTTGGTGCTCCTCGAACGCGTTTTGGGGCTGTTAAGCCCCGCCTTCCTGCGCTCTTCCATTCCTCGCCCTCGTGACGTACTCAATTTTCGTCCTCGTTCGGCCGTTTTCTTCCTCCAGCCTCTCCCTGCGGGGGAGTGATTTCAGATATTGGTCTCTTTCATCCTTTACTCAGCGATTTTGGGTATAAGCGATTTATTTCGCTGGCACCCGTCTCATCTAATTTTCGTTTCGTTTCGTTTTGAAAAGCTGCTTGACCCCCAAATCGAACTCACACTTTTTGAGAACAACATTCAATGGGTCTCAGGCGTACGTTACCTGGGCTTACACATCGATAGTCGATTAACTTACAATAAACACATGACTTTCTGACAAATTCTGGGGTAGAATTGCGTTAGCTATCTCCTTAATTAGGAGGCGCTCTCTTCTATCCTTAGAAAATAAAGTGATACTTTACAAGCAAATTTTGCGCCCAGTGATAACGTACTCTTGCCCCATTTGGGGCGCAGCGGCCACGACCCACCCGAAGCGCATTCACGTAATTTAAAACAAAATTTTACGAATTATTACTAACGCACCTTGGTACGTTAGAAATAGTCATTCATCACGATTTACGCATGGAACAGATAGGTAATTACATCACTAGAAATGCTAGCAATATCTTTACTTCTATTCAAAATCATGACAATCCGATTATTAGAGCACAAACACTGTTCACGTATCCACATTCTAAATTAAATTTTGCATACAAGACTTCAAAGTGGAATTTGCCCCTCAAGCCTCTGTAAACACTACATAAATACTTAATTCCTACATTTTTAACAACACTCTCATGCCTTTTGCCTTTCATCAATGGCCGCGGTAGCCGAGTGGTATAGGCATCGGATCGTGGCTGGCTTTGTCACGAGTTCGAGCCCAGTACCACTAAAGACCCGCTGTGTAGGGCAGCGATGCACGCTAAATCTGTCGAGAGATGAAACGTCCTCCCGTTGGTGTGGTGTGGTAGTTAGGAGAGGGGGTGCCAGCTCAGGTGTCGTCCACGTCACTTGACCATGGTTCAAAATTACGTGGTCCGTCGCCAAAAGCCCTCGTGCAGCTGAACAGTGCGACGTTAATCTTCACTCACTCACTTTGCCTTTCATCAAAATTGGGATCAATGATATAAAAAAGCTGCTCCACCGTCTGTCCCCCCCCTTCTGCGTCAGCAGAGCTTTTGGCTGTTTATTCAGCCTTCGTTCTTCCCTTCTTGCCTCCCCGTGGCGTTACTTTTGGTTTCGTTTCGGTCGGCTGCTTTCCTCTCCACTAGCCCCCCCCTGCGGGGTCATCCTTTGGTATCGGTTGCTCTTTTTCACCCTTTCTCCGGGACACTGGGAATAAGCGATTTCGCTGGCACCCGATACATCTAATTTTCGTTTCTGAAAGGCTGCTATCTCATTGGTGCATGGCAAGTGATGGCAGAGACTCATTGGCTGTCCGAAGGGGTCTTAGAAATTAAGTTAAATAGAAAGGGGCGAGACTTGTCCAGTAGAGGAATCCAAAATAAAAAATATTTAGAGCGATATTTAGAAATAGTGATTATTGTGCGATAAAAATTGCAATAATAATTAAGGGGGATTGTAAGAGTCGAGAAGTGTGTATTCTTCTAGGTCTTATAGAGTTTATATCAGGGGTAAAATTAGGGAGATAAAGCATATTGATGTTATTAGTCTTCTGGAGAGAATCAAAGAAATTTTGAGCTATGAAGTTTAAAGCTTTTAATCTTTTAATGCTTTGCGGATGTGATCGTTTCTCATGTAGCGAGGTGCTTTGACGATCATCCGAGTAAGAGAATTTCGCAAAGTATCTAAAAATACTTATGTTAGTTTTAGCAGCATATCCCCAAACTGGAGAAGCGTAAGCAATAATGGGATGCATCACGACTGTATAGAGAAGCACTTTGTTGTCAAGACTTGCGTTCAGTACTCAAATTCGCGACTCATTTACCAAATAATAAACTGAGTGCAAAATAAATGATGTGGCGACGTGTGTTTCTCAATTTAAATAAAACATTTATTAAGTATTTACATGGGTGCATAAAAAAGGTTAAATGTTATCGCGCACGCTCTTCGCCGTCTGATCCCTCCAAACGCATCTAGAGGAACTCCCTCTTTCCCTTTTCGGAGTGTTTTTCCTCCCCCGTTGCCCCAGGATTGAAGAGAAACCCCAGGTGCTCATGCATCATCGGGTCACTCACATCTTCACTCCTTCGCACTCACCCCTTCTCTAGAGCATTCGCAGCAACTTAATTCTTAATGCGCGCAATTGACACGCGTGTTTGACGGAATGCAGGTAGCGTTCAGCAACATGTATCAAGCTAGACGCAAGATGATTTGAGAAGGTGGAGAGACAATGGATTTCACAGACCACTTTGACAGATATGTATCGATTGGTTCTTCAAGACCCACATATTCTACAACGTGTCGCTATGTTAAAAATCATGTACCTTTATCGGAGGATCACGTACAAGGCGGGTTTGGTGGCACCAGGGCACGACAACACTGGCCATTCAGCTACCGCGTCCATCTTTTTCGCGTTATATATTTATCCATATATATGGTATAAGTCAGTGGTCTTCAAACTGTGTTCCACGGAACCCTGGGGTTCCACGAGTCACAATGAAAAATCGAAAAGAAAATTATATAAATGTGTATGCAAAAGGGGTCCACGTTCTCTATGAAGTTTGTTTAATCACAAGTTTCTGAAAATCATCCCACTCATTACAACTGAAAATTTTATTTGCACATAATTTAATTTTGCATTATTTTTTAAACTTTTACTGTAACATAATAGAAGAATATTATATATATATATATATATATATATATATATATATATATATATATATATATATATATATATATATATATTTTATATGAGCTACTTACTAGTTTGTGAATATTCTACTGTCTGCTATCCCAGGTTTCACGAAATAATTTTATACTCGTTTGTACAATGTTTTGCTGAACTAAATATTTTCTATTGGAAAATACGCCTTTTTTCATTTGTGGAAAAAAAACTTCTGTTATAAAGGAAAGGGAACAATTTATCGACGTATAAATAGATTCGATGTTAAAATCTAAATTTAAGCAAGAACAATTCCCAAATTTTAGACTGCAAATTGTTATACAAAATACACAGGATACCCAGCTATAAACGTTTTAATGCTATTCAGAACAATGTATTTAAGTGAAACACATATTCCTCAGCGTGAGTGACTACAAAAATAAAATATAAAAAATTAAATTCAGAATATGCAGATAATTTCAATAAACCTAGATTTTGACAGCTAGTGTAAAATAAATTCAAGCACATATCCCAATTACTAAATATAATGTATGGGTATATGACATTTGGATCAATAATTAATATTATTAACGAGTAAATTATATTATTATTACATTAATTGATTAATTGAAAGAGAGAAAGCGTGTGTGTAACGGGGTTCCCGCAAAAGAATTAATAGTTCTAAGGGTTCCGTGAGACGAAAAAGTTTGAAGACCACTGGTAAAAGCAATAGAACAATTCTCCGTATTGTATCCTTTTGAAAAGAAGAAACTCGGGTAAAATAAAAATATCTATCGAATCTTTAGCAAGGTCGCGATGGAAGTTGTAACAGCTTTTAATTTAAAATGGAATATTATTTATCCTAACATTAGATTGTAATCTGCTAAGAGAATTTACGAAACGATTAAATTTTTTACCATTTTGCAATAACTGAAAGAAGTATGGTCATCAGAAACTAAAAACAAATACACACACAAAGTAAAATAAATGATATTTCATAAAAAAATATCAATTTGTTATGTCTGTTTATGAGTCTCTCTGTAACTTATACTCTGCTGTAAAAAAAAAATTCATAATCAGTATATGAGAATGTAATTCGTCTTCCATAGTGTATTTTCAGGCACATCTCCGATTTTTTTTTTTTTTTTTTTTTTTTTTTTTTGCGTTTTTACCATCATATTGTTACTCTAGTCCATAATTAAATATTCATTTTCGTTCTCCATCAAGATCGTTAGATATGCTACATTTTTTAATGACTTTAATTAATTTAGGTTTATTTGATTCATTCCACGTGTTACGAATTTTGAGTAAATATTGTAAATAATTTGCATTTGGATGTGTAATGCATTTATATTACTCTGTGCTATATTTATTGTAATATTCTCAAGCAACGCCGTCCCTTACGTTGTAATGGTGATTCAATTGGAACTTGGCGATAGAGTCAAGTTGGCGAATTCGGAACCTTATGGATTCTTCTAGAAATTAGTGGAGAAATACACTAATTTTACGATCTACGACGCAAATGGATTTTTCTTGAAGGATCCACCGGATCTATAAGTAGAGTGATGCTCACCGAAACGAGTCAGTCTGGTTTCAACCAGCGAATAGTGAGTATTCTTTTGACTAGCGATTAGTTAACTTGCCTGGACCGTGATTACCTAATAGCTCGGCTGTGCTTGTGAATAATCTTTTACATACGAGCATTTTAGACATTGATAATTGTGTCTGAGTGCCGTTGAAGGTGTGAAGACCTTCTGGGGTTTATTCTGTGAATATTGCTGCTGAATCCTGTATTTCAAGGATTGGATTTTCGACAAATTTTCATCACTCTTAAAAAACGAATGGTTTTTATTTATTTATTTTGCATAAAATCCTTAACCCCGATCAACTAACACATGCTTTTAATTTATAATATAATTTTCCAGACTAAAATGATAATAGCATTACACATGTACATTTCAGGTTTCTTCTTTTATAGGGATTTGCGTTACATGGAGAATATAGTTAAGAATTAAAAATTAAAGTTTGAAGGAATAGGTGTATGCATAATACTCCGGAATATACGATAGTTTTAAGTGTACTCATACTTTTTTATTATTATTTTCAAATTGTTTACGCATTTATTTAAACGTTAAAAAATATAAGCATTTGAGAAAAGTATCCAGTAAATCCTGGTAGTTTCAGTTATATGACAACCAAGATGGAGATGGCCGCGGTGACCTAGTGGTTATCATCACGAACTCGTGTCGTGGGTTCCAGTCTTGGTGTCACTGTAGATCCTTCGTGTACGGGTGAGATGCACGTTAAATCTGTCAAGCTCTAAGTCCTCTCATTGGCGTGGTGTGATAGTTTGGAATGGAGATACCAGCTCAGGTGTCGTCCTCGTCACTTGATCGAAAATCAAAATTTCGAGCTCTATCACCAATAGTCCTCATGTTCTTTAATAGTGCGACGTTATAATATAACTTTCTCTCCCATCAAGATGTCCCTCGAACGCCGTTTTGGTGATTGACATTTGCTGGACTTCTACCAAGTCGAATTGAAGGCAATTAACAGAAACCTGAAGAAAGTTTACAGGAATTACTGCAGAAAAATGGCTAATGTGCAAGCTATTTTTCTACATTAAACATCTAGTTTATTCATAGAGAGCGTTGGGTGTTATAATGTAAGAATTTGGGAGTCGGAATGCTCATGCCATTCTAAAACATGAAAGGCATAGTTTCAAGGAAAAGTATTTTGAACAGTGAGTTCCTCGAATGTTCTCCGCCCATTTTCTTAGTTGAAATAACTGTTATAGTAATTATTTACCTGGACATGCTAGAGATTTTTCTTATGCCATTCATAAAAATAAATAAATAAAATTTTTTGAGAAAATGCCAGGAGTTTGCATTTTTCAACAGGATGGCGCGCTTTATCACTACCACACAACGACGTTACATCTTGTTTTAGTGTTGAGGTATTAGTTGGGATTGGTCTTGGAGGTATTATTTAGTGGTCATCACGATCACCACTGGTTTTCAGAGCATGGGGTTTGTAAAGGGTTGTGGTGGTGGTATCTATGTAAGCCAGTAACAGCCTCTGGACTGAAGTGATTACTTTGGACCAGCGTTAACTTACGCGCTTACGGGACCGAAGGTCGCGAGTTCTATCCTCCTCATTGGAGACTGGCTAAACTTTGAAAAAACACAATCTTCGCGCAGCTGTCGTGGCGCCATCTATCCGTCTCAAAAGCAACCAAAAAGCCATCAGACACGCATGACACAGCAAAGCAAGCCGTCAGATCCACATGACGCAACAATCAAGATGTCAAACACACAAACGACGCAACAGCAACAACTCATACGTTCGCCATAACAGCGAAATTGTTCGTTTGCCTATCCACTGACTAATTGGAAGAGGAGTGTTCGGCAGTGATATCTATATAAGCCAGTAACAGCCTCCGGACTGAAGTGATCACTTTGGTCCAGTGGTAAGTTCAATGCTTATGGATCGGAAGATACCGATTCTATTCTCAGGATCAAGTAAACACTCCTCCATTTCCTACCTCGATTCCTGAACTAAAACAAGAGTCTACGCTGCAATTGATTTGATTGACGGAAGCTTGATGACAAATCTGTAGTAAGAACTGATTTGCCGATGAGACATTTGCATTGTAACTAAAGGTAGCCACATCAGACATTTGTGATAATAGTAAAGGACTATTTCTATTTCTTTCAAGAATATGTACTTCAGTTTTTTTCTCTCTCTAAATTACATGCAATAAATAATTTTTTTTGCCCAACTAGTTTGTATACACCCTGTTTTAAATCTGTGGGATCTGTTTGTGTGTGAAAGGTGTGAATATATGAAAAATGGGGTACCAATTCAAGTGTGAATCTTGTCCTCTGTCGGTGGCTCAAAAATAAATTAAATTAACTTTGCATTCATTCTCTATACTCAGACGGAGTTTTGCGTCGGACAGATACAGACAGCTTACAACGTTAAATAAACAAACATTGTCTTTCAAAATTCTTGTGTCGAAAAAAATTATTTGAAATCAGAAAAGGAGGATATGACAGATACTACAACAGAAAAGAAAGAATTTTCAGAAACCAACAATGAATTACAGAAAGATAAAGAGATTTACAATCTCTTAAAAGCAGATTGTTGTGTAGATCGCAAAGTAAAAGTAATGGACTGTTTTAAAAAAAGTCAGGGATCAGCTTTGCCAGTTAGTGAAATTTGTAATAAAGAATTATTGCACTTGATCAAGGGTGTAAATGAATGCATGGAGAAAGCACGAAAAGAAAAATAAGGTAAGTCTTTTTTTTTCTAATTCTCTATAAATATATTGGTATGGGCCACCTCTTGCCAAACTTGGCAGTTTTTTAGCGATGTCTAAAAAGGTCGCCAAATTATTGATATGTAGCGATAGTTGTCTGAAGTTAGTATTACGTCCAAATCAAATTATCCAAGTAATAAATAAATCCAAATTCACTGTTTTTTCTTAAGAGTTTGGCGAATTAATTTAAACGTTATGAAATACGAAACATACCTTTCATAAAAAAACAAATACTTAAATTTTGCTAGAGTTCAAATTTTTCCGAAGAAAGACAAATCGTTATAAGAGCCCCGAGAAAAGAAAACATGTTTTTGCGTATTATCGCAACCTATTGGCGACATTATGTGAAATGAAGCACATGATCGCAAGTTCTGCGTATACGACACATGTGAAATTGGCGTTGCCAACTTGACGAGTATCTTCAACTTTGGCGATTGTTGCGATAATACTTAAGTACCAAAAACATAATTCACTTCTCTGGATGTATTCCGAAAACCACATCATGCCTTTTAATAGAATTGGTTCTCAGATGGAGTAATATAGATTTTTTTGGTGCTATCGCAACAATTCTAACGTTCAAAATAACTTACCAAATTGTCAACCCCGATTTCTCATGTGTCGTACGCGCTGAATCAGCTTCCATGTGCTTCGTTTCATATAATATCGTCATAAGTTGCGATAATACGTAAGTAAAGGTACTTACATGTTATAACAACCGAAGGAAATCGGAGTTACCATCTTGGCGAGTTATTAATAGAGTTGGCGATTGTTTCTATAATACTTTCCATGCCTTTTTTTCTTATCCCGAGGAAAATGTTTGTCGACACACTTTTGAGACATTAATCTTAAAATAGAGGAAATCATAATTGGCCTTTCAAGCGCGCATGTATGTTATCATTTAAATATATTCTATACTTAATTTACTTTCGTCAAACCCTCCATTTGTTCGCTTGGTAACCGAGTGGTCATGGTCGTGAACTAATGATCGAAATCATCGAGTCGTGTAAGGAAATTCTAGTGTTACTAGATATCTATCTAGTAGGGGGGCATGCATATTAAATCTGTTGAAACTTAAAGATCTCACGTTGGCATGATACGGAAGTTTGAAGAGGAAAATGCCATTTTTCAGGTGTAACCTTGATCACTTTGCTTCATCTATATATATTACGAGGTACGTTTACATTAACACCAATGTAGCTTTGAAAAGTGATGTTGATAAGCAATTAATTACGAACAAATCTAGTCTCCTACATTAATCAAAACAAGAGAGAGAGAGAGAGAGAGAGAGAGTATAATATATAAAAAAATTTAAGTCAATTCCTACTTAGATCAACAAAGAAAATTTTTATTTTAGTCAATTTTTTATTAAATAACAAAATATAAATATATATTATATTTTATATATTATATATAAATATATACATATATATATATATATATATATATATACATATTACAGAATCACAACATTAAGTGGTAATTAATTTTTATTAATTATCATCAAAGTATCGTATTGTCATCCAAAACAATCGTGTATATAAAATTTCAGTTCAACTGAATACTTTAAAACGTGAGAAAAAAACCTTTTCAAGTTTTGACACACAAGTCGCCAAAAGGACAGCTAAGTCGCTAAAAAATGATGCCAACGTGGCTGCATTTGTAATTTTTTAAATAATTAGTTTTAATCAATTAATTTTTATTAATTATAATTAAATTATTGTATTATCATCCAAAATGAGATGTATATAAAATTTCAGCTCAATTGAGCACTTTAAAATGTATTTTATTAGCGGTTGAAAATTCCACCATGATAAATAAATAAATAAATAAATAAATATATAGAAAGTGTGAGTTAACAGTAGGAATTGAAAAAGAAAAATTCCAATTTATTTCATGGTTCCCCATGATTCTGTTTTCACGACTTAAAATTTTTTTATCCGAATCAACCCAATCACCATGAACGAGACTCATTAGAATTAACATCAAGTGAGATAATAATCTCAAAAACAATCTTATCTGGATATAAGCTTACAGTATGAACTCTGGCATGCTCTACTCTTCAAGAAGGTCCAGTGATCATGATCGTGTACCCTTATGTCAGTTTTGTTCTTAAATGAGACTAAAAACGCATTTTTAAGAGCTGATACACATTAAATTTGTCGAAGTTCACAGTTCTCATACTGACGTGCTTTGGAAGTTTGGAGACTGGGATGTCAGCACAGACGTCATCTGCATCATTAGGTATCTAAAAAAGTTCTTTCTGAATAACTATTGTGAAGATTCAAAATGCGACATTGAAGAACAATAAATCCATAAGTTTGAGATGAAATTTTCTTATTGAGAAAGTATATATATTATGAAATTTGTGTAATTAGAGCTTAATTTCATCTTAAAATAGAGTAAATAATTTATATCTAGATATTTAATACTTTAATATTAATTTTATTGTATTTATTTTATAATAAGATTGTAGTATTATTCTCAAGCAACTCCGCTCTTACATTATATTGACGTTTCAATGGAAATATTGACGATACAACTAAGTTGGCATAATTTTTGGCTACCAAATTTGGTGACTTGACCATGATGGTGACCATTTTTGTGACTTGGGGGCCATATGGATGCTTCTGGAAAGTACTGGAGAAATCTATAACATCATGATATAAAATGTAAGCGGATTTTTTCGCGAAAGCCATGGAAGGTAGCCATGCAGGCTATAAATAGCATTCACTTGCGGAAACTATTACTTAGGCTGTTGAAGTGTTGACTTGTCTACGGATGAGAGGTTACTTACGGATATAATCTTTTTAACATTACGTACTTGTATTTCTAGACACCGATGGTTGCGTCTGAGCACTGTAAAAAGTCTCAAAATCTTCTGGGATTTATTGTGAGAATTTTAGTGCTGAATAGTGTATTTTAAGGATTGTTTCTCCACAATAAATTTTTATCGCTCTTAAAGAACTGTTTTACTCTTTAGAACTAATAGCATGAAATCCATGAACCCTATTTATGCAACAATTTTTGGTGGCAGAGATGGATTTCATGCCTATAATACGAGCGATGGAAGAACAACTGAATACTCTGATGGAAGACATCAAAATGCTTTGAATTACGGCCGAGAAGAGACTAAGAGAATCCTGACACATATATTAATGTAATGCTGCGTGTGTGGTTCCCCTTTTCAATCGATACCAACCTGCATATATCAGTTTTTGATATCTGATCGTGGTAATTGACTTCCACGGGCCCATCACAGCTGAAGTGAGTGACGGCATTAAGTATAGTCGATTTGGTTGTCTACGTTATCTGCGTTGTAATTCGTCCCTTAAGATATTCTTCGGGATTTTGATTGGGCCATCCCAGTTTTTGAACACCCGTTTCATCAAATCATGGTTAAACAAGCCTCGATGTGTGAATGAAGCAGTTATCTTGCTGGAAGAAAAGCGGGCTTTCCCCGAAACATTGCCATAAAGTTGGGAAAGAAGCACTGCTCAGAATGCCCACATATATCACAGAGTTCGTTTCCAACCCCAAGAACCAAGGGACTATGAAAAACACCCCCACACCATGATGTTGCTACCACCAAACTTCACATTTGGCGCAACAATAACTTAATAAGAGCTCTGCGGCCATCCGCCTAATCCAGATGATTCCATGGGGCTGCCAGACAGTAAGCAGAGCTTCATCATTTCAAAAAACATCTTTCCACATATCCACAATGCGATGACGGTAAGCTTTGCTCTATTGCAAATGACGCGGTGTATTCTGGGAAGTGATGTTTGGATATTGAGAGGCTGCATGACCATGGAATCACGGGTTTTAAACTTTCGACGAACAATTCTGATTTTATCACTAACCCCTGATGAGCTTTGGAATTCTTGTATAATTTCAACCAACGAGAAATGATTTTGTTTCACTTCCTTTTTCAGAGTTCTACGGGTTTTTTTTTTCGCAGGCAACATCGTTTTTTTCTACAGTTCACTTCCTCAGTACTACCCCAGTGTTTCTCAAACTGTGGGATGCACCCCCTAGGGGGGCGTGATAAATCTGCGAGGCGGGCGTGAGTATATTGAAAAGTCGAAAACAAAAGATTATTTTGAAAAAAATATTAATGTACCTAAATTAGACAAACAAAATACATTCTGACACAAAAAAAATGAAGTACATATTTACACTGATGTAATACTCTTATAAATGTATCAGTACTGTATAATGTATTTCATAATTAATTTAACAATAGTAAGTTAAGAACAAGTTTAATAGCTACCAGTGACCCCATGGGCTTGTCATTTATAAAATTACATACAAAAATTAACACTCATCTTGATAATTTGTACAGTTTAACATTAATCCCTTAACTGTCAATTAAAAGACGCTATTTGCTCCCCAATGCCATCGTTTTCCACGTAGGCACGCGTATGAGATGTATTGGTGTATGTGGGGGGAAGGAATAAATAAGTACATCCTTTGAAATAAGTAAGTCCTTTGCAAACACTGTCAAGGTCTTTTTAATGCGTCCCAAAGCCTTCGAAATAATTTTATGGATGGCAGTGCACAGAAAAGATAATACTTCGGAAAGACGTATATATACGTCAGGGGCAATTAACACTTTGGCTGAGTGAGGTTTGTATATACACCGGTGGCACTTAAGAGGTTAAAGTCGTGTTGTAGCCTTAGAGTAAAAGTATAGTATTATGGAATTCAAAACTTTGTTATTGTATGGATGAGGGGGGTGGGGCACAATGAAAATTCTGATTGAATATTGGGTCGAAAATATTGAAAATTGGAGAAGCACTGCACTACCATTCACAATTAAATCACTCACAGTGGATTTTAGCTTCTGTAGCTCGAAATTCCATTGACTGATTTCCCACAAAGGTGGCATCCCACTGTAATTTCGTGATCAAAGTCACTACACGGAGAAAAAAGACTTACTCAAAAATGAGTACGTAGACATACTCATTTTGAAATGAGTATGTTTGCATCAGATTTGACCCCCTTGAATTTGATTCCTTACATGTACTCCCTCCCAAACGCTAATTAATGCTTTCGGACAAATTAAAAAGATATTCAGGATTACAGAAACTCTTTTAATATACCGGCAACACATTTTGAAAATTGGGGCTCAACAACAAATTTAACTCTCTTAAATCTTCCGAACTATATTTCGTATCTACCACGCTACACGCGGAGGAACACATATTAAAATGAGTACTTGATTTTTGTTGTTATATTTTACTTAACTAATTTTCTCTTATTTGTAAAATTAAAAGTACATGATTTGTTTTTAATATAAGCTAAGTTTAATATGTTGGTAAAATTATTAATTACACTCTCTGTATGGTTGAATAATGCCAATGTCGCGATATGGTAAATGTTTACATTACGGATTATTTAAAAAAGCAATTTACTTGATTCATAAGTCATATTGTTTGATTTTGTCAAGTCAAAACTAAATTCATTTGCAAGCAACATTCTAAAGAAACTCACCCTGGGTTTCAGTGTAGAATAGGAGGATGGGGGTGGGGTCCTTGGCGAAGTTAATTTTTCAGCAACCGAAATTAGCGCCAAGCAACTTAATTTAGCGATAGGTGTTAAGAGAAATCACAGTGGAATTTTACAATGCAAATAAAGAAAAAAAAATGAAAAATAAAAAAATATTTATTATGTTATCAGTAATGCATTTAAATTAGGTTGTTTGGCGATCGATTCCGGTCGCCGAATCCAAAGGGCCCCGTATTCTACACTTTAAACCAAAAGTGAAAAGCTTTATCTATGTCATGACACACATAGCCAACTACTAAAACCCCATTTTAAATTCTGCTTTGAAAGGTGGTCAAACATTGACCATTATGTTTCATAAATAAAACTAATGTTTTGCAGTAAAATGTGCTTGCATGAAATGTAGCATTAACATGTTTCAGTATGACTTGAATGTAGTTTCTTGAAAATTTTAAAGTACTTGTTTAGCTTATTAATTAAGTTAAGGAAAATGTCTTAAAAGTTCCCATACAGATATTATTTAAGAGTTTCAAAAATTTCAATACACTTTTTACGATTCCTTTCACTCTCATTTTCGAATATTGAAAGAATCAAAATTAACTGTACAGACTGAGTAAGATTGAACATAATATATTTCAAGAATGATTCTTACTTTTTGGTATTAGACATTAAATATAAAAAAATATTAAATCTACTTAACTACTGATATTTAATGGAAATTTTGGCTTATTAGTAATTGATCTACAGTGTTTAAATAAGATTTATCACAGTACTTACATATTATCACAGCCTTTTAGTTACATTATATGAAACGAAACACATAATTGTCAATTCAGCGCATACCCCACATGCAAAATTGGTACTGCCAACACACACACACACAATGCGAGTTATCTTGAACATTGTTGCCATAATATGTAAGTACAGATTTATCTTATAACATAGTGCAGAAAGGCAGTGGCATAACGGAGAATATTTGGGCCTCCAAGTTGCATTTTACAAAGGGTAGGTACTTGGCGGCTGTCAAGCTTTGGGCCCCTAGACCCTTCCACCACAATATGGGGCTGTATGTTACGTCACTGCAGAAAGCTCACTTAAAGTAAGTTTTAATTCACAACATTTTGTAATGTGACCCCCCATAGAGTTTTGTTTATTTGAATGAAAATGAATGAGACATATATCAGATTCTTGATATTTAACCTGATTAAATATATTTTACGCTTTTATTTATTTATTCATTCAAGACCATGATACATTGACATACAGGAAGCACCATAGTAATAAAACAAGTAATTCTTTTACAGATATTGCATTTTTTCTGCTAGACCAAGATTTCGGTGTTTTTATTTCTACTGCATTAGTTGGAAAAATATACTTATTGAATAACATACTTATGCTTATTGAATGAAAAATATACTTATATTAAATAAAATTATACTTTTTCTTAACAGATTAAAGCATAGGTGAAGAAAGTTTCTTCTTTTTAAATAATGAAACGTTGAAAACTAATTCGTAAAACTGGCCCTCGATTGTTTCAGTGGGGAAAAAAAGTGAAAGACTTGCATCTCAGAAAATTATCATAATATTTATTCATATTCAATTATACTTGTCAGCTATTCGGATAATAGTCTTTGTCGCTCCATAATCCACAGAAAAAAAAAAGAAAAATTGTCAGCTATTAATGTCAAGTTTTCTTCCATGGAATTACAAAAGCAGGAAAACAAGATAGGTAGTAGAAACCATCCTTAAATGACTTTTTTTTAAATATTTCAGGGGAAAGGAGACTGCTTGTCGTTTTTAGTATTGAAGTTAATGTTCTAATTTTATATCGATACACTACGTACCACGTGCTTTTGTAGAAAATTGTCAAGTTGGGTGATAACATTACAATATGGTTACCAATACCTTTAAATTTGGTTATGTGGTTGTCATCCATTATTTTTTCTATTATATATTTTTTTAAATTTTATCTTCTTTTGTAGTTTTATTTTATTATCATTTATTATGTATATTATTTGATATTATTATTATAGTATATTAAAATGAATTTTTTACTAATTTATGTTTATGGCAGTATCCTTATTAATTTCAGATATTTTTAAGTAGGTTTTTTCCCATAAACAAGCATTTCCATGCTTTCTGTTGTCTATATAGATTGCAGTTTTAGTCTTCTGTCAGTTATTCATAAATGGATATTTCAAATATTATTGATGTTTACTAAATCTGTTATTAAAAGAATATTAGGGCTCCACTTTCAATTTTTACGGACTAAAAGGATTACTAAATTTGCGCTTTATTTTCTAATAATCTTTTTTTTTTTTTTAAAAAAAAATTCTTATTCTTGATTGAGATTTTGCTTATTTTGGCCATTATGAAATGTGATAAGTATGGCAGCACAAAATGAAAATAGTTTACAGACAGGTTAAATAATTTGACAGCTGTATATTTTATTGCAGATGTTTACAAAGTAAATTTGCATGACCACGATATTAAATTTATCGGAAATAATTCTTTTTTCACCGGCAGCAAATTGTAATTTTACTTCAACTTTATTTTTAATTAATGCATTTTTAAATGTTCTTTGGTCAATAAAATTCACAAATAAAACTTGGAATTTTTGGATGTATTGAAAATTATTCGAATTATATATATATATATATATATATATATATATATATTCAATACATTCAAATCCCGCGAATATATAAAAAAACATTTAAAGAGAGAATCGCGTGGATTTATAACATTTCAGCGTTAATCTTTTTGCATCGTGATAGTGATTTCTTTTTTTTTTGGTTTGAAATTTTTTTAGTTTTTAATAGTTACTATTTTTCCATTTTTCTTTTGCTTCTTTTCCCGGCATTTCTAAATACTTTGTGTTCTATTTCTTTTAATCCTGGTACTCATATTTTTCTATAACTGGTTTTCTACAATAATAGTACATACATTTTTGTTTTTTTAAAAATTAATGTAATTCCTCTTTTATCAGGAATAAGCAATTCTTTTCAATTACTTACATATTGAGTTCTTAGTGCGAGACCACCTACTTGTATTGAAAACTTTTAGATTCCATAATCTTATTTGCAGCGATTTCAAAACCGCATCTAAAAGACGTTTTGCATGTTGTGTTTTGATAACAAATTAGCTCCCTATATGTATATATTGTTCCAATGTGTGCTATTTTTTGAACAGTTTTTTTCATAAATGTGACTTGGTAGCTTAGTGGTCAAGGTAACAGACTCGTGGCTGGTGTATCATGAGTTCGAGCCTAGTGCTGCCCAAGACCCGCACTGCCGTGTAGGGGAGTGATGCACATTAAATTTATCGAGATCTCAAACGTCCTCCTGCTGGTGTGGTTGTTAGGAGAGGAGGGGTGCCAGCTCAGGTGTCGTCCTCATCACTTTACCATGGTTCAAGATTATGAGGTCTGTCGCCAAAAGCCCTTATGTTAATACTCTCTCGTTCAGCAAGACGTGCCTCCATGCGTAATAGTTAAAAAATCGTGTTTTTTAAAACCTTTTACCTTGTTTCTAAATTATGAATGCTTTATTTTCAAGTTGCATTAATTTTATTTCTACTTGTAAGCTTAATCTTCCTTTTTAATATTTCAATTCATAATTTATTTAACATTTTCCACATAGTTCTGATTTTTTCTTTTTTTTTTTATATTTTATGGATAAAAAATAATTTACAAATTTCATACATTTTGTATTTTCTGTCAAAGATTATTTGATTCCCATTGTAGTCTTTGTCGTCATATTCAAAACAGTCATATGGGGTAGCATAACACTAAATATGTTATGCTAAATTTTGTAGATAGTCGTTTAAAAATTATATAATTATGAACAACATTTGCAGAGATTTTACTCTAATGTGGATACTTTTAAGATTCCTTTCAGAACCAGCCATCTATAAATTTTTCAGTACATAATTTAGATGACTCGTGTATCCTAACAAGTAATTTACTTGAAACAACATTGTTTGAAAGGTATTTTTACTCATATTTAGTAACTCTCAACACATGCTGTTGATTTGATAAAAGTAAAAAAATCTGTTTAATT
This sequence comes from Trichonephila clavipes, assembly GCA_019973935.1. Lineage (NCBI taxonomy): Eukaryota > Metazoa > Arthropoda > Arachnida > Araneae > Nephilidae > Trichonephila > Trichonephila clavipes. Next base: position 136,742 of record BMAU01020542.1, on the reverse strand, counting down.
ATGTACCTTTACACATTAGAACTTTCTATATTTAAAATGATAATTTGATGTACATTACATTAAAGCATAACTAGGCTATGCTATGCAAATAAGAATGGAGTTGTCCATAATATGGATTATATATATATAGACAGTTTTTATAAAAAAAATTCACACAATATATTAACAATAACCCTAATGGATGAAGGCGCGTTGTTTCAAAAATCACACTTGTATCCTTGTTGTTTTTTTTTAATGTCTGATATGTATGTGTACAATTTCCAGAATTAATATTTCAAAAATATGATTTGGTTTGTTTCATTTTTCTTGTTTACAGTGAATCGCTAAAAAAAATTCTGTGTACTAGTAAAATAGCTAGATTATGGTTCGACTGGTCCATAGGTGTTATTTTTTTCTTCCAAATGGGCGCTGAGAACTTCTCTAAAAACTCTTTCCAGTTGGTTAAAAATTTGTGCATTTTAAATGTTTTGTAAATGTAAAAATCTACTGTTTTAGTTGTTTTTACATTTTTCTAAGGACTGAACTTTTTAAATATTTTAATTTTTGATTTAAAAAAACATTAACTTAAAAACTACAGTATTTGTTTTCTTTGGTGATAAAGTATAAAATCAGTTAATATAAAAGTGAGCTTGAATTGTAATAAAAATTTCAATGCATTTTTATTTCCATCTGGATAGATTAAAAGGGAGTCTCAGTAGCTCGGTTGATAAGTGTTGAGAGCAGAGGATGTGTATGTATCGATTTAAACAAAACAATTGATACAAAAAATACTTACTCACCTGGGGGCCTAATGAGGCTTATTTTAGTCAGGCTTCTAAGTTTTATAGAAAGTTTTTTCATGTTACATAATATTTAATAACTATTCCTTTCTTATTTTATGTTTAGAAATTTTCAATATGAAAAGTCTGTTATTCAACGGAATGTTTCCAAGACACTTCTTAAGGAATAATGTTTCCAAGATACTTATCGGACAGATTTTAAATAAAATTTAATTTTCTGTTTGTATAGGATTTTAAAGAAACAAAATATTGCTTCTAGAAGTATAAATATAACTTTTAATGAACCAAATTGCTTACACATTTGTTTAACTATTGCAACGAATCTATTTTCGTTATTTTCAAAGATTTAAATTTGAGATATAAGTTCAAAAATAATAGTTTATGATCATATAGCAGTTACATTTTTAAAACCAAAAATTATATTTTTATTGGAACTTGTGTATCACAGCAAAAACATTGGCGACATTATATAAAACGAAGTACATGGTTGCTAATTCAGCGCGTATTAGACATGGCGAATTATCTTGAACGTTGACACTTTTGCGACACAATAAATACAAAAAGAATTTAGATTTTCGAAGTTAAGGGGTAAAACTTTATAAAATGTAAATTAAATAATATATAAGAGGGAAAAAATGAAATGTACAACTTAGGTATCATATATTTAGATCCCTTTAAATTTGATTTGATGTATGTTAAAAATTCGTATTAGATACAACAGTATCGAAAATAAATACCATACGTATTCCTATTTGACCTATTATAAACTCGCTATTGAAGGCATTGCGTTCTCAAATTTGATGCAGTAACAGGTTCAAAATGAGTATGTGCTAGTTGACATAAATGAGTATACGCGTTTCTCAAATTTGAGTATGTTTGCATCGGAGCCATTTTGAGTATGTGACGTAGTTAAAAGTGAGTATTTTGAATACCGGTTTTTCGCAGTGTAAGCGTCTTTGATTTACTCATTGTCTCACAAATGCATAAATATCACCTGACAAATCACTATCAACACATTTATAGTTTTTGGTTATGCATCAGATTACGTCACCTACCATATATACTTCTCTAGGTAGGATGTCCGAGTACTTTTGACCTTATAGTGTATACCGCAATTTTGTAAAATTGAAAATTCTGAAAAATAATATGAAACGCTTATAAAATGCATTATAATCAAGGCAATCATCTTAATTTCTCCTTTTCCTGAGCAATAAGTTCAAATTTAGCACACTTTGAAAAAAAAAATTCTGATTTTCGATCTATCATGCATGTCCATTATTTTACAGTTAGATTTTGTAGAATGATAAAGCAATATTAATAAGACTTTTATCTTTACTGCACCTATGGGATTCATCATATAACATTTATTTGTAATATCAGCTTAAGTGCTATATTGCTAAATTATTAATTTTAATATTAGATAAGTAGACAAACATCCCCCGAAAATTTGCTGTCACCAAATATTTCGTTTTTTAACAAATTGGTTAGAACTGAATCAAAAGAAAAATTATCTCTCGAAATACTTTTTTAAATAATATTTAAGTGACTAAATATGAATAAATTCAAAATGAACAAAATTTATTTTTAATGTCTTTAAATTCAAAGATATTTTGAATTTATTTAAGAGAAGCATAAACACTTTTGATCAAGTTGCAGTTTAATTAAAACACAAATTTCAGTTTCAAAATGAGGGAACCCTTTTAAGCTTGGGATTTGATTGAGAAAAATCCGTAAAATAAATCAAAGATGGATTCTAGGTGTACGAGTTATTACTCTTATATATTTGTGAATTTCCTCAATTACTTCTAATATAGTTAATTTTAGTCAACACGATAGTCTCACGTTTTTTATTTATTTATTTTGATAAACATTTGTGATGACATTAATTAGGCTCGTTGCAAAATTTCTTGATTGCAAATCGTAAAGAAATGTAGAAAATAAATTTCAGGTTAAAAATTTTTTTGTGTCATTTACCACACTAGTTATACTCAAAATTTCTAAGGTTAATTTAACAATATGTGCCATTATTAATACAATTAGGTACTTATGTACTATCGCAACAATCGCCAACTCTATTAATAACTCTCCAAGTTGGCAACCCCGATTACCTATGCGTCGTACGCGCTGACTTTGAAATCATGTGCTTCGTTTCATATAATGTCACCAATAGCTTGTAATAATACGTGCCAACAATTTTGATCAATTTTAAGGTTATAATGTAGCATCAAAAAAGGAATTAAAAAATTATTTGGTGTATGGTTGTAGCAGGAATTTTCAGAAATATGTGGGTTCTATCCGGTTTACCCAGCTCAAATCTTGCCAATTCATTTTTTTTACATACAAATAATTGCAAAATATTTAAACTCTAGAAATTTAAAAACAGTAAAATATTTAGAAAATATCAAATTCTTCACAAGAAAATAAACACATACATACATATAGAAAGAAACATGTATTATTTGCATATTGGTCAATGTTGATCAAAGATGTGCAACACATGTTAAATACACGTTTATGTGTTGATTTTACTCACTGACTTTACTTTTTGAGATGAAACTGACTTTAACAAAACATTGGATGAAAATGCAGGAATGCGAGAGATATTTCTTGAACTTGAAATTTAAAAGAAAAATTGCAAATTAGGTTTTATAAAAATGGATACACGTTGATTAAATTGTCATTGACGAAACAGATTGGTTTTCATACCAAAAATTATTTATCTTTGCATATGATTCCTTTTATTTTGTGGGCAGAGCTTAGAACTACCTATGTACTACTTAACATTACATCTTTGCTTGTCTTTTTTTAAAAATTAGATCTTTATAAACGCACTGGAATATTTTAAGAATGATTTCAAATAACGGAATTAATGATATGTATTACTAATTCTCTTAAAACGCATATTCTAACTTGAATGGAATTTAAAAAAAACTGTAATATTTTTTCAGAATCGAGTAAAAAGCTTTACTTTGTGGCGACAGGAATGCATGGAAAAGGAACGAGAAGCTGTTGCAGAAAACTCATTTTAGTATCAATCACAACATTATTTAATGAAAAAGATTGTTTTCTTCGATTGTATGCATAAATTAAAATGATCGAACTAAATAAATTGCCAAATAAATAAATAAAAGCTAAATAATTTGTTTTTTATTGATGATTAATTTTTTATAAAAATATTATCTCTTTCAGCGTTACATTTATTTATTATGTTATTTCAATCATATCTTCATTGTTAATTTTGTTAATTTGTTTTATATATAAATCTGTTTATTTCAAGGTAAAATAAATTTGAGTTATTTAAAAAGTAGTTTTATTTAAAAATTTGACTTTTTAAAGTAAGCTTTTTACTGTATGCAGATTTTGTGTGTGTGTGTACCGGACAGTCTTTCTAATCCAAATCTATAGCTCAGCAATGTTCGATATCATTTGTATATCGTTTGGATTTAATTATTCACATCTAAAAATTTTGATACCTTTGGATCTGAAATTTGATTTCTTTTATTATTGCTTTGTATCACAACTTCTTTTCTACAGTTTTTGAATCAATTTATAATTAAAAACACTTGGAATTGATTTTTTAATGTTAAGTGTGTGGGAAAGGGAGATTCGAACCACTTAATATCAAAAACTTTAAACGTAACAGATTTTCCTTTTATAAGACGACATAAAGAATAAGGATGCACCTAAAGGGTAAAAATATATTTAATTATAGAAGTTCATAAAAATAGATTCAGTAATTCAATTTAAGCTTAAGAATTTTGACAGCACTATATAGTCAAAATTTGGTACTTATCTGTTTCGCCGGCGCATGCAATGAAGTCGCCAAAAATGATATAACCGACGCCTAAAGGAATATTCCCGATGGTAATCTTCAACGCCACATTTTTGAAACAAGTCGAGGTCATTCCTTATCAGAAACGTCTTTTTCGGAAAGCATCAAAAATGGATGAAAAACCAATAAGAAATAACATTTGTTAACATTTCTTATGTGTATACTGTGTGTTATCGCTAATAAAGCCTGGTTGGGGAGATTTTTGCCGAAGAAACGGAAAAGTACTCAAAATTCGTAAGACATTTCATCGAATTTCCAGAGATATACATAACGAAAGGCATAGACGTTTAAGGAACTTTCCTGTGTAGTTTATGTGACTTGCAATTTTAAGGTATCCGACTACGTTCGGAACCGAGATTTTAAAAAAGCGCATAAATGGATAATTTTCATGATATTTAGTGTCACTCAGATTAGAATACACGCATAAATTGTTTTAAGGACATTTTGACAAAAAAAAATTTATTTAAAAATAATATTTTGAAAAAATTAACTTAGAATAATCTTTTTTCCAAATGTTCTCCTTTTGTGAAAAATGGTTCTATTATAATAATATTTTGCCTGTATATAGCTCAGACCTCTTTACAGAGACTCAACTAGAATTTTTGAAAAATTCACATTATTTTCAAAGTTACTACCAACTGAAATAATTATTCGCGTTTTTTTCTTAAAATTGCTCCCCTTTGTTGTCGTAAAATATGAATAAACACACTTCTAAGTTATATACTTCAAAAATTCTAGTTGAGCCTCTGAACAGAGGTCCGAGCTATATACTGGCAAAATATTATTCTAATAGAAGCATTTTTAATAAAAGGAGAACATTTGGAAAAAAAAGATTATTCTAAGTTAATTTTTTGCTAAAATATTGTATTTAAATAAAATTGTTTTGACAAAATGTCCTTAAAACAATTTTATACATATATTCTAATCTAAGTGACACTAAATATCATGAAAATTATCCATTTATGCGCTTTTGAAAATCAGGGTTCCGAACGTAGTCGGATACCTTAATGAATAACAAAAAAAACACCCGAAAGATTTTGATCCTTCTGTATCTAAAACTATCGGAAACTATTTGTTATTTTGCAAATTTGTTTTATTAAGAGAGAGAGAGAGAGGTGTCGGAAACCTAAAATCTTCTTAATATGACAATTTTGAGATTTTTACATTTTCAAATTGTATAGAGAGATTTTAACCTTTCTAAAAATTCTTACTTTACACTCTAGGGTAATTAGAAGCCCTTAAAACCTATTTTTAAATAATCATTGAAATTGGGCCACGCCCATTTAAAAGGCAAAAAAAGTAAACAAAGTATTTTCTTTTTGCTTAAGGTATCCGACTACCCTAAAATCATGATTTTTTTCAAAAATTGACAAATTTTTTTTTATGATTTTATTTTATAGGCCATCATATAAGCTTAATAAAAATACCAAGTGTTTCATTTTCCAATCACTAGAAGAAAAATTACAAGTGTTTTAGTAAAAGCAGATGCCATAACTTTACACAAGATGACAAACTTTAAAATGCGTTTTACTCGAAATGTGTTTTTTGCGAAAAGTTCAAACGGGGACAGTGATTGCTCAAAAAGTTTTGAAAATAATTTGCTGAAATTTTTTGTGTATGTTATGTATAACAGTAGAAGTGTTTTGATCTTCAGATTTATCAATCGCTGCTTTATTTTAAAATTTACAGTCCTTTATGTGGATATAATCACTTTCTTTTTAAGCAATTTCCTATAATCACTAAGATAAAGTGCTCTAGGTTTTGTAAAAATTGAAATATCTCCTATCCTGAAGGTCATTTCAAACACGAATAATAAAGTAACACATCAAAATTGAAAAATTTAGATTTTTCTCATAAAAATTTTGTACAGAGCGGGCCCCGTTTATGTAATTTTTTGTACATTTTTACCAGTTTTTTTCCCATTTTAATAATAATAAATTTTTTTCTGCTTTCAATTTTAAGATTTTTTCCTTAAAATATACTAAATAAATCTAAAAATCACAAAAAAATCCTCATATTTCCATTTTTTCAAAAAAAAGTTGTCGCAAGTAGTCGGATACCTTAAAAGTTTAATGAATGATCGAAATCAAAATATTTAGCCCAGAATTACTAAAGATATGTTTGCATGGAGATACACAAAATCCCAATGGAAGTGTAAACAATGTAATAGGGTCTCGTGTACTGAAGAAAATATCTGTACAAATAGAAGTATTATCATTGGGTAGATGTGAGGCAATGTCATCATTTAATATGGGAAATGTATCAAAACCAGAAATTTTGAGAAAACTTAATATTGAGCCTAGTAACACAGGCTATGGAGCGAGCGCTTCGACAAGCAGAGGTTAAATGCTATATACTGATGTTTCCAAAAACAAAGGAAGTTAGGAAAGAAAAAAGACTTAAAAGGAAGAGAGAGGATGATGAGTTTAAAAAAATGTAGATCATTTGGAGTAAGGGGAGAAATATTTTAATTAAAAACACTAAAGTTCCTTCATCTCAAAATGTAAATTTTTGATGTTCGATGTACCTTTTCTGGTAAAATAATGTTTGCAGGTATGTAAGTGTTTTATGAGATATTTATAATGATGTCTAATATATACTAAAATGATCTTTTTGTAAAAAACTCAAAAATTTATTTTTTACAAATTTTTTTATGTGAAAAATGAGTCAAATTTCACTATGTTTTATAAAAGATCTTATAAATTATTAAAAAATTCAAAATTATATAGCTAAAAGCTCATTTCAGTATAATGAGAAAGGTGTACTTTAGTTGTATGAAAAATTTCTATTATGCGCATATAACAGATTTTGAGAAAAGTTACATCGAAACAGCCAATTAACATTGTAAGTATTGAGGTTTCCGACTTTTATTTTTTTGTATACATTTTCTTAAAAGTGGCTTCTATATTCATAAAAATATGAGTTTCATAAAAAAAATTCCGGATTTTCAGAAGTTTTTTGCTTATTATATCTAGAATTCGCAATCAAATTTTAAAAAACTTACTGAAATATTGACGGTGTACATATTAAAAACTTCAAACTAAAATCGAAAAGAGCGTACTTAATTTTTTTTAAAAATGGATGTTTGTAATTTATATATGACCTCGCTTCACTCTTCCATCACTGTTCACCCGATCACTATGAAAATTGGCCTGTATATGTATTTTTTGTGCTGTTTTCTTTGTAGCAGCTCCCCACCAGGTGGCACTACAACATATCAACTTCTGCACCGTTCAATCAATCGCCAAGTTGCCAACAGGGTCACCAAAAATGAGGCCAATTTGGCTTTATCACCAACATTTGGCTAAGTTTCCATTGAATCGCCATTATAATGTGTGTTTCTTGCGAATATTAAGGTGTGTTGGAAAGCTAAAATCTTATTTTTTTGACAATTTGAGATTTTTACATTTTCAAATTGTATAGATTTTAACCTTTTTAAAATACCTTACTTGAACCTCTAGGGTATTTAGAAGCCCTTAAAACGTATTTTTAAATAATCGTTGAATTTGGGCCACACCCATTTTAATGGCGAAAATTGTAAACAAATTACTTTGTTTTTGCTTAATAGTGTAACGACTGATATGAACCAAAACATGTATCTTTTATTTTAAATTGAGCCTTTTATTTTTTATTTCCCAGCCGATTAGAAGTCTCACTGTATACTTTAAAATGAATTTATCTCAAAATGTAAATTTTAATGTGCGATGTACCTTTTCTGAGAAACTACTGTTCACAGGTATGTAAATTTTTTATGAATTATTTGTAATGATGTCTAATATATACTAAAATGAGCTTTTTTAAAACACTCAAAAATTTAATTTTTACAAATTTTTTAAGTAAAAAATGGGTCAAATTTCGCAATGTTTGATAAAATATTTCATAATTTCTTAAAAATTTCAAAATTAGCTAAAAGCTCATTTTAGTATAATAAGAGAGATGTACTTTAATAGTATGAAAAATTTCAAGCATGTACATAAAACAGATTTTGAGAAAAGGTACCTCAAAAACAACCAATTTAACATTGTCAGTAGAGAGAGAGAGAGGTTTCCAACACCCCTTAAACTTTAACATAAAGTAAATACAACAGAAATTAATATTAACGTATTACACATCCAGATATAAATTATTTACACTATTTTAAGCATTCATTACACAAAATTTCTAAGAATATGTTACTTATGCTGAGTAGAGATCAACTTAGGAAGGTATTTTCAAAAATCGACCCACAGGGGAGTTACGAGAGCTTTATAAATAAAAATGATCCTTTTTATCAGCTGTTAGACTTATAGATTTAAAATTTAGCAAACATGATTTTTGTTCAGCCGAGATATGCAAAAAGCTTTTTTTTGTTTAATATTTACTATTTACTTAAAATTAACTCATTAAAAACTTCTTTATTCTTTAATCTGTATTGTTTAATTTTTCGATTCACCCGTGAGAAGAACGGGTATTCCAGCTAGTATTCAATAACATAGGAGCCATTGTGTAATAAATTAATAATGCTCATGAACAAAACAAATTACTACTTTTCTTTTGGAATTTTGTAGCCAATACAATTTAACTCAAAATGCTTATTTGTTCATAGCAACAATTCAGGAATGTATCATATACGAAGAGTCATTTTTCCATTACACTCTGAAAAGAAGTATGATTATGAGGGGTTTTCTACTGTCAGTTTTGATCATAAATCACAGAAGTTAAATAAAATTACGAATAATTTACAAATGATTTTTTACGAACAATATTTGTGTATATACACATTTGACCATTGAAACTCAACTGGGAAGAGTGAGTTCGAAGTGTTTCTTTGCATATCCAAAGTTAAAATGTACCATTTCATCAAGTATTTTTCTAATAAATCGGATACAGAGGGATCCATGACCTTTGGCTAATGTATCATCACCCACACACATAAGTCATCACGAATACGCTTTCAGCTAACTAATCAAATTAAGCAGAAGCTAGAGTGGTGGGTGTGAGTATGTTTACGAAAATACAGTGAAGGCCGACTAAACCCTTTGAATATGTAGCAAAAATCGTTTGACATGAAATTGAGGGGACTGAAACATCTTTTTTCGTACTGAAAGAATTTCGTGTTAAACGATACTGCAAAAAATATTTAAATAAACATATATTCAACAAAATTAAGTTTATTAGAGTACATTTTATTTGCATAGATATGTATATATGTACGCATTTTATAAAAATCAATGAAACAAAAACATTCACCAGTTCACAATGAAATTAAATACAAAAAGTTTGAAAATTTTCTGGTGCAAAAAAATTATGTGTTGAATTTGTAGAAAATAATCTGATATGTTTCTTTGTATTGTCTTTTTATCATCAAATAGTCAACAGATTGTTCGAAGTCACCCATTTTGTTATGCATTTCATCGTAAGAATGTGCATCTAAAAAACTGAACAAACTTTTCTTGATGTTCTTCATTCGGATGACGTAGGAACAGGAGAGGCATTATTCATTTCCTTTTCGTCTTTAGAATCTGCATCAATGATGCTTTTTGAGCTTCGAACCAAACTCCTAAATATCTTTGTCTGTTATAATTGGGGCTGTACACACATTCTTATCATATACTGCTCGAATTCTTCGACGATACAGTAGGTCAGTAAAAGAAAACTTTCTCAAACATTTTATGAAGTGTTGGCCCAGTTTCAAACTCCAGAAGAAAAATATTTTCGTGTTAAATGATATTTGTTTCGAGTTAAGAGAAAAAAATGCTTGAAAATACATAGTAGTTTGTCGGACCGTTGTATTGTTTTGGGTTAACCCGTATTTCATTTTAAGCGTTTTTGCGTCAAACGTATATTTCACTGTAGTAAGCCCTGTTTAGCAGTCTGAGGATCCTCTGAGCAACTCTAACTTAAGCCTCAAGCTAAAAGTTATCTATGAATTCGTTAAAATAATTTTGATAAAGAAGGAACTATTGATAATCAAAAAGAGTCGAATGTGTTGCATAAATAAGTATATTTTATGCATTTTTTTTATAAAGGGTGTTTTTTTGAGAGGTATAGAACTTTAAATTGCAATAAAACAACGATGTATTATTCGATTGACATGAAGTTTTTTTTTATTCGAAAGATAATCTCGTGGCATTACATTTTAAATATGATTTCTGGCAAATAACTGCCACGGCTGGCTCGGATGGAGTCCAATCTGGACGTCCAATTTTCGATGACTTTTTCCAACATTTGTGGCCGTATATCGGCAATAACACGGCGAATGTTGTCTTCCAAATGGTCAAGCATTTGTGGCTTATCCGCATAGACCAATGACTTTACATAGCCCCACAGAAAATAGTCCAGCGGTGTTAAATCACAAGATCTTGGAGGCCAATTCACAGGTCCAAAACGTTAAATTAGGCGGTCACCAAACGTGTCTTTCAATAAATCGATTGTGGCACGAGCTGTGTGACATGTTGCGCCGTCTTGTTGGAACCACAGCTCCTGGACATCATGATTGTTCAATTCAGAAATGAAAAAGTTAGTAATCGTGGCTCTATACCGATCACCATTGACTGTAACGTTGTGGCCTTCATCGTTTTTGAAGAAGTACGGACCAATGATTCCACCAGCCCATAAAGCGCACCAAACAGTCAGTTTTTCTGGATGTAACGGTGTTTCGACATACACTTGTGGATTAGCTTCACTCCAAATGCGGCAGTTTTGTTTGTTGACGTAGCCATTCAACCAGAAGTGCGCTTCATCGCTAAACAAAATTCGCTTATGAAAATCGGGAACAACGGCAATCTCGTTTTGGGCCCATTCGACGAATCTACGCCTTGCTTGATGGATCGTTTTGATGAATTGCCAAACCAAACTGAGAATAAATCACTTGACAGCTGTTAAATCGGTCACCATCTTGGAAAGTAATGCCAACTTAAACTTCTATATCTGGAAAAAAACACTCTGTATTATAAATCTCATTTAAAGATGTCTGTTTTTGACACCACAGAGACACATACGTCTGAAAAGGATTTTCTTTTATTATAAAAATAGATGTTATTAAGAATCTCAATTATATTTCACATCTCAAAAGTAATCTATATTACAATTATTGAAGTTATTATCCCGAGTTTCATTCCTTTTATGTTATAATTGATTAGGGATGGAAAATGTTTTTTTAGGTAATCATTTCTTTCTTCTTTTTGTTCTTTTGAGATGTGCTTTGATTTATTCTTTTGGAATTCAAACTTTAAAATTGCAGTAGTACGATTCAAATAAAACCATGTAATTTAATTATCAAATATGAGTAATAAATATAAGTTAATATGCTTTTATATAATGAAGTTGAATTTTTTTTTGATAGAATTGAATTTTTTCATTCTTAAAGATTATAAATCGTTTCAATGAGAGAAACAGTTTATATTCGGAACTGAATGTATCGCATGTAACTGAATGTTTCGTGTTAATTTTAATTTTGCTATTTTAATACTAGCAGAAATGTCAGCCAAATTTAATAAATCTTTTTTTTTTATCAACTTCTGTATTTAAAGTGATTACATGAATGTCATTTAAGCATGAACACATTGAAGTTTATATATTTTTAAAAGTAATGTCAAACAAATTATGTATCCAATTTTTGACGCATAATTTTAGTAAAATTTTTTTTTCAATTTTGATTATCATTTGATCCGAAATATACAACGTACAAAAATCCTAGTTAAAAAAGTTTCAACTCATAAAATTAATATACGCGAAAAACAAATTATTTTAGAAATTGCGTGTTCTCTATTAGCGAAATGTGATTCAAAAAGACCTAATCTGAAAGTTCATCAACGATAGAGAGAAAGGGAGAAGTGAATCTTCGGAAAACTATGATTATGATAGAGCGAATAAATTCATTGTCTTTCGGAAAGAACTGATGTGCGAAATGAACTCTTTAGTAAAAGCACACATTACCTAAATATGAACAGAGAATATAGTGAAATACGTTAAAAGCGAAAACGCTTAAGACGAAATATCGATTAACATGAAATAATACTACAGTCCGGACAGTCTATTATGTACTTTCATCCATTTTTTCTCTTAACACGAAACGAAAATCGCCTAACACGAAAAAGATCTACCTTCTGAGAATGAACAAAAGACGGAAAACACCAGCTACATAGGCGAGATTTAAGAACGGTGTTTGAGAAAATTTCTGTATTATTGGACTGTCCAACTGCACCATCGGTAGAATTCGTTTTAGATGATTATAATGCGCGTACAGCCCCAATTATGGCAGAGAAAAACATGCAGAGAAAAACATTTAAGTTCAGAAAATATTATTGATGTAGATTCCGTCCACACACACACAAAAATGAAATGAGTAATGCAGCTCCTGTTTCTACGTCATCCGAAATTAGCAGTATCATGAAAAGTATGTGCAGTTATTTAGACGCACATTCCAACGGTGAAATGAATGGCAAATAGAACGACATCAAGCAATTTTTTGACAATTTGATACTAAAAAAAGGCAATGCAAAGAAAAATAACAGATTATTTTTCAAAAACTTTATAATTGTTTGGTTGTTTAAAAAACTTGAAAATTTTGCATTAAAATTCATTAAGTTCTTGCGGATGTTTTTGTCGCATTGATTTTTATGAAATATATGCATATATTCTTATGTGTGTAAATAAAACGTACTCGTTTTATAAATAAACGTAAAACGTTTTTACTAAAAATTAATTTTGTTGTGAATATATGTTTTTTCCTTTAACACGACAAAAATATTTCTGTCTTTTCAGTATCATGTTAAACGATTCTCACTGTAGTTTAAAAATTACTTGGTCGGTGAAACGTTGAAAAATTGATTTTTGTCATTACGATATATGAAAGAAAAGTACAGGATGATGAAGATATTGATTTTAAATGGTTCTTATTTTATAAAAAGCAATATAAATTTTTCAAAAAGAGATTCCTACTTCGTTAGAAAAACGTGCTGGTGCCATCTGTTGCAGCCTGTTGTAACTTCGATAGAAGAAACTCAATGTAAATTTAAAATTAAAAAATGAAACTTAATGAATTAACATTTGACGAAACTGTATTAACATCAAGTGTCATCCACTACAAGTTTAAGAAAAATTATTTGAACTTGAATGGAAGAACAGAAAATATTTTATTAACGATTGAAAATTTGAACAAGATATATATATATATATATATATATATATATATATATATATATAGAGAGAGAGAGAGAGAGAGAGAGTAAACTAATAGTATATTGAAAAAGTAAAAAAAAAAAATTCTGTTAAGGATTTTTTGGAATCATATACAGTCAAAATAAAACGGCAAGATTCAACAGAATATTTTAAGCAGAATATTACATTTGTATCCCATTTAATTCATATTCTAAATAATTGAGACAAAAATACAGTGAACATGCATTCTAAAGTAGCTAGAAAAACATGTAAATAGCAGTGTAGACGTAACTCACCGAGTTATGTAAATGATTCGGGATAATCAGTTGTCCTACGCATGATGAAAATGGTATAAATACAAAAACCATGGTAGTCACTCTTCTTTGCTGGCCAGTGCAACCAGTGAGAGTGTAAGAGGCTCACGACTCTCTCTCGGGCACCTAGATGTGTGTGGGGGGAGGGAAGAAACACTCGACATGATCCAATTAATCTATTTATTTCCACACAAAGGACAGACACAATTTCAACCAATAATAGTAAGAGAATGTCTGAATGTTAAACTTGAAAGTAGAATAACGACGATAAAACGCTAACGATTAAGAGACTATTAAACTTGATTCTTATCTTAATAAAGGATCAAACCTATCATCCAATTAAATCTAATCTTAATTCAATCATAGCGAACAATTGTCACTTTAAAGTTTCCTCCAAAAAGGATCAAATCACTATAATTCTAATGTTATACCTTCAGTAGCAATCTCACTTGACTCGAGTATATCTTCTCTCCCTCTCTCTCAAGCTAGAAAACCTCTCCTTTTTATAGTAAGTTAATTTAAATATAACGATTCTCTTCTTTCGAAGGGTTGTGAATAACGCGAATTGATAGCCCAAAGATTTCTCTAGAGGATTAGTTGGAAAAACACGTATACATCCATCACACGTGGTATATCTTTGCAAATGTAGCGTGTTGCATTCCGAATGGCAGGATGCCATCAACGAAGGCAATTCCAGAACGTAGACGAGCTCAGGAGGAGTTATATGATCCTACTCTAAAGAGGAGTAGGATCTATCTGTGTGTCGTAATACCACTTACAATACTGTCGGATAGACACTTACATGCAATCACAATGTACCAGATTTAGCGAAGATGCTTGGAACAAGAGAATGTGCCATGTTAGAGGGATCAACTAGAAAGACGATAGTACGAAGAAATCGATTCATGCTCTATCAAGCTTGCATGATTCCAAAGCCATTTTTCTTAGCCTATTTTTGGTGCAACATGTGGAAAATGTCCTGGATACTCTTTTTTGTGGCCGCGGTAACCTAGGACTCTTGGCTGTCGTGTCATGAATTCGAGCTTAGTGCCGCTGAAGGCCCGCCGTGTAGAGGGACTGATGCATCGGGGCTCAAACGTCCTTCCTTCGGTGTGGTGTGGAAGATAGGAAAGGGGGGGGCAGCTCAGGTGTCGTCCTAATCACTTGACCATGGTTCAAAATTATGAAGTCTGTTGACAAAAGACCTGAATAGGACGACTTTAATATTTACTCACTGCACACACGAGGCCCATTAAATATATTGTCATTGATCTAACAGTGTTTACAGTGATGTAAGGCTCTAGGCCCGCTCTTGCAAGAAGGAATGACACAGAGTCGTGTTCTTTGATGAATCCCGCCTCTGTTACGGCATTGATAGTCACTGCGTATGAATCAAGCAACGTCGTGTAATTAGTTCAATTTGATCATATCTGTGGATTGCTGTATACGGTGTTAATGTCTACACCGTATGACAATATGGAATCATGATTTGTAGCACCATCACCAATGATAGTCAGTTCATTGCTGGTTTATACTGATAACATTCGTCAGTTCAATGATAAGTGGATAAGGGGTTGCAATCGATAATTTCAAGACGCATTAAATACCATTTACCACTAAAATAACATCTGACCGCCAAATGATCCCTCGACCTTGGTGTTTCCCAGGATACTGGTGTCTTCTAATTTTTCTCCCATCGAGCGATAAACATTGTTTACGTGTACTGCCACCATCGCGCTAGAAGAGTAAATTGCGACAATTGGTTGAGAGGGAAGGATCCTCTTTTCCTAGTAAGAATTCGCCTATCATTGACTGTATTTTCGATGACATGTTGCTGACTGTATT
Source organism: Trichonephila clavipes (assembly GCA_019973935.1). Classification (NCBI taxonomy): domain Eukaryota; kingdom Metazoa; phylum Arthropoda; class Arachnida; order Araneae; family Nephilidae; genus Trichonephila; species Trichonephila clavipes. Next base: position 120,831 of record BMAU01020542.1, on the reverse strand, counting down.
GCCACCCAATGTAGATTTAAAACTTACTGATCGTTTGATGTTGTCACTCATTGTATTGTTGTATCATGTTGAAATAAACATATTTTTTTTTATTGTTCAATGCTATCACTTTCTGTTTGCTGATGTTCACCACCTTCTATGCATACATTCTTGGTATTACATTTTCTCCGCAAAAACACGCAAATATAATTTAACTTGGAAGCGAAATACTATTATCATTGTGTATTTGCTTTTTGTGAAACTATATTTTCTTCCAAAACATTTAAATTTTCAGGGAGAGAAATGTATTGAGGAGTAAGAAGGCGAATATATTGGCTTTTAATGCCTTTTTAGGTTCTGAAAGAAAATGTACATACCTCACTCTCTATCTTTCTGTCTTTCATGGTAAAAGAATAAGTTCTTAAATATACGAGACAGTAAAGTTTAACAAATAGCTCTGTATAATACATTAGTCAAAAATTTATTAATTAATCATTAGACTCAAAGACTATCATTAGCATTAAACATTAATGCAAAAAGAATATTAAATTATCAATAGTTATCAATGAATGGTGGAAATGGATAATTTTGGTATATAAGAAGAATATTATTTAAATAATAGTATTTAATATATTTATTACATAATATTATGTATAAATATGCGTGTGTATGGTGGGGGTGTGCATGTATTTTATATCAAAATTTGTCTCCAAAATGATTAACATAAAATTTTTCCAAGAGGGAAAATAACACTACGAGCTTAATATTTATATGTTGAATGTGATACTTTAAATATTCGGAATGTATCATTGGATGAAAATTAAAATTACTTATACACTTTAATTCTTAAAAAATATATATCACACGATATTTAAATATGATTAGAAAATATCCCAATGTTTATATACAGGAATATTTTCCGATTTTTTTAGTTAAAATAATGGTCATACACTTTATTTCTGTTTTCACGAAGTAGTTAAGTTTAGTTATTAGAAAATTTCTATTAAATTCCGTCTAAAAATTTTATATCAAAACAGCTCTTCTCTCTGCATCTTATTAAAAATAGTTATTTACTTAGTTTTTAAAGACATATATAGTTATAAACTGTAAATTTCAGTTAATTATGTAAATAATATTAGAAAACATTCAATCATAAAGCACATGTACTCATTAAAGAAAAGGAAAAGAAAATTCGTGGAATGTTTTCACGTTACGTCAATTTACATCTTACACTGACTCGTACATTTGAAACGAAATAGGGGACGACCCAGCGCGTCGTTCCCATCCATTCATTAATAAATGATTCAGACGTACATGGGTGGAGCAAAATCTAACCGCCAATCATAATTGAGAATCTGCGGTCCATAACTCACGAGGATTGGGATGAAAAACAAAAAAAGTAAGAAGTGGAAGATCTTTTAAGGAAGAATATATCAAGGACTGGGCTTGTTAGTTTCTCTGTAAAGCAAGGTGGACATCAGCAGGAGAAACCTCTGCGCAGGATGAGTTACGATTTTGGCGTAGTAATAATAATTATGATTGCCAATGTTGAAAATACAGTTGAGGTAAGTCTGTTTTTATATTTTTTAATTACTTGTGTATATTGAATTAAAAACATTTCAGGGAAGTCTAAATAAAAACACGCAGTCTTAATTTTATATTCTCAATAATCATATATCGCTAAAATACACATAAAAAGAGCCAACAAACGAGCGACGCGCATTACTTTGAAATTATGAATCTAGTACACTGTGTATTTTATACTAATTTCAATGGAAGCATTTGTGATTAGAAAGAAATTCATGTGATTTTGAATTAATCTTAACGAAAATGCTTCACACATATCTTAATCTGAATTAGATAAATTCTATAGGACTACTAAATTTTAAGCACTTCTTTGAATATGAGTAAAATAAAAACATTTTAAAAATGTTGTCTACTAATTCAATTTTTGTTAAAAAGATTGTTTGCTAAAGTAAAATTTTTCCTTCCAATGCTTTGAAAGTTTAAAAATATTCTAGAAAGTTTATAAATTAATGCTCCACAAATATAAGATCTTTATGAACACATTCTATTATTTCTATTTGGAGAACTGAGATTGTTTAATATCTTACTACTTTGTGTAGAATTAGATCTTAAATTTATATTATCTCATTATTTTAGTCAACTTATCTATGTAATATTATGCATACTTTTATTTTTAAATGTTTTGTAACCAATAATAATTATTTCCTATATTCAAATGCAGTACTTTCTAATTTTCATTCAAGATAAAATAGCAATTTTTTGAGCAGAGTAATCGCTTATATATATATATATATATATATATATATATATATATATATATATATATATAGAAGAAAAAAAAGGTAGCATATAATATATTTTCAAAAATATAATAAGAAAAATATTTGTATCGTATTATTAATGGAACATTTTGCATGTTTCATTATCATAATTTTTTTAAATGCCTAGAAATAAATATCCATTTTGGTCATTTAATTTTAACATTTGAACGTTTTTAACCTTTCAAGATTATTTTACACATATGAATACTTTCTAAATCAAATTCTTTATGTAAAGCTAGTTTTTTTTCCATCTGCCAAGACCTTAAAATTTTTTAATTTCTTCAAAAATATTTAATCAAATCGCAAGATACTGAACATGCAATCTTTCCAATAAATAAAGATTGAAGTAACATCGGTTTCTTTTTTACGCTTGTGTATGTCTCTCGACCTATTAATTATTTTAATTATTCTCATTGGTGCAAATATTAACATAACAATTCCTTAAATTAAAAAAAAGCTAAGCAACTATTATGTTATATTGGCAATGTGATTAGATCCTTATTACATGCATAATTATTACTTTCATTTTCAGGAAAAAAAGAATTCATTGTTTCGCTCATTAGTTAATTTATTTAAACATAATTTGATTTATTTTGTACAAAATTTTAGCTTTAAATATGAATACAAGATTCTATCTTTCTTTCGATAATTTTTAGCAAAAAATATTTTATATCATATTTTTGTTCCCATATTTTTCTGTCTCATTTATTTATGAATTTGTTTAAACTACGCATTACTATTTCATATCTTAAAGAAAAAGTTGCTCAGATTGGTAATTGCTTTTGTGTTTGTGTTCGAAGATGAAATTTTTTTCCAAAACTAGTTAAAACATTAACTTTAATTACATATTTGAGCTACTATATTTGTAAATATTATTTTAATCTATAGAAAATTACCGTTTCTTCTTTTGCTTCATAACAAGGTATTAAGGTATCATAACACGTTGAAATGACCACAAACACAATTTTTTTTTTTTTTTTTTTAAATTTTATTGAATAAAGATATCTTTTGGCTTTACAAAAAATACTTTGTTTTTGTTTCTACGCCACCTAGAGACTAAGTTAAAATCAATTTTATAAAATTAAAAAAACCGAAAGCGAATTTCCAATTACCAGAAGTGGGCATTTAAATTATTCAAAATCTATTATGGCCAGTCTGATAACTCAAAATATATTGTAAATATTTTTCTATAAAACGTTTTGAATTCGATATTTATATTATTTTCTAGAGAATGTGCTAAAATATTTTTTATTGTATGAATATTTTTTAAATTATGACCTGTTATTTAAATAATGGTCTCATAAAGAGTGTCATATTTCTTATAATATTTACTCAATCAACTCTAAAAATTTTTAATGTTAATAAAACATTAAAAATTTAAAAGATAAATGCATCTAGTTGGTTTTAGTAATCTTGTTTTACTAATATGTTAGTTACTTTTTTCACTTATAATTGTGGTTTTTGTAAAAAATTAGGTAATTTTTTTAAAAATATTGTTATATATATATATATATATATATATATATATATATATATATATATATATATATATATATATATATATATATATATACATGTATATATAGTCTAAATTCTCTACAAATGAGAGATGAACATTTATCAATCAAAACCGAAAAATACAGAGATAGTAAGAAAAACGTACATTGAAGGATATATGAGTAATTGAAATTTAAAAAATGGAGATGCTGCAGTGTTATAAACATTGCTGACTTACGACAGCTTATATCTAAAATAATTTATATAAAAGTGGAGTTGAACATATTTTGTGACCTTCCAAAACATTTTCAACTGAGCAATACTGAGCAAAAGCCTATGCAGAGCCCGCGCTAAATCTGAGTACAATAAATAAGTTATTGCCAGAATCTGGACCCAAATGCAAATTTAGAGCATGTGAATGGCTGAATTGTTGCACTTAAAAAGTATGAAAAGAATAGAACTAAAAATTAAAAAGAGAGTTTACTTTAGTGACACTTGAGTTATACATGAATTAAACAATAATAAGTAATTTTATCTAATATTAGAATATGGAGGTAACTATAACTAAGAAATATGTGTTTATAGTAATAAACTATTATCAATCTCAGAATTTTTAATCCTTACTATTTCGAATAGCTTTATTCATATAAGTATTAATAAAAATAATTGGATATTTCTGATTTAAGCAATATTTAGTAAGATGTTTATAGTTATTTATTTTTCCTGATTTTTTTTGGAACTAGAAATTTATTGCATTGTATATAATTATATATTTTCCGAGAAATAAGTTATATATTTACAGCTAAAAAATTATATAAGAGGTATTAGAGAGATTGTACATTTCATCAAGCCTTAATTTTTTACACCAACACGTGATTAAACTAATGGCAATAATGAGAATGAGAAATATATATATATATTATAGTAATATTGGTATTGATTCCTAAAAAAGCATTTATGATGCTTTAGTATGCTATTTTTTAAAAAAGTACTAGGAACATGTTTGGATACCTTAATATGATATCCGGAGAGCTTATTTAGTTCTTGTTAATGAGAGATATTTGAGACTATAATATATTTTCTTTTTTTCATATATTTATCTCATATTAGAAAAAATTTAAAAATTGTTGTAACATTTATCAGTTGAATGTTATAAACCTTTTTTAATTTTGGAGAAAAATAAAAATTGGATAAAAATAGAAGATTTCAGAATTTTTTGAAACAATTTTGTAGCATATTTCGTTGACTGTTATATTTGCAGCCAACAAGTTATAAGAGTTATTGGAGAGATTGTACAATTTATCAAGCCTTAATGTTTTACTACAAGTGATAAAATTAATAGAAATATTGAGAGATAAGTTATATATTTACAGCTAACAAATTATAAGAGGTGTTGGCGAGATTGTACATTTCATCAAGCCTTAATTTTTTACTACACGTGATTAAATTAATGGAAATAATGAGAAATAAATTAAGAAAATAATAATACATAATGTGCTAACAATTAGAATACGAGATTATTTCATAATAATCTAAATATTTAAATGAGATTGAATCACACTGAAGTTTTTATTGGATTTTATTACATATAAACTTTTTTACAGCTTATCAATCAGGAAATTTTATTATTATCAATATACAACTTGAATTCATATATTTTTATATTAGGTCCATGTACTCTTCCGCTAGAGATATATTTGTGTAAGTTTTAAATATCGCATTAACGTGTTATTTTTTTTAAAAAAAAGATGTAGTGTTAGTATAAGAATCTTTGAAACAACTTGACATTTGATTCGAACTCTTTCAGTTTTTTAAAACATTTGTACTTTTATTTCCTTTAAAAAGTATTACTAAACATATTTAAAAATCCCTTATAAAATATGCTACGCATTTTAAAATTGATGTATCATTTGAAAAGAATTTTTATCTATTTAATAATAAATCATTTTCCAGTGATTATATCATTTGAATATCAGGATCAATCAGAATCATAGGAACAAAATATAATCATTTAATTAGAAGCATACAAAATTGGTAATGTAGAGTTGTGTAATACGAATACATTGAGCCTGTTAAGTTATCGAATTTTAATTATGGGGATATACATATGCGATAGCTTGATATTGATTTCAATTTTCATGTTCTTAAAGCAAAATATATACTTTGTAATAATTACTGCACACTTTGTGGTAATAGCCAACAAGAATTTACACAAATATGCTTTGTATATATTTTTTATTAATTCAGTTAGAAATAGCAAAAATAAAATAAATAATAATTAATACAGAAAACATTTTTTAAATGATCTCTAAGATAAGAAAGTGACTTACATGTACCTGTCACAATGTATTTTTCAAACCTTACAGTTTTTTTTTAATGTTGGATATAAAAATTCAATGCTTTGAAAATTTTTTTTTAACATACTCCTTGATCATAACTTTATTCCTGGCCTACTTTGTTGTTACAACTAAATCTTTAACATGCCTCAAATATGAAGCCCCTAAAAGTTATAAGATTTTTGTTCACGTTTGTCTTTCATTATGAAAAAAAAAAATCGCAGCCGACGAGATTGTAAACTGATATTGAATCATTTTTATAATCATTATTTCCCATTGCTTTTATTTAATTCCTTTTTAAATTTTATTTTCGTCTTTATGCATCATCAGTAATGCGCACGAATATAATATCTGTTGTCGTGTTGTTTATATCTTTTTATTTCAAAGAAAAACGATTTCTTAGTTTATATTCGAAATTACCAAATCTTCTAAAAACAATTTACCTTATAACAAGTAATATAACTTTTCTTAAAGCCAATTCTTATTTCGTTAGAAAAACTTACTGATGTCATCTGTTGTAGATAAACCTAATTTCGTCAGAAATAATGTAGAATAATTTTAAAATTAAAGAATAAAATTTAATTAATGAATTAATATTTGAAAAAACTATATTAACATCAAGTGTCATCCACTGCAAGTTTTAAAAAATGTATTTGAACTTGAATGGAGGAACAGAAAGCATTTTACTAACGATTGAAAATTTGAACAAGATAACATATAAATAAATACAGTGGTGGCCAAAATTATGGACACTTTTAAAAAATTGTAACGTTTTTTTAAAGTTTGTATGTTTATAGAAAATGTTACGTTGCATAAAATACAAAGTCTTTAATATCATTTTAAAGATAATTCAATACTAAATTCAATACAAAAAGAAGCAAAATTGAAATATTTTCAAATAAAAAAAGTTACGCGGCAATAACTATCGATATACATTAGATACTGATGATAGCAGTAAGTTATCAGTAATTAGTGTGGTAGCCTTTTTTATTGCAGCTTCACATCGATGTTTCATTGAGCTGAAAATAGTTTTAAGCTATTCCTTTGTTATTAAAAGATGTCAGAGAAGAATTATAGCCTCAATTAGTTCCTTTTTATTTCATGGGTTCCTCATTCGGACAAGAGTTTAAGACGGTGCCACAAGTTTTCGATAGGATTGAGGTAAGGACTGTTTCCTGTCTAGGACAATAACTCAATGATTTTAGAACGATACCAGTCTTTCGATAACTTAACTATGTGGTAAGGAGCAGAATCTTGCTGAAAAATAAATGAAGCATTGCTAGTAAATAGATCCCTGATGAAAGGTAGAAGTCTGGGTTCTAGAATGGTTTCAATGTATTTTCTGACGCTCAGTGTCCTTTCGATCATAAGAAGGCAACTGATACCATCTGCTGATATGCATGCAAATCATAAAAATATGAGGGCACTTCACAGTTGCCTGGATGCAGTCAGGATGTAGCATTATCCTATTCTATGTCTTACATTTTTTTGGCCATCACTACAGAATAACGAAATCTTAGTTTCATCCCTCCATATAACTTGTGATCTCTAATCATTTGTAAAATTAATGTGTTCCTTTGATCCCTGTAGTCTTCTTTAGTGATGCTGTAAGCTGAGATAAGGCTTCTTTCGTGGAATTCTACCTTTTAGTCTTACATCTGCTAATCGTCTCATAATTGTTTTTGAACTGACAGAAGCACCAGCATCATTCAGATAACTTCTGATGACCGTTGATGACATTCTTTTATCTTGGAGACATAGTATTTTTATTTTTATGCCATCAAAAGATGTGGTGTACCTTTTTTCGGCCTTTCCCTGCTTTGATTTTTATTAAATTTGTCACCTGAAATCTTAAATAAAACTTTCATTCTTCATATGTAGTCACTTAACCACCCATCTGTTCTGCAATTTTTACACAGGAAAGACCACTTTCTCGTCATGCATCTTTTTCTAGGTGTCCAATCTACTCTTTTATTTGATATCATTGCTTCTTGACTAAATATCATTGTTGTCATGGCCGGGAAACAGTCCTGAACTCAATCCGATCGAAAACTTGTGGTACCATTTTAAAACACTTCTCTGAATGAGGAACCCATGAAATAAAAAGGAACTAACTGATTCTATAATTGTTTCCTGAGATCATGTAATAATAAAGAAAGAACTTAAAACTATTTTCAGCTCAATGAAACATCTATGTGAAGCTGCAATAAAAACAAGTATATATATATATAATATATATAAAAAAAATTTTAAGTCAATTCCTACTTAGATCAACAAAGAAAATTTTTATTTTAGTTACTTTTTATTAAATAGTTACAATTAATATAAATATGTATACACATATGACAGAATCACAACATTAAGTGGTCATTAATTTTTATTAATCATCATTAAAGTATCGTATTGTCATCCAAAACAATCGTGTATATTAAATTTCAGTTCAAATGAATGCTTTAAAACGTGAGAAAAAAACCTTTTCAAGTTTTGACACAAGTCACCAAAAATGATACCAACGTGGCTGTATTTATAGTTCTTTAAATAATTACTTTTAATCAATTAATATTTCTTAATTATAATTAAATTAGTGTATTGTCATCCAAAATAATCATGTATATAACATTTCAGCTCAATGGAGCGCTTTAAAATATATTTTATTAACGATTGAAAATTCCATCAAGATAAATAAATATATAGAGAGTGTGAGCTAATAGTAGGAATTGAATAAAAGCTCTACCCTACTAAGTTCTGATAACTTACTGCTATCTTCAGTTTCTAATGTACATCGATAGTTATTGCCGCATAACTTTTTTTGATTTGAAAATATTTGAATTTTGTTTTTCTTTTTATTGAATTTAGTATTGAGCTATATTTAATATGATATAAAGACTTTGCATTTGTGCAATGTAACATTTTCTATAAGCATACAAACTTAAAAAACATAACAATTTTAAAAATGTCCACAATTGGTCACCACTGTATAGTGAGAGAGTGAAGTAATAGTAGGAATTGAAAAACAAATGTCTTTTGTCGCTTACACAAAAACAGATGTAAAGTTCAAATACAAACACAACTGTGAATGATATATTTATCAATTACTTATAATGGAATTTAAAATAGGATGATAGTTATATATTTTGCAGTTAGAAAGTTAGACACCTTTTACTTTACTGTCTTCATTTAAAGGAATCTTTGCCTCTACCTCAAATATTTATTGAAATTTCTTGTATCCGTTTTAAATATTCTTTTTTTAAGAATAATTTTATTTCAAACGAAGTTTTGAAGCAAATTTAAAAAATTTAATCAGATATATTTATGTTACTCTGAAATTCCTTCTTTTACTTGTACAAATGCGTGTATCATAATTTCGAAACCACTTCTCTAATTAGTGTGGAAGGAATGCTTTGTTGCTCTGATGTTGTTATTGTTTTGTGTGACTAGTGACTTTTTTTACATTGTTATGTACTGAACTTTAAAATGCTGAGATCTGGAAGGAATAGGGTCAGAAATTCAGAACCAAGACTGAATAAAGCATTGATATACCTTTACACAAGCAAATATTTCCAAGACCACCGCCAGCAATTAACAAATAAAGTTTCACAGAATATTATTAAAAATAAATTGATGGTTATACTTCACATATATAATTGACTAGCTAGTATACCCGTTCTTCGCACGGGGGAACTGAAAAATTAAACACAGATTGAAGGATAAAGAAGTTTTTAATGAGTTAATTTTACGTGAATTGCAAATTAAACAAAAAAAGCTTTTTGCATATCTCAGCTAAACAAAACAAAAAAAAAAAAAAAAAAAAAACACCTTTGTTAAATTTTAAGTATGTAAATCTAACAGCTGATAAAAAGGATTTTTTTTGTTTATAATACCCGGTAACACTCTTGAGGGTCGATTTTTGAAAATACCTCCCTAAGCTGATCTCTGCTCAGGAAAAGTAACACATTATTAAAAGTTTTGAGTAACGAACGCTTAAAATAGTGTAAATAATTTATATCTAAAAGTGTAATATTACTTTCTGTTGTATTTATTTTATTTTAAAATTGTAATATTCGCAAGCAACGCCGTTTCTTAAATTATAACGGCCATTCAATGAAAAACATAGCTAAATGTTAACGATAGAGTCACATTGGCAAATGTCTAGCTACTTTCATAGCTCGAGCTTTATTAGAGCTTTGTAAGACCCGCCGTGTAGGGGCGCGATACACGTTAATACTTTATCCACCGCATTATGATTTACTGCAGTTTTTTTCATGCAATATTTTTTTTGGATCACTACATTGAAAATTAAGGGATATACATAAACAAATACTCAACTTTGGGAAATTTAATCCGTTAGAGATAATAAATTAATTAAAGATATTCCACTGTAAAATTAATTATATACGCCTTTCACTTAAAATAAATAGTCAAATCGTTTTCTAAAGTCTTCATTAACATACAAAAACATAAGACACTTAAATTTTGACATAAACTATTTTTTCGGGACAAAAATAATAATCTTTGCAATCCGCTGAAAACGCCGTCAGCTGAAAACGCATATCTGCTGCAAAACTGTTCGCCTTCCCCGCTAAAACACTCATCATAAAACCCGTGCTGCTATATATCTTGGAAGAGTGGATTTCAAAGAATATTCCTGCTTAGTATTGGTAGAATATTCCTTCTAAGTTGGCGTGGTGTGGTAGTTAGGAGAAAGGGGTGCCAGCTCAGGTGTCGTCCATGTGACTTGACCATGGTTTAAAATTACGTGGTCCGTTGCCAAAAGCCCTCTTGTAGCTGAACTGTGCGACATTAATATTCACTCACTCCAAAAAATACAGTAGAGTAGTTATAATTGTTTTTATATTTAAAAATGCAATATCCGCCTATTCAATTAAAATTATAGCGTTATAATTAACTACTAACCACAAACAAACTATGCAAACATGTCCAAATGATGTAGTGTGAAAGACAAAGTTTATCTACTGTAAGTACCAGAAGCAATAAAGTATTTATTTTAAAAAAAAGTTCAATTTACTACGAAATGTGCATAATAAAATCACTAAAAAAACATTCAAATAACGAGATATTTATAACAACCTCTTCCTTCAAAACTTAGTTTTATTCTAAAATAAAAAAAATAGGGATTATGCTGTTTACAGGAATTAATTAGAAGCGAGCGCCTTGCGTAGCCAAAACAAAAAGAGTTCTTTCACAAACAAAAGATAGATATATGTTGATGTGGCCTTTTTTGCAGCGCACGCCTGAATTGCTAGCAGTTGGCAGAATTTTTTCCTACTTACTTGACAAATATCGTTATATTTTGGACACTTCTCACAATATCTTTATAAATTATAGTCTATGCTATAAATTATAGCCTGTGTGTTATTCTGAGGTATAAGCTATGTTACTGTAAAGTTTCATTAAAATCCATTCAGTTGTTTTTACGTGAAAGACTCCCAAACATCCTCACAAACTTTCGCATTTATAATATATATCTAGATTCTAAAATTCGATTATTAAGTCTTGTGAATTAGGTGGAAAGAAAAAATGTGCAATGTGTTAATTCGCATAGAACCGTGATCACACATATGTGATCACTTCAGGGACCACGCTATGTTATTTTCCTCGTTCTGAGGTCCACGATTACACAGGTGGGATCTCAATTTCGAACGTATGGAACTTGGAATGGTTATAAACCATAAATTTCTGCGTATTTTATTACAGTAATGATTTTATATGAATTTTTAAATATAGTAGGGTTAACAGGAAAAATGTATGCTCTTTTTCTTTTGAAAGAATTTAGATTGTGAAGAAATGCCTATGGTTGCTGTTTACATGGAATTCCATATACGTATATGCAAGTTTCAAGTTTAAGTAAAAAAAGCACACTTCAAAAAGGAAATACACTGATGAACAGCGGTGATGATTTTAGGTTTAGGCCCACGAGGCGGCAATTTCTTTCTTTCAAAATAGGTTCAATGCACTTGCATTATAAAGTATTAAAGAACTATTAGTTCAAGAAGTTAAGTATGAGGATGTCATTAATACTTTCACACGGATGAAAGCAAGAAAGTTTAGCTGTAATACCAAAAAGAAATATATATAGTATTGTCTAGTTTTTCATCGACGTGTGTTAGAAATAGATTTAACTTTTCAACATGTCTCGTTTTTTTTGTTCAATTATGTCGAAAATGTATGCTGTACTGGGAAAGTGGTACCATAAAGCAGCTTTACCCTAATTCAATGGCTTAATTCAGCGTCCGCTTTAAAAATCATAATAAGTCTCCATTTTAGTTCAAAGACTCTTTCTGTATCTTCAATTGTTATGTTTCTTGGAATCCAATTTTTTTTCTTTGGCCTTGTAGGTTATACAACTTTTTTATTTAGTATTTTATTTTATTTTACTATACTATATGTATATACTTAATTCATGCCTAAATTCAACACCTAAATTTAATTCGAATCCATTATTACTATTCGTATTATTATTATTATTATATAAGGGCGTCAAATTAACTTAGGCCTAGGGTGCCATCAAACCTAAATCCGTCACTGGTGATCAGGCAGTCTAAAAAGGAAAGATCGTGTCATTTAAATTAACAATTTTGTTTCCCTTTCACCTAAGTTAGTTTTTTTGTAATAAATGCTAGTCATGTCTGCTTGTGCGCGACGCAAAGATCTATCAAACGCACACAATTTTGAGCCAGATGGAGAAACCGACTTCTGAGTTGGTACCTTACTCTTCCCGTTCTTAAGTAGTGGATTACTTGTTAATATCGTACTTAATAATTATCAAGTATTAAGAAGCTGCATGGAGGCTATCGGATAAAGACCTCGTTATTTTGAATCACTGTCAAATGATGGGGGTGACACACATACACACCTGAGCAAAATTCAGTTGCGTAACATATACCACCTCATCACAGGAGGGGGCAGGATTCGAGGGGGCTCAAAACCTGACTTATGCCAAGTATGTCAGTGGCTTTGTAAGATCCTGCTTGGGGCCCAAAACCTATCCTTGTAGGCGTGAGGGGGCTAATATTATCCGTTACGCACCTGGCTAAATTGCTCACCTATTGTTTCCACACGCCTGAAAAAATGAGGATCTTGAGTCATAATAGATTAAACATGTGTTTAATCAATTACACAATGAGTTTCTGAAGGGATGAGAATCGAGCCTGTGTGTTACCCTTCGATAATGCAAACCTATTGCTCCACAATTAGACTGCAGCACCCCCTCCCCTACTTATCCAAGAACTGTAAGGAGAAAAAATAGTCAAATTTTTCATTGACTTAGCTCTCTTTTTACTTCAGAATTTCTTGGTATTTTTTAGTTTAATTTAAAAATAATTACAAGTATTAATAAAAGTTTTTATGTTCAAATTCTCTGATGACTACTTCTTTACAAAGCATTTAACAATAGCTTAATATAAGATATTGGGAGATTTCTTATTTTAAACAAATATTGCATAATAAATAGCATATGTTCACTAGCTAAGTGTATCATCAAATAAAGGTTTTTAAATGGTTCTTGTTGTTGCAATCTTTATCGAACATCTTCTTCATGCAAACCTAGTGCATTCCCCAGGAGCTGGTATCACTTTTTACTGCGACACCATATAGGCGACACCAATTACCGCAAGTAATGACGCCCAGTTTCCTCCACAGAGGGAGGCACCTGAGCTCTGACCATGTGAATCCGTACTTAGGATTTTAATTTTGCCGAGAGCACCTAAGCCAGACATGCACTCAAGGGATTTTTTTCATGCTGAATAATCATACGACATGGCCACTGTCAATTTTCTTCATCATGAAAATCCACCGACTTAGGCCAGGGTAGAACCCACAACCATGAGTGCAGAAGGCCAGCGACAAACAACTACGCCACCTCAAAACAGGTACTCTATAGTTCATTTGAATTACTCAACTATTGATTAAAGAACATTGAATTGAATTGGATCGCTCTAACAATTCCTTCTAAATTTTACCTCTCATAATTTTTACTAGTTTTAAGATTTATCTACATGTTTTATTACTCAATTACTCTCTCTTACACTAAATTTATAAAATTCTTCTCTGTAAAAATAACCCGATGATAATATAGAAATTAAAAAAATTAAATTTTTTTTATTTGGTTATTATTTGGTATACATCAAAACTATTTGAGTTAAATTACATACATTTGTAAGAAAGGGGTATGTTAGAAAGTCCGGTTAAAGCTAAGATATAAAAAATAAAAAAGGTTGATGAAAAAAAAATGTTGTTTTAGACGTCGTGAAGTATTAAAATTTTTTCTTGTAAAATATGAAATTTTATTTTGAAAAATTCTGCGAAAAAAATAATTTTATCATTTGGGAAACTAATACAATTTATAATATTTCATAAAAGTTATTACACACACAGATATTTTGAATCACATTTCATGAAGTTATACGACTAAATTATTTTTACCAATCAATATTTTGTTTCTTGTTCAAATTTATATTTTCCTACACTATTACTAATTATGTACTTATTTAAAAAAAGTGAATTTCTTATTACCATAAAATCCGGCGTATAACGCTCATTTTAAACACAAAAAATAGGTTTTATACACCGGGTATAAAACTGATAGCTTTAAAAATTAAAAAAAAGAGAGAGATGAGCACTTAAAAAATTAGGCTTCTACATAGATTTAAGTACTATTTACTTCAAAGAAATGACTTTATTTTTTATATAACTTAAAGGGTTCCAGTGTTCTAGAGAAGTATACTATTTCTTCAAATCTTAAGATAATATCTCGAAAAAATGGCTTCAAAACATAAGAGCATTGCACATTTCCATTTCTGGTTTCTTTGTAAAAATGGGGATGCGTGTGATATACGACGAATAGACCTCAAAATTAAAAATTGCAGCATGAAAGTATAGGTGCGCGTTATACGCTGGAGCGGCGCACTACGTGCCGGATTTTACGGTAATAAAATTTTGAAAAAGAGTTTTTAGTTAATAAAATTCTGAATGTATGTGTTTCACATAGTTTGGACAGTACAGTTGTAACATTAGTTTCAGCAGCATTTTACTAAAGTTATATTAGTTAAGGTGACTGATTACATTCGTAACAGTGATTTTGAAAAAGCTTATAAATGAGTACTTTTTTGATATGTAATGTCAGTGAAATTAGATTACGAGTATGCATATTAATTATTTTTCCGAACATAATTACAAGAAAAAAAATATATTGGAATGCTTTTTTGGGGGAGGGACAAAAAATGGAGACAAACATTACATACTTTAAAAATGTTCTCCTTTTCTAAAAAATTATTTTATAATGATAATATTTGGCTTATATGTACAGGGTGTCCGGGCTTAAAGTATCCAAAAGTTATGGCTCATTATTACGGAACTACCCATCAGAATGTAATAAACTGTTCATCCGCGGATTGGAAACTCCTCCGAGGTTTTTTGGGTCTAGTCCGATCGGCTGCATGCACGTGCATTATTCGGCAATCGCAGACAATGAACTTGTAACTCTAACTTCATTAGTAAAGATGTGGACGCTACAGCAAAAGGTACAGTGCGTACTTTGGTTAACGGAATTTAAATCGGACACGCAAGTACAGCTACGTGTTCGAAAAGAACGGAATATCGTTACTGGCTTGCCAAATAGACTTATCATTACTCCTACAAAATGAATCACGATCAACAGTGTCTTCTATCACGAAAACTTAAGGATACTTGCCAGTCTGGGATGCCAAAGTTCCCGTCTCCTTTAAAGTTATATCCCATTAGTGGATAGATTTTGATGTCGTAGGTTCGACATTCCATTCTGTTCGAGCACGTCGCTGTATACGCGTGATTCTAAATTCCATTAACCAAATTACGCACTGCCCCTTTTGCTGTGGCGTCCACATCTTTACTAATAAAGTCAGTATAAGCAGTTCATCGTGTACCATTGCCAAACAATGCGTGCACGTGTTGCTGATCAGACTAGACCCAAAAACTCTCGGAGGGTATTCCAATCCACGGATGAACAGTTTATTACATACTGATAGGTGGTTTCGTAATAACCAGCCATATCTTTTGGATATTTTAAGCCCAGAACCCTGGCTTTCATGCAGAGGCCAAACTAGGATTTTTGAAAAATTCACATTACTTTCAGAGTTAAGATCAATTAAAATACTAACAGTTGCTTTTTTGTAAAAATTTCTTTAGTTTGATGTATTAAAATGTGAATATATAAAAATCTACTTCTCAATAAAAAAAATTCACAGATCCTAGTTCAACCTAGTATAAAAGTGTTAGCCATATACTATATGCAAAATATCATTATTATAGAATAATTTTTCATAAAAAGATATAATGTTTTAAAAATATGTCATTCTTCCTTCTTTTTTTTGCCAAAAAATATGCATTTTAAAGTTTTTTTTTGTAATAATATTCAAAAAACAATTTTATATGTATATTTTAATTTAACTGACACCAAATGTAAAAAATATCCGTTTATATATTTTTTTCAAAATCATGTTTCTGAACGTAGTCACCTATCAGAGTTGTCAATTAGATAATTTTATTTTGTAATTAATTATATAATATATAGACTTGCAAATGCCGAATGTACAATGCCTTCACATTAAGCCATTAAAATATTTAGTTTTTAAATTTAATTTTGTTCCTCGTTCTGAAAACGGTGTTGGTTTGATATCATGGGGTACGTGCCAAGTTGTTGTTTATGTTTGCCAAGAGGGGCGATAACATTACAATATGGTTACCTTGATATTTTTATCGTCTGGTAATGTGGTTGCGAAGGGGATAACGTATATTGGAATTAATTTTTATTGGTTTTTTCCCGTGGTAACCCTATTATTTTCAGACGATTTTAAGTCGATTTCTTTAAAAATGTAACCATTTTCATTGCATTTAAATTATTTTATTAATAATATAATATAAAAGTACAATTATTATAATATGTGTTAATATTCGTTATTTATAACTGTTTTTTTAAAAAAAATTTATAAATATTACTACATATTATTTTATTTATAATTATTATTATGTTATGCATTTATAATTTTTATTTTGCTATTCATTTCTAATTATTATTATATTATTTACTTATAATTATTATGTTTTATGAATATTCTTTATGTATGATTTTTATTATATTACAATACGGTGATTATTCTTTTTTCATATTTAAAGGGTGTTTTTTTAGAGGTATAGAACTTTAAATTGCAATAAAACAACGATGTATTATTCGATTGACATGAATTTTTTTATTCGAAAGATAATCTTGTGGAATTACATTTTAAATATGATTTCTGGCATAGGACTGCCACGGCTGGCTCGGATGTAGTCCAATCTGGACGTCCAATTTTCGATGACTTTTTCCAACATTTGTGGCCGTATATCGGCAATAACACGGCGAATGTTGTCTTCCAAATGGTCAAGCGTTTGTGGCTTATCCGCATAGACCAATGACTTTACATAGCCTTACAGAAAATAGTCTAGCGGTATTAAATCACAAGATCTTGGAGGCCAATTCACAGGTCCAAAACGTGAAATTAGGCGGTCACCAAACGTGTCTTTCAATAAATCGATTGTGGCACGAGCTGTGTGACATGTTGCGCCATCTTGTTGGAACCACAGCTCCTAGACATCATGATTGTTCAATTCAGGAATGAAAAAGTTAGTAATCGTGGCTCTATACCGATCACCATTGACTGTAACGTTGTTGCCTTCATCGTTTTTGAAGAAGTACGGACCAATGATTCCACCAGCCCATAAAGCGTCCCAAACAGCCAGTTTTTCTGGATGTAACGGTGTTTCGACATACACTTGTGGATTAGCTTCACTCCAAATGCGGCAGTTTTGTTTGTCGATGTAGCCATTCAACCAGAAGTGCGCTTCCTCGCTAAACAAAATTCGCTTATGAAATCGGGATGAATGAAAATCGGGAACAACGGCAATCTGGTTTTGGGCCCATTCGACGAATCTACGCCTTGCTTGATCATATTTAAAATGTAATGCCACAAGATTATCTTTCGAATAAAAAAAAATGTATGTCAATCGAATAATACATCGTTGTTTTATTGCAATTTAAAGTTCTATACCTCTAAAAAAACACCCTTTACTATTAAATTATATTATATGATGTTATTATACATAATTATTATTAAACCATACTATATGCATATTATATATAGTTACTATTAACTTATATTACAAGGCTATTATTATATACTGCATAATATTATTAGTAGTACACATGTACATTTTTATCATATTATAATGATATTCATTATTTATTGATTGATCTTCGTTTTTCTCAATCTATTCCGATATTCTTCACTTGAAATATATTTTCATTGTTTTTCAAAACAATTCTTTAAAATTAACTTCCTTACGATTTGAAACCGCTAGGCCGCCATCTTGGATTCTGTTCCAGCGACAAGCGGTGCTTGGAGTGATCCCTTTATTGCGCCAAGCAGCGCTTGGCGCCTTGCCCCATGATATCAAAGTAGTTCTCTGAAAGTTATATTAACCATATCAGTGAACGTGATATACGCAGAAAGATATTAAAGAAAGGTAATAAGAATCACAAGTATAATAAGTCACAATAAGTCGCAAAACAAATTGTATTTTGTAAGTATATGAAATAAATGTACTTATTGCTTAAATTATTAACGATTATTGTGTAATTGAAGTGTTACTTTTATTTAAGTATTTACGTATTTAATAACATGAAATTTTTATTTTAATATTTTCAACCAAGTATGAAAATTTCACTTTAACATTTTTATTTATGTTTATGGAATAAAAAAATACGTTAAAGGGAGAATTTGAAAAGGAAAATATCTATTTTAAAAAATTAACGTGCATTGACATATTTGCCTGTAATAATTTTTTTATTATGATTTTTTTTATATGAACTGATTTACCTTTATAGATTATGAACTACATGCTTTTCTGTACGTAATTATTATGATAGAAATTTTTTGATTCAATATTATATAAGAGGTTTTCATTGCACTGTTGGCAGTGACAAGGTTATTTGATTGATTTGAATTATTACAAATCACAAATTTCTCTCTCAGTTTCTTCCTATCTCTGTCTCTTTTTCACCCAGAGGGAACGAGTTGTCCAGGGGTTTAAAGCTACCCTATGCCCCTCGGCAAGAATCTCATCCACAAAAAGAGAGGAGACAAACATTTATCAAGGAAAAAGCGATTGAAGTACACAAATGTTCAAAACAAACTAAATAGTAAAGTACCCACAATAAATAATAAAAAACAAAAAAAACTTTTTTAACCCGGGAGAAGGCGCGCACTTGATGCTAACGTTAGTGGTCACGCGGGGAGACTGAGTCACCCCAATCCTTTTTTTAGAATTATTTTTATTGTACACGATAAAAATGGTAATTCCAGTAATTAATTTAATTAAGAAAAAATATATTTGCCTACTTATAAGGACTTCTGAATTTTTCTGAGATAATTTGAGAAAAAATCCAATCAAACTAAACTAAAATGTTTCAAATGTGCGGGGTTTTAGTAAAGGACACAAATCACAGACACTTTTCGCTAACATTTCAGGAATGATATTTGCATGCAAAACTCATATTTTGTTCAACTTATTGTAGTTTTACTGTCCTTTGAGGATCGAAAAACAGCACGTTGAACTTTTTCTGGTTTGTACCTTTTTGACAGGGCGCAGTGTGTCTTGTGGTACACTTGTGACTTTATATCTTTCTTGATGGAGTATTTAAGGTAGCATTAAAAATTTTTCTTTCAACTCAAACGTGTCATGTTATTCTATTTTCATAAATTTACTTTCGAAATCATGATTAATATTCGCTATTTCATCAGTATCTACCCTTGCCTGGTCAATTACAAGTTCACCCAAAAGAATCACACAGATGCCCATTTCTTTCTTTATATTCTGTTCATTTACATTACCCAGCAATCAAAAGCACTGAGTCGTTCACAGGAAAAAATTGTAGCCTGTTCATAGAAAATATTTCGGAACAAAAGTGGTCGCGTGACGGTGAACTCAGTCACTCCAAGTACCTTAAGATTGTAAGAAAAAAAAAACGTATGCCATTTCTTCCCCCCCTCCCCCCAAAAAAAGAAAAAGAAAAAGGAAGATATGTGACAAACACATTTTAGTTCCAATAAAGACTGTCCTATAGGAGGATGACAAGAGGTCATTGGTAACAAATAAACAGTTTTCCCAGAGTTACAGATTTCGAGAGGTTTTGTCAATATATTTTTGTAAGAGAAACTGGAATGGATTATACGTATAACTAGATAGTAAACTTTATGTGTAAGATGCTTGGAAAAAATTAGGCCAAAAAAAATAGGAAGATATGTGACAAACACACACACACATTGTAGTTCCAATCAAGACTGTCCTATAGGAGGAAGACAAGAGGTCATTGGTAACAAATAAACAGTTTTCCCAGAATTACAGATTTCGAGAGGTTTTGTCAATATATTTTTTGTAAGAGAAACTGGAATGGATTATACGTATAACTAGATAGTAAATTTTATGTGTAAGATGCTTGGAAAAAATTAGGCCAAATTATTAAAGATGGTTAAAAGAAACCAAAAGAGAAATGTTTCACTGTAAATAACGTCTTTCAGTGTGACTAGGTCAAAAAAAAGAGAAAGACGAAATTAAAAAATGACTAAAAGAATTGTAACAAACCATTGTAGTTCTATTTCTAGAAAATTTACCTAAAAAAGCGACTGTCAACATAAACATATGAACACAAGCTTCACGTTATTAAAACATTTACTCCATAATTACAAATTTTAATCTCGGTCATCATAATTAAGCTCCATCATAAACATTTATATATTTTAAGTTTGAAAAATATTTTATTGGAAATTGTTTACTGTACTATCTTTCAACAGCTCGCGCATTTTCGTTCGCAGTATCACACATCAGATGAGTAACTACAAGTTTCAAATTCGTGTAGCGGTTTATTTTTTAATAAAAATAAACCTCATGGGAGCAAATTGTTGGGTCACTGAAAAACAATATCAGTTACATAAATTAGCACCCTTTGTCACTTTAGCATGGAACTTTAGAAAAATAAATATTTTATGTTCTCTAGTATGCTTTATAATTTGTCCACATATTTTCCGAGAAAAGATCTATCTTAAGATATTTATGTTTGTTGTTAATGAATATTTCATCATAATGAGCTTTTAATTCGAATTTCTAAAAAGTAAAATAGAATGATTTATCGTATTATTCGGAAGCTTAGAGCTGCCATTTGCAATTTTAAAATAAAAATTTGTTATTTATTCACCGTGATTGCAAGCTAAGATATAAAAAAGTAACTTCTAACCAGTCCAAATAATGACTATTTTTGGGTTCAATTAGTAAACTCGTGTTTTCGAATACTCTTTTATTTAAAAAAAAACTATTAACTGCAACTTCCGCCGAAGAAGAATACATCTAATAAAAATAGAGAAAAACATTTATACAATAACATATGAAATTAGTTTATTAATTTTTTAAATTTAATGATTCTTTTCAAATAATTTACCTTCAATGAACAACATAGTAACTTTTAAAATTTATTTATTGGTTCATAGCTTCTCTAGAAGTTTCTTCTCAAATTTTGAAAATTCAGTTTTGTTTAGTACTGTTTAACTATTTATTATTTTTTCACCCCGCTGAAAATTAAATAAGTATATTTCACTTGTGCAAAATAATTAGTAGAATTATTAAACTTTATGATTGTGAAAATGTAGTTATTTTTATCTACGTGTTCGTATTTTAAGAACAATTCACACTATGTATTTCTATTGGAAACTACCGTGTAAAATTTTTTTTAAATTTAAAAACACACTTAAACCTGATAACCCAATTGTATTTAGATAAGAATAACCGTTGAAACAGAATCCTTCCTACAAAAAAAAAGATATCTATGTCTCAAAGTGCCATCATCAAGTATCTCCAGTCATCTGTCTTCGTACACACAGTTGTTGAAACCATGTCTCTCAGCAACTGAATCCACCCTAAAGGTTTCAATTTTTTATGATTATAAGATAATAAACACAAGCAGCTACCAACAATTTGGGCGTTACTGCCACGGCGTAACCTTGGATAAAATGGATTTACGAAAGTTTTCAATCGACTGAGTGTTTTTAGGTCAGATTTGGCATTCCACCAAAAAAACGACAATTGTCTTTCGTTTTTTCATCCACTGATGATCAGAGAGATCAGATTAAAACTCGTTTTTGTTCATAAACGCCTCATTTACAATTATTGTGAAAAAAGTAATTAAAAAATTTTGTTTCCTAATTTACGAAAAACATTTCGCAAATACATAATAACGTATGGAATATAATTATCTGCTGTTTTTCAGTTTTCTGAGAAAAATAATGTACACATTAGGTAAAATTATTAGAATAGGGTTATTTGTGTGCACAATTACAAAATGATTAAGAGATATTTTTAAATGCATATTTATTGACAGGATAAAGTATAGACTTGTTTGATTAATATATGTTTCATATGTGTAGTAAAATTTGAAAAATGTCAAAATTTTCTCACCTGTACAGCTTTCTAACAATGAATCTTTCTGTAATTGAAGGGGGTGGGGGAGAAACCAGCCACCCTCTTTATTTTTTTTCCAAGAATACTTTCCCATGCTAAATTGGGCTTTTGTCTTAAAAATTTGTTTGAATTAACCCAGTGCTTCTCAAGCTTTCACTACTGGCGACCCAATTTTCAATCATAATTTTCATCGCCCCCCCAAATAATAATGCATTGAATGCAATAATAATGCACTTTGAGTATTAAATTTTGTATACGTTACTTTTAAGTAATATATATTTTAAGCAAATTACTTTTAAGTAATAATTATAATGTTATTTTATTTTTCCTTTCTCTTATTTTTTAAATTGGAACAGATTGCAAAATGACATTTAATTAAAGATTTATTTCCTCCATCATGCATTTCTAAAAGTACAAATGTCATTAGAACAAGTAATATAAAAAATAAATTTTTAAGTCAATACACACACCTACTCAGGCCAACAAAGAAAAACTTATTTTAGTTACTTTTTATTAAATAGTTACAATTAATACAAATATATAATACATATGACAGAATCACAATGTTAAGCGACAAAAGAGAAAGAAATTTTCCTTGCAATTTTTCATTTTCCTTTCTATATATGGGGTATTGGACTATTCTTTTTTTGTTATTATTTATTCCTTAATTAAATTTAATTAGTGTAAGAAAATAGTAAAGTAAAGAAGAAATCACACACGGAGTCTCAGAAATCAGGCCATCTCAGATGGAATTCGAACTACCGTCCTTCAGATTAGAAGCCCAGCGCGCTATCCATTGCGTTACAGAGGACAACACGAAAAGTTTTCCTTTCAACAAATGCTTTTGGACAATAATTTTTGTTTGTTACTATTTATTCATTTTTTAATTTAATTAATGAATTAAAATTTGAAAGAACTATATTAACATGAAGTGTCACCCGCTACAAGTTTTAAAAAATGTATTTGAACTTGAATGAATGAATAGAAAGTATTTTATCAACGATTGAAAATTTGAACAAGATATATATGAGAGAGTGAACTTATAGTAGAAATTGAAAAATAGTTTACTTTATGTTGCGCTCTATCATATCCATCACATTTGCCATTTTCGCGAGTGTCTGCGTGAGTCTGGCCAAACTATCGGACGTCTGCGCAAAACATGTAATAATGCTGTACCTTGTACAATTCCAGTCAGTCTTGATCGATTCGATGCTTCTATAGCTACCAAATCTATCTTGAATGTACATTTTATAATTTGCACGTTAGTTGTAATTCACGCTATTAATAACGCTATTCTTCACTGCAGAAGATTGGAACAAAAAAAATCATGGATAAATTTTTAAGTCGTAAGCGAACATTCAACGATAATAAAGCATCAACAAGTGCACAGACGAGCATAGTTCCGAAAATTAAATCAAGGAAATATTTTCAAGAATACTTGAATTTTGGATTTACCATTACAGAAGTAAATGGAGAAGAAAAGCAGCAGACAGTATGAAACCTAATAAACTTAAAAGACATTTCGAAACGCTTCATGGTGAGTACATTAACAAACCTTGAGAGTTCTTTGAATCAAAATTAAAATCATATGAAAAACAAAAAAATATTAAAAAAAAACTTTGTTGGCGAATGAAAAAGCTTTACTTACTTCTTACAAAGTATCATATAAAATAGCCAGATGTAAAAAGTCTCACACTATTGCAGAAGAGCTTATTTTGCCTGCAGCAATTGAGATCGTAGAAACTATGTTTGGAGACAATTTTGCCAAAGAGTTGCAGTCCATACCCCTATCAAATTATACTGTTTCCCGTCGAATTGATGATGTCGCTGAAGATGTAGAGCAACAGCTTTTCGGTAAGTTGCGTGATAAATTGTTTTAAATTCAGCTTGACGAGGCAACAGATAGCAATAAAGATGCTCATTTCATTGCGTATGTTCGATTTTGGGATGGTATGTCAGCAGTAGAAGAACTACTTTTTTGCAAACCAATAAAACTTAAAGCAACAGCAATAGCATTATTTAATATTTTAAAAAATTTTATTAACGAGGCAAATATAGAGTGGTAAAATTGTGTCGGAATATGCACCGATGGTGCTCGTACAATGTCAGGAAGATAAAAAAGTATACAAGTATTTACTTGTGAAACAAAAATCTCCACTGTGCATCTGGACACATTGCATGATCCACAGAGAAGCTCTGGCTTCCAAAGAAATGAGTCCTGGTCTGAATATTGTGCTAATGACAGTTGTGACTGTAGTAAATTACATAAAAATGAGACCCCCCCCTAAAATCAAGAATATTTTCTGGATTATGCAAAGACATGGGCGCAGTGTATTCATCTTTGCTATTTTATTGCGAAGCAAGATGGTTATCACGCGGCAAATTTTTGCAACGTGTTTATTAATAAAGAAATGAAATTACTATTTTTCTAGAAGAGGAAAACCTACCGGAAGCTGATAAATTTCGAGACGCTTTATTTCTGACGCAGTTGAGCTACTTAGTCGATATATTTGAGAAATTAAATATATTGAATCTTCAACTTCAAGGATCAAATGTACATATGTTTGACACGAGTGATAAAATTAATGCTTTTTGTAGAAAATTAGAATTATGGAGCCGAAATTTAAAGCAAAAAAACCTAGAAATGTTTGAAAATGAGGATAAATGTGTAAAAACTTACAAAACTGAAGAACAATATGTGGAAGTTGTTTATAAAACTATTGAATATCATTTAGCTATGTTGTCAAAAAAATTTTAAAAACTATTTTTCTGCTGAGGACAACTTGATAGCAAGTTACGAATGGGTAAGAGATCAATTTCAAAATACCCCTGAAGGGCTCTCAACTACCGAAGAAGAAATTTTCATAGATTTCACATCCAGTGGCGAAATTAAAAGACGATGATATATTTTCTGCACTGAAAATAAAAGCATTTTGTATACTATTACCATTTTCAACATCGTACCTTTGTGAAACCGGATTTTCTGCGGTGGCTGCTTTGAAGACAAAATATAGATCTCAGCTAAATATAGAAAAAGAACTCAGAGTGTCAATTTCTAATATTAAGCCTTCATTTGAAAACCTTTGCTCTGCAAGACAAGCCCATGGAAGTCACTAATAATTTAAACTTGTTCTTAAATTAGTATTAATAAATTAGTAATAAAATACATTGTGCAGTACTGATACATTTTTCTGCGATTATTTTTTTAAAAAAATAATACATTATTCTTGATATAATAGCTTAATTGTAAGGAGAGTAAAACCACGTGTACAACAATGCATACAAAAATATAAAATGATTTCTTAAATGAATGCTCCTATTATAAATAGTTTAAAACGAATTGTAATTTTAAGCCTCACAGAATTGGCATTTAGAATTAATATTAAATAAGGAAAACGAATGTAAAATTCCAATAAAGAATAATTGTGTTATTTTTAATATTTAAAGCGAGAAACCTTCAAAATGTTTTAACCCGGGAGCAGGCGCCCACTCCACACTAACGTTAATGGTCGCGGTGTGTGACTAAGTCAGCCCATTCCTCTTTTGTTTATAATTATTTTTACTATGTACGATAAAATCACAAAATTCCAGTGAATAATTTAATTAAGAAAAAATATACTTACCTACTTTCAATGACTTTTTAATTTTTCTATGATGATTTGAGAAAAAATCCAATAAAACTAAAGAAACTGCTCCAAATGTGCGTGACCTTAATAAAGAACACAAACCCCAGACACTTTTCACTAACAATACAAGAACGTTATTTGCAATCAAAACTGTCATATTTTGCTCACGTTATTGTAATTTTGCTGTTCTTTGATGATCTACAAATAGCATGTTGAACCTTTTCTTGCTTGTGTCTTTTTGACAAAGCGAAGTGTTACATTTATGGCTTCTTAATTTTCTTGATAGAGTTCTTTAGGCAGCATTTGAAAATTTCAATTCAACTCAAACATTTCATGTCTATCGCTTTTGTCATATTTACTTTCACTATCACGATTAATATGCATTATTTCAACAGGTTCTTCAATTGCTTGATCAGTTTCATCTTCCTTTAATAGAGAGATCACAGATGCCCATTTTTTATATTCTACTCATTTATATTTATAAACCATAATTAGTCGTACAACACAGCAATTAAAACCACAAAGTTAATCATAGGGGAAAGTATAGCATATTCATAGAAAATATTTTTGAACAAAGGTGGTCGTGCAGGGAACTCGGTCAAAACAAGTACCTTGATTGTAAGAAAACCATTTGCCACTCTCAAAAAAGAGACATACATGTGACAAATTCATTTTAGTTTCCATTAAGACTGTAATATCGGAGGATACTGTCAAGGTCACTGCTAACGAATAAACATTTTTACCAGAATTTGGAGTGATTCAGTGCCTCATGCGACCGCTCACATATAAAAAGTGTATTCGATACAAAAACATCGATGTCAGTTCTAAAAAATAATTGTGTAAAATGTTTTTATTATGCATTATATGCTTCAGATTACTCATAAAAATACATCTTGGCTAAATAATCCTTCAAAGTTCTCAATATGCTTATCCATATATCATTAAACATGGGGACATCGGGAACAAAGCAACAGAAAAATATCATTTACAACTTTCCTAAAAGAAAAGGAGACGGAGTTAAACATACCAGTGAGTTTGAAGGTCAAAGAGATGATAATCAAAAGTAATATTTTAGGGGTTACAAGAAACGTAATGAAAAAATCTCTCATTGTGGGATTACAGCAAAGCAAACAAAATATCTTTCTTTGTTTGGTTTTAGGATCAAAGATAGCTAATGAGCGTTTGAAGTGGAATCTTTTGAAAGTGGAAAACCAGATGATATATATAAATTATATATCAGTGTAAATGTGTATTTTTTATTTTGTCAGAAAGCATTTTGTTTTACTTCATTCCAAAAAATAATTTTTTTAAGCCTTTTATATTTTCAATATGCTCGCGCCTCCCAGGGGGGGGGGTGCCCCACAGTTTGAGAAACACTGAACTAACCTAAGGATTCATTCCTCAAAAAAAAAATAAAATCATGGATTAGCTGAGTTCGATCCCGTGTTGTCAACTGCGAGAAGAAACTCTAATTGTACATTAGACCACACTAGCTCTAAGGATCTCATTCCTATATAGTTGATAAGTCCTTATTGAGCCATTTTGACAGAGATATTAGTCCACACCATTAATCATCAATATACTTGTTCCCTGAAATTGGTAATTTTCGTCCATATAAACTGTATTATTCAAAATGACTCAATAAATTCTTTATTGCCAAGTTTTCTACTAAAGTGGGATTCGTCTGTAAAAAGGAGGATGGTCATACCCTCTCTAAATGAGATGTTGTTGTGCCAACCTCTTAAGTTATCGAATAGATGTTGTTACAACCTCTGTATCGTTATCAAAAGTGTGAGTACAAACAATTTAACGCAATAAAACTGTCTTCGAATAATTATGGAGGAACCGCGCGTACTACGGTTTCTTTCGATCGTTAATGTTAATTACTTTGATTTAGTTTTGTTGCACGCCTGAAACCTTATTGAGACCTTCAGCCAATATTTTTGGCTTTCAAGTATTCCTCCCCTTTTCCGGTTCAATAACCTAGAAATAATATTTTCGAATTTTCCAAAGGCGCCACAGTCACTTATGTTTGGCTAACTCTCAAGCGATCGATGTTGTTGTTGTTACTAATACCACCTGTCTGACGATGTCAGATCGAGGCCCACGAAATTAATCGCGGCAAAGTGCTAGATGTACGCTTGTCGTTAGCCGTAACTTTGAGCACCATACAGGTGACAATCCGTTTTAGTTCTATTCCACCCTAATTTTGAGGAAGAACACCCTAGGAGTGGCCAGAGACCTTCCACCTTTCTTCCCCTTCCACCAACCTCACGAAAGGATTTGCGGCTCGACAGCTATTTAGAGTACCCCCATGACGCAAAGGCACTATACATTTACAAAAATCCATGTCTTCTCCGAGATTCGAACCCAGGCCCTACGACACAGCAGTCAGCTTCGCTAACCACTAACCGGATGGGCGGCAAGCAATTGATAATCATCTAGATAAACGCGATTCGGCTAAATCATATTGTTGAGACAGAAATTTAATGTTTGAAGCATTCAATGTATGTCATTTTTCTTTTTTCTCATACATTGGGAATGAATTATGTTAACATGTAATTGTGTTCAAGTTACTTTAATTCATTGGTTAAGAAAATCTACTTAAAAACAAGCATTAGTTTTTTTAAAAAAATCTTATTAATCCTCGCTGTACTTTAAAAAATATATAGCGACCTGTAAGCACGTAATTTCAGTTTTAACATATCACGCACAATTGAAAAACATACTTAATATTAAAGTATAGAAGATGATATCTGAAACCAGCGGCGTAGTTACCAATAGGCTAGGATGTGCGTGCACTAGGGTCCTCAAGCTCAGGGGGGGTCCTCGGACCCTGACCACCAATCAAGCCGAACTTGCGATAATTTCTCCCAAATTTAAGATGTAAATATAAAAGGTTGCAACATAACCATAATCGTGACAATTCAGTTGAAAGTAATTTTGAACTTATAGGGAATTAATTCCCCTTAAATTATTTCCGTTATTTGTTTAGTGTTGTGAATTTTACTTATTGAAAAAAGTTTATATTCTTCTCAATTTTTTTTTCGTTTTTCTGTGAATTGTTGCTTGAAAGTTCCATGGAAAATTTTTCCATACTTATTATTACATCTTAAAAAACCTACACACAAGAGGCATATCCTTCCTAGTTACATTCTATTTTTCACAACAATATGACCCAGAGTGAGCTAGTAGTTTCCTCTTTCAATATTTCACAATCTTCTCGTATCTGTAATAGATTGATGTAATTTTGTCCCCCCTCCTCTGCTCTTTTGCCGAGTGTTTTTATAAAAATACTAATAATAATATTGTATTATATTTTCTTGTTCATGCATATTTTTTGTATCATTTCCTGTCAATCTCGGTGGACCCTTTTGTAGCTCTAAGCCCTCTGGTGGGGTGAGTTCGATCCTCCCAAATAAATAGCCAGGGGACATTTTGTAGCGTAGCGTTACGTTTCTCCTTTTTAACGTCGGTAAGTACTCAAGCACATGCTAAATGTATTGTATAAATTATAAAACTGAAATTAGGAAAGGAAAAAAAAAGAAAAGAAAGAGAGATAGAAAAGAAACCCAATGGTGCGTTTAAGTGCACAAACAATGTCAATAAAGAGCTAGGGCCCTCATTTTTTTTTAGCATCAGGGCCTTTGGATACTTGGCTACGCCACTGTCTGAAACATATTGGTAACCGAAAATGTATTAACGATCCAAATAAATGAGCAACATGATCAAATATATACTACTCTTAATACGTACATTAGTAAAGTTAGAAAATATGATAATCAAAATTGCAGAATTAACCTGCTTGAGAAAATTGGAATGAAATAATCCCTTGTTCTTTTCCTTTAACACTTTCATCGCGAGGGCCGAGATAGGGAGGCCAGGATCCACAAACAAATTATTACAGTGAAAATTGTTGTTGGTTGCAATTGATTATTATTTTTCAAAGAAAAATAAGTTTTTAAGGAATAAGTTTTAAAGGAATTTGTGTTTTGCTTCAATTTCAGCGTTGCGGAGAACGACATACTCTTAGCGCAGAGGGTGGGACAAAGGCGCGGCAAAGATATATTTACCGTAAAATCCGGTGTATAACGCGTACTTTGAACACAAAAAATAAGATCGAAATTTAAGGGTGCGCGTTATACGCCGGGTATGAAAACGATAGCTATAAAAATAACAAAAGAGATGAGCATAAAAAAATTACTTCTACAATATCGAAGTACTGTTTATTTAAAAGAAATGACATGCGTTATGAATTAAAAGAGTTACAATTCCAGAAGTATATATTATTTTTTCAAAAGTCTGGGATTGTACCTCGTATAAATTACTTCAAATGATAAGAGCATTGTATACCAACATTTCAGATGTTTTCCTGAAAAAGAGGTGCGCGTTATACGACGAATATACCTAAAAGTTCAAAAATGCAGCTCTAAAGTATAGGAGCGCGTTATACGCCGGATTTTACATCCCTGAGAGGGTCGAGGTCTTTGAAACGCAGATAGATATACTTTACACCAGGGGTCGGCAACCTTTTAGATGTAGCATGCCGAACCAATTTGCCAATAGGGTCAATGGCACAACGGAGAACAATTCGGCCTTCCTGGAGAGTCAGGTTTTCGGCCCCCAAGTTGGATTTTGCAAGGGGTAGGTACTTGGAGGCAGTCAGGCTTTGGGCCCCCGTAATGCGGGGGTGTTGATTGATTGATTATTACCGTCGCACTGTTTAGCTACACGAGGGCTTTTGGCGACTGACCACGTAATTTTGAGCCATGGTCAAGTGACGTGGACGACACCTGAGCTGGCACCCCCTCTCCTAACTACCACACCACACCAACGGGAGGACATTTGAGCTCTCGACAGATTTAACGTGCATCACTGCCCTACACGGCGGGTCTTTAGTGGTACTGGGCTCGAACTCGTGACAAGGCAAGCCACGGTCCGATACCTATACCACTCGGCTATCGCAACCACAATGCGGGGGTGTACGTTACGCCAATGAATATGACTCACTGTGCCACACAGTAAGACATTTTGAAACAATTCGATTTCCGCAATAAATCATGCAGAGTGAGAGAGTAGAGGTCAATAATATAGATTTACAGTTTTTATATCAAACAAAAGTAAAAATAATTGAAATTGTACCTACTTTATGTATTTTTAATCATATTTATTAAAATAAGGAATAAACAACATGAAATGTAAGTATTTCCCTTCATCATAGTTAAATAAAAATCTTAATGCGAACCTAGTGCTTGTTCCGCTCTATACGCACACACACTTTCATATTGTAAAACTAGGGATATAATTTGTGATTTTCAATTTGACACGATTCTGGACGTCCAGTTATTTAACACTTTTTTTGCGGAATCGAAACATTTTTCATATGATGGAATTGTTTCCATAGATATGTAAAACCAAAAGCGGTGAGTAGAGTACATGCAATTTTTTCTTTTCAAATAATTAAATCTCTCCAGCAATGACATTCGTTAATTTACAAAATATAGCTGTAAATTTATCTTTATAGTTATATATTTCAGACTTTTTCGCAATTCCGTAAATGTCCATAATTCTGAAGTTGTTGGTCAAATAAGGTCCATCACAAATTTATCAATTCTATACACTCAAAAATTGACAAATTTATATAGTAATGCAGAGTGCCACTGAGAATTGTACCGCATGCCCATAGATTGCCGACCCCTGCTTTACACCATAATTGCTCCTCAAATTGACCTAAGATCAGTTAATGGTAACTGTGGCTAACCTGAATATCTGTAGGTCAAGGATTTGAAACTCTTTTGTGTTCAAGACTACGGTTGGAAAAGTGAACATGTGAAATGCAAAGGTTGCTCAAAGCTTTCAAAACACGCGTGATAAAAAAAGTTAAACGAATTATATAACGTTTCGAGGAAATCATCTATTTGATAGTTGGCTGTAGTTTATACCTTTTGATTTGTGCGAGGAGTATCATATTTTCTTAAAACGATGTTTCTTTCCTTAATTCCTTAGTGGCTCGACAGCCCAGGGAGGGCCTTAGCCTTCTCAAGAAACATTTTCCAGGCCAGCCTTCTTTTCCTGCTAGTGTTCTCCAATTCTTAGTTCTCAAAACTAGGAGATCTTTTTCTAAGCCACCAATCCATCTAAGATTTGGCCTGCCCTTTCTTCGTGTGCCAATTGGTTGGGCATTGAAGACTTTTTTAGTGGTTCGGTTTTCGTCCATTCTGACAACGTGACCTGTTCATTCAATCCGTTGTATAATGTTTCTTTATATGTGTTTAAAACGAAGAAGTTAATTTCACGTCAAAAACCATAAACCTATGGAGAATAATGGAAGTTATTTTATATATTAGCAGTGGCGTAACGGAGAATATTACGGCCCCCTGCAAAGTCAGGTTTTGGGTCGCAAGCCGAATCTTACAAAGGGCGTCAAACAGGTTTGGGTCCCCTAGAATGCGGAGGTGTACGTTACTTCACTCTAACCTTTATTATTTCTAATTACCCTAATGTCTTTTTCTTAATAATGACTCTAATTCCCCTGTTTGAATCTTTATTAGGTCAGTTTAATAAAAACTCAAATTAAAGCTATTTGTATAGCACATTGCCATCAATATAGCATTAATTTAAACTCCATTTTAAGTTTTGGGATTAAAGAGAAGTCGCAAGATGGTAAATCAGGGGCAAATGCACTGCACATAAAGGAAAAAAAAATACCGTCAGCGTGTTCAGTCGTCTACCACTTTTCAACAGGACTTCTGTTGCTCATAAGGTGAAGATGATTCATCTGCTGTTGAAAGAGAATGTACCGGACTTCACAAAGCACAAAGATTGACCTTCCAGCCATCCGGATTTAAATCCACACGACTATAAATTGTTGTCAGTATTAAAGACAAATGCGTGCTAAGCAACCGGCATTCCAATTAAAACAGCCTTAAGCAAAGTAAGTCTTTAAAGAAAGCAGGAAAATTCTTATGGAGGTAGTGCGTACCACGATAGTTTATTGACCAAAGAAACTTTAGACCGGTGGGAAGTCAAAAGGGGATAATTTCGAATAAAAAGTGGAACAGTCCCCACGACTGTAACTAAGCTGCTAACGCCATCTAGTTTGGTATTAATGTTAGATTCTATTCTGTGCTCTCCCAAGGTCGAAATTCTAACTTCATTTTCGGTGCTTTGGGCCGACTTTGAAGCTTCTTTTCTCAATTTTAATGCAATTTATTATTTTAAATTTATTTTTCCTAAAATCTCCAGTATTTTTATTTTATATTTAAAGCATTTAAACTTAACAAAGGGCAAAAGTCAATCATTTACAGTCACTCAAATACATAACTGATATGAGGTTGTAGCTCGAAAGAGCTGGGTACTCAAGTCATCCACCCAACTATGATTATTCTGTCTTCTTGTATGTGTGTGTGCTTGTCTGTCTGTATAATATCCTTTGTGTAGTTCTTATTATTCTTGTGATTGGATGTCCGTGGGCAGCATACCAGAAACAAAATGATTTTAATTAAGCTAATTACCTGCATCTCATACATATTCCCTACAATCACGCATGCAATGGGTTAAAAAGGTAAAAATTTAAATTTAAGAAGGTTTAATTTTAAATTTCAACTCTTTTATAAATGTATCAGAACTTATGGCATGGGTGGACGCTAATTTCTAAAATAGCCTCTATTTCTTATGTACTTTGTTATTGAATATCTCAGGCGCACAAATCCATCTGTTTTCGTATTTTTTTTTTTGAAAAAAAAAATCGTGTTTGAAACAGTTTTTATGGTTGTAGATAAAAACAGAAGGAACATTTGAATTTCACTAAAACTGTGTAATCACTTTTATACCCAACAACTCATTAGTCTGCAGTTCATTGCCCTAAACGATATAGTTCATTTAGATCAGTGCAGCCAAAACATTTCATCTACAAAACGAGGAATCTTTACGCAGGAAATAAGGAATTTGTGGTAGACGGGTGGGCAGTAAATTAATTATTCATCCAATCTGTCAGTGGCGGGGGATTCTATGGGTGTGGTCTTCAATAAAGGATCTCGGCTTTTCCAGAAACTTGCTAACTCGTTCCATTTTTCTTGCCGAAGACCAATATTTTTTTTGTCATACGTAGGAACACTTCCCCTTTTTCAAGGTCTTCGATTTAGAATGAAAATGTGTCGGTGTGAATTTCTTGAAACTCGGAGAGCACTTAGAATAATGAAATTTTATGGGCGTGATGTGTAAATATTCGTCATATTTAGTCATGTAGTTCTGTAAAGGAAATAAAAAATTTCGAGGAAAGGAAATGGATCTGTCAGATAGAATAGTTTTTTTTGTTGCACAGTTAAGGATGGATAAAAGGAATGGAGCATTCTGCTAAAACATTTTGCTTTTTTTTTTGTTCTCGTAGCCCAAAAGAAAGCATTTTCATACAGAAAAATGTTGAATTTTAGGTAACAGTTTAATCAGGAAATTGAGACTATAATACTTCAGAACTGTGGAATATTTATTTATGTCTATTTTTCAGAGAATTACACAATATATATATAAAGTTTTTCTTATGTTGCTGTATTCAATTGTATAAAAGCATTATCATTTTATGAGAATTGGCGAAGTGATTATTTATAGCTCAAATATAAAAAAATACTCTTAAGCTCTCTTTTAAAAAAATACATTCTGCTTAAAAATACCAAAACAGATTTTTATAAAATAATTTTTTATTTTTACTGTACTAAAATATTTAAAATTTTCTTCTTTCTTTTTATGTTAAAACAGTAGAAATTTCTAAATATTACTGACTTTTTTGTTCTACATATTCTTTTTTTCTGCATTAAGTATCGTTAATGTTTGTTGAAAAATACTATGCCAATATGTATCTTTTTTACCTCTATTAAGAGCTTTATATAACCCATACATGAGTTTTTTAAAAAAAATTTTCCCGAAGAATAATGTATTTTATTTTTATATTTCGCAGAAATTTAAAAAGGTGGTCTAAAAGTCAGAAATGTCAGATCAAAATACAGTTATTGACATGACAACGTTATTTCTTATATAAATAATCCTTTAAAAGCATATCATGAAACATGCAATATATTGTCTGATTTGCCTTTCTTTTGTTTGAATAACAAATTTTATATTTGTAAATCAGTGGGGTACATAAGGGGGGGGGTACCCCTTCCCCATAGACCAAAATATTTTTAATTTTACCATAGAGATAACTCAGAGCTTTGGTCAACTTGCTTTTTACAATGCATTCCCCCTTACATTATTGTTGTCAGGGCCGTTTTTAATCTCCTCAACGCCCTACGCACTTCAACTTGTTACGCCCCTTATTTCCAGACCCCTCCACCTCCTTCAGTTCTTACCTTACCAGTTTTGGTTCGGGAGGGATTTTCCCTTTATTTGTTTTTGCTTTTGGAGTGTCTGCATTATCCACCACCTCAGCGTGTCCTAGACTGGCAACCGGCAGCCATTAGGAAAGAATAGTTGCATGATTTGGTCACTCAAGTTCATTTCTCCCCTTACGGCATCACGGATCACCCTTCCACCCTTTTGTAAATTAGTACAATAAATTAATGAAACTGTTTGCATTTACAATAAAGAGTATTCATTATTGTATCAACTGTTTTCAACTTGTTAGTTATCTTTTTCATCGCTTATCACTGTTTGGTTTTCTACAAGCTTTGATCATTGCAAAATCATTAATGACTTCATTGTAATATTATTTTGAGTATTTAGCAACATCAAACTATCAAGCTTTTTTTTTAACATGACAGATCTCATTTCAGTCTTTATTCTCTTAAGGGTAGAAATGCTTCTCTCATTATATATATATATATATATATATATATATATATATATATATATATATATATATATATATATATATATATATTAGCTAGGCGGTGGTACTTTCGTCGTTATTTTTAACTTTATTTATTTTTACCTCCAATTTTTTGCGCCCTAGGAGAAGCGGCCCCGCTTGTTGTGAACTGTGGTCAGATGGCAAGAACATCTCCTGTAAATATTCTGTTTTGTTTTAAATGTGTGTGTGTGTGTACCTAATTCTCCTTCAATGTTCTCTATAAAGATAAAATATTTTAAATTGATTTTTCTTTGTGGAGATTAGCCTGGTACAATGTATAGCAATTTGTTGTAACATTATACTTGTGTGTGAACAAAAAGTTTTGTTTTAAAATAAAAATTAATGAAAATTTAAGTAAACACATAACAAAAGTAAAGTTTTGAAAATTTATTGACTGATGTATATTATCTAAGTTTATTTAAAAAAAAGTATTGCAAAAATATAGAGTCAGATTGCATAGTTAAAAAAAAATTAAAATTCTGATGCCGTTATTTTTAACCTTGAGATTTTTAAAACTCTATACTTATCCTTAATTTTGTTCTTTTAGCATATTTACAGAATCGAAATGCTTCAAATGTTTTTGATCAAGCTCTTATGATTGTGAATTCATTATTTTCTTGTATGGACTCACATTTTTTTTCATTTTTTTTATTTCAGGAAGAAGTTTCAGAGGGAGGGTGTCAACCGATAGATCCATTAGCTATAATTCCCAAAGATGATTGGATGGAAGCAGAGGTTATTATGGGATTTAGAGTATGGCAACTTATGTTCCTTGCTTTGGCTGGCCTAATAACAGTTGGTAAGCTACTTTCAAATATGTGTATACGTTTAAATCTTTATAGAAGACTTCAGCAATTATAGTTATAACCCTTAAAAACGAATAAAATAACCAGGGATCCGCCAATGCTTTTAATCAAACACAAACTTAATTATAAAATGTTGGTGGAAAGAGAGATTTGAAATAGTTTAAATTCTTATCTTGGAAAGGATTAAGAACTGTAACACTCCAAGGGTTGATATGGTCCTGATTTTTTTATTAATGAATATTCAAACATTAGTTTAATCTTAGATTGTGACGTGTCAAAATTCATTCAGAAACACAAATGATCAATTTATAATTAATTCTGAATATAATTTATAAACCTGCGCACAGGCACTCTTCTGGCTACCAAATAATAAACAGTTCCGTATTCTATGCATAAAAAAACAATAAAATATTGAGAGCGATTCCCATTGAATCTCAAGCAGCCGAATGACTGACTCTTGTATCTTCCATTTTTCTGCAAGAGGAAACCGTGTCTGTTTGGTGTCGCCATCTAGTAGTTGTAACTAGAATTAATGTGAATATTACCGTGAGTTACAAGATCAATTTTTAACAATTCATAAATTTGCTGATAAATAATTTGAAGGCAATGTTTTCCTAAAATATGGATTTTTCTCAAGAATTGCGATAAAAAATTATGACGATTGAAAATTTGTGATGTTTTATGTAATTATACACATCAGTAAAAATCCTAGATAACCTGGCAGAATCATAAAATAGAAAATGTTTGATATAAACCGACATTTAACTTTGATATGAACCGAGTTAAACAAAAAATAATCCAATTTGTTAGATATAAAATTTGTTTTTTGAAAGTATGTATATACATCATTATTATTATGACTATCCTCCATTTCTTGTTAAAAATCTTATAACTATCTCGTATCGTTTGCAAATATTTTATTCTATGTTTAAAAGCATATATAGATATATATAGTTTAATTTCTTTTCACATATATTTATCACATTTAATGTATTAATGTACTACACACACACAGTGACTACAGAGTATAAGCATTTCTCATATTGAATTTCCAACTTTTTAATCTTTCTATAAAACATATTCCAGATTAAAAACTCAATAAATTACAGTCGAACACCGATTTAACGTACCCCTGTCAAACGAATTTCACGATTTAACGAATTTTTATTACCCCCAATTAAAATGAAGACAAAACCCTCTATTAAACGAATAATAAACTCCGACATAATGAATTACTTCAACAGCTGATAGCTTTTTTATTAGTTTGTGTTTGGAAAAATTATATATTTTTTTAAGATGACATACTTTCTGTCCGGAAAAGAAAAAGACTTTTCTTGTATAAGAAACAAATTTTGACGGCCAAGGGTACTGAGTGTTATTAGACTTAACAGGAGCAGATGCGTCATGAGAGTAACATATCGTGTGAGTTTTGAATAGGACAGTAAACTCCTTTCTTATCTCATTCCACTCCACAACGCAAGGGAATATTTTAAACGATCACGCTACATTTGAGGACGAACTGCCTATCTGAGAAACTGAAGCCCAGGAAATTGTTGATTTGTCGGAGCCAATGAACAGCAATTCTGATGCAGAAATTGATGATGAAATTCTTATCAAAACTGTTGCATTGTTTTTAAAACTACGAAAATATTCCTCATGCAGCAGGATGTAAATGACACACTTTTTTCTTCTCTGTATTACGTCGAAAAAAGTAATGTAATTTTTTAAAGTCAATATTCCTACTTATATCAACAAAGAAAATTTTTATTTTATCTAATTTTTATTAAATAGTTGCAATTAATATACATATGACAGAATCACAACATTAAGTGGTAATTAATTTTTATTAATTATCATTAAAGCATTGACATCTAAAACAATCATGTATATAAAATTTCAGTTCAACTGAATGATTTAAAACGTGAGAAAAAAAACCGGTAAAATCCTAGGAGAGCCCACACCCTTGGTGACAAACCGAAAAAAGCGCCACGCAAGAACAAGATGGCGCCAAGCGAAGCCGACAATGGCGGCAAAGGAATATAGCGGGAAAAGGTGGATGCGTAATGAAAATATATGTAAACAATACAGAAATTAAACATTTAAGATAAAAAATATAAAAACAGCACTTACTTCTTACTGCTGATCTTTTCCAAGTGGAGGGTACAGCGTAACAACAGATTTTAAAAAGCTTTAAAGGTCTCATCGCTAAGCGAATGTCGCGAATCCTCGTTCCGAGCCTTCGCAATTTGTCTGAAATTATTATTTTGTAGTGATTAGTTGCAGTTGTGTGGCAACGTAGTTTGTCTCGCGAGAAGCCACGAGAAATGCCATTTTGAGTTAGTTAGTAAATAAAGCTTCTATCTATCAACTACGGTCGGCTCGCTCGTTACTTTAAATGTGGTTTTACTTCTTGGAATTTTTACCTGAACTTGTGTTACTATTTTGAATTCTAGGAACATCTCATGACTGCTCTCTGCCCGATGTGAATTGAGGTAAGCTTGACTATTTTCTTAATCGAAGTTAAGCCTAAGAATTAATTATTGACATAATTAAATGGCATCCCTGCCGGGATCAGAGAGCGTGAGAGTTTAAGAATATTTGAAATTTAGAAATTTTTGTGAATCAATAATATAAATTAATAATGACCGAAGACGCAGGAATTGTTACAAAAAAGAAACGAGCCGTACTAAGAACCGCTGTAACAAAATGCATTTCGCAGTTAGAAAAAAAGAATTACAAAAAACTGAACCGGATGATATAGCAGTCGAAGAATTGTTAGAACATTTAGAACAAAAGTTTGAATGTTTAAAGATTGTAGATAAAGAATGTGAACCCCTGTACTCACCTACAGAGATCGATAAAGAAATAGAAGCCGTAGAACAATATTTTGATAAAATCGTAACTTGGCGATTTCGAGCCAAGAAACAACTAGGAAAAATAATAAATTTAAGTCAGATTCTGACTCATGCAAAACAACTGAAGAATCAAAATTAATAGAACCAATGAAGGTAAAACTACCAAAATTAATTATTCCCAAATTTTATGGTGAAATTAATCAATGGCTCTCATTTTGGAACTCTTTTAAAACCGCAATTCATGACAATAATTCTCTAAATTCGATTGACAAATTTACCTATTTAAAGGGTTTGTTAGGTTCTTCTGCTTTAGCGACAGTGGAAGGTTTTGCCATCACGGCAGAAAATTATGCGAAAGCTGTAGAAATATTAAAAGATCGATTTGGAAGAAAAAGATGCTATAATCAACTCTCATATGCAAAAATTATTGAGTGTAACTCCGTTAAAACGTTCGGATGATACTAAAGTATTGCGCCAATTTTTTATATGTGTCAAACGCAAATAAGAAGTTTAGAATCTTTAGATGTTTCATTTGAAAGTTTTAGTAATGTACTCTGTCCATTAATTTTAAATTGCTTACCCTCTGATTTAGTTCTCGAATTCAATAAAGAAACAGACGGCTCAGAGTATAAACTTGACGAATTATTGAAATTTTGAATAAACAAATTAGCGCTAGAGAAAGAACTGAATCTTCAATTTCAACCCAATACATTCCGCACAGTCAAAGAATCCAACCTAGCTTCAACCGATTCAAATCTGAAAATTATAAACATAACTCACAAAAATTAATTCATCGTTTCGAAAGCAACCCTTCCCTGCTCCAACTGCGGCGAATTTTATGGCAAGTTCAAATGAGAAAATGCGAATGAATCATGCCTTTTGTGTAAACACGAGTCACACCAAACCGCGATTTGTCCTTGGGCGAAACAGAAAACTTTAAATGAATGAAAAGATATTTTGATGAAACTGGGTGCTTGTTTTAAATGTCTCCGAATTGCTCGTCATCTATCTCGAGATTGTAAAGTGAAATTAAACAATTTATGTTCTTTATGTGGAAAAAGACACCACGATATAATATGTTTTTCTAGCGATGACTCATCAAAAGAAAATAATGAAAAACTTAACTGATGAAAATACTATACTTTCCAATAATTCTAAATCAACAGAAGTATTTTTGCAAACATTAATTGTGTGTATAAAAGGGAAAAAGTAAGAACAATTCTCGATACCGGAAGTCAGAAGAGTTACGTAACTAAATTTATTGCCAAACAACTAAATTTAAAATGCGTGGGACAGGAAACAACAGTTCATGGACTCTTTGGGGGAATAGAACGTAATGAAAAACACAAAAAATATGTTGTGACCTTGAGTGATGTTTTTAATTCCTATTTCTGTGAAGTAGAAGTAATGGATCAAAAAAAGAATATGTACACCCATCCCAAAATTAAAGGATTCGGAATTGATTTATGAATTGAAGGAATATGGAATTTTCGTCAGTGACGCTTCCGTGAATGAGAATTGTTGCTTGTTTGAAAGGGAACCAAATGAAATACATATGTTATTAGGGGCAGACATAATAGGAAATTTGCTAATAGGAGACGAGGTCAAACATTTAAAGGGAGGATTAGTGGCTGTAAACACACATTTGGGCTGGACAGTTATGGGAAAATGAAAATGGAAAAGGAAAGGCATTCCAATGTGCTTTTGTCTTTACATGTTAGTGACAACTGTATCAAAGATCTTTGGAGTTTAGATGTTCTCGGAATTAAAGATCCTTTTGAGAAAAGACTAGAATTGAGTTAGAAGAGGCTGCTAAAGATCATTTTGCAAGACATGTCACAAGAGATGCAGATGGGAGATATGTTGTTAGTTTACCTTGGATTCAAGGTCATCCATTTCTATCAAACTGTAGAAACTTGGCTGAAAGAAGATTGAAAAATTGTGTTAGATCCTTAGAACGTAGCAAGAATTTAGGAAAATATGAAGCAGTTTTTCACAGTTGGCAGAACGAAGATATTATTGAAGAAGTTCAGAACGTTGCAGATAAGAAGAATGAACACTATCTACCGCACCATCCTGTATATAAAGATAATTCCACTACCAAAATTAGACCGGTGTTTGATGGATCGGCGAAAGAAAAGAATTCTTCTTCGATAAATGAATGTCTCGAAAAAGGACCAAATATGGTAGAACTAATTCCAACAATCGTCAATAAATTTCGGCTCCGCAAGTTTGGCATAACAGCAGATATTGAGAAAGCCTTTTTGCAGATAGGTCTTCACGAAAAGGATAGACCTTTTCTGAGATTTTTGTGGTGGGAGAATGGCGATAAGGAGAAAACCAAGATTTATCAACATAAGAGAGTTGTGTTCGGGATCACTAGCAGTCCTTTTCTTCTTGGAGCGACTCTGGAATATCATTTGAAACAGGTCTCAGGGCATCTGCAACTTACAGCGCAGAAGTTATTAGAATCGTTTTATGTGGATAACTGTTTGACGAGTGTAGATAATGCAGAAGACATAGAAAGATTTATGCTTGAATCTAAAGAAATTTTGAGCCTCGCCAAATTCAACCTACGTGGTTGGGTACATACAGGTGTTTCTGAAGCAGAAAAAGGTACTCTATTGGAAGAAGAGAAGAAAGTTCCTGTTTTGGGTTTAATTTGGAAGCCTGACAAAGACACATTATCTGTTAATTGGGAAGAAAACTCGAAAATCAATGAAATTCCAGTAACGAAACGCAAAATACTCTCAGCTGTGCACCGTATCTTTGACCCAATCGGGTTCACTTGTCCTGTTACTTTAGAACCAAAAATATTATTGCAAGAATGTTGGAAATTGGGAGTTTCTTGGGACACAGAATTACCTTTATCAATATCAAGAAAATTCGAAAGATGGAAGGAACATTTAAAATGCTTAAATAATTTAGAAATTCCTAGATGCATATCTAAGGAACTTTCCCCTAACAGTGATTTATCACTGCATGTATTTTGCGATGCAAGTAAGGCCGCCTACGCGAGTTGTGTATTTTTAAGAACTGAAGTTGGTGGAGCAATAACTTGTCAACTTGTACAAGCCCGTGCTAGAGTTGCCTCAATAAAACCAATCACTATACCAAGATTAGAGCTTCTTGCATGTACTATTGGATCTAGACTCATAAATACTACGAAGATTGATTTAAGACTGGAGAATGTACCTATTTATTGCTGGTCGGACTCTGTAAATGCTCTTTATTGGATAAAGCGCAAAGAAAATTGGGGCACCTTTGTGAACAACAGGGTACAAGAAATACGTCGATTGACCAACCCCGAAGATTGGAAACATATTCCAGGGATTCTGAATCCAGCTGACCTCCCTTCTAGAGGATGTGGTGTAGTAGAACTTATTGCATCGTTATGGTGGGAGGGTCCAAGTTGGCTGAACAAACCTCGTGAAGAATGGCCATTATCTGAAGCATGCCCGGATCGTGCAACAATTGATTCGGAAAGAAAGAGAACTGTTGCTTCTACAATCAATCATGAACCAAAAGAAATGGATTATCTTTCTGAAATTTCATCGTTTAAGAAGATAATAAGAGTCACAGCATGGATTTATCGATTTTACCATAATCTTAGAAAACAAAGGAATGGCAGAGACTTTGGAGAATTAATCACTCAAGAAACGGATGCAGCTGAAAGAAAAGTATTGAAAATAGTACAAAAACAAAGCTTTTCAAACGATACTAAATCATTAGTATCACAAATGCAAACTCTAGTAGATTCGGATGGAATAATCAGAATAAAATCGAAGATAATAATGAGAAAAGACGTTGAATCCATACGCTATCCTATAGTTCTTCCTTCCCGACATCCTATTGTGACGAAGTTGATTATACAAAAGCATATAGAACTTTTACATGCTGGAGTACAAACAGTGATGTCTGCGTTGCGTGAAAATTATTGGATTTTAAAAAGCAGAAAAACTGTCAGGAGAGTGTTGAGTGAATGCATCATCTGCAAAGATTCACTGTTAGACCTCTCACAACACTTAGTCCACCACTACCTGAGGATAGAGTTAGAGAAGCACAGATTTTTGAAATAACTGGCGTGGACCTATGCGGACCACTTTTTCTAAGAGATCGGACAAAATCCTGGATTGTGCTGTTCACTTGTGCAGTTTTCGCGCAGTACATATGGAACTCGTTACCTCTTTTTGTCTACCGAGAGCTTCATACTCGCTCTCGGAAGATTTATTTCACGTAGAGGTCGTCCTTTCACTATTTATTCAGATAATGGAAAGAATTTGGTTGGAACATCTAATGAACTTAAGAACATTGATTGGAAGAAAGTGAAAGATTATGGGAGTTTAAAGAAGATTAATTGGAAATTGAACCCACCTTCCTCACCTTGGTGGGGGGGTTTCTGGGAAAGGCTTATAGGAATGCTAAAAATTATTCTCAGAAGAGTCCTAGGAAAAGCTTGCCTAACTTACGAAGAACTTTATACTGTAGTATGCGACTCTGAAAGTGTGATCAATTCTAGACCATTGACTTATTTGTCAGAAGATCAGGAGGACCTTGTTGCTCTCACACCAGCAATGTTCTTACAAGAAATAAAAGAGAATGGAGTCCCGGATTTAGATCTTATCGATTCGCAGAGAATGAATCGTAGATTTCTTTATCGTCAGAGGATAAGACAAGAATTGAGGAAACACTTTCGTCTGGAATATCTAGGCCAGTTGAAGAGTTTTTCTAAATCTCGGAAGGAGGACGTTATCAAGGAAGGAGATATTGTACTAATAGGAGATACTAACTCGAAAAGAATTTACTGGCCTCTTGCTAAAGTGATTAAACTTATCCCAGGGAGAGACGGAAGAGTTAGAGTAGTAGAAGTGTCAACAAGTAGTGGATCCTTCTTACGACCAATTCAGAGACTATATCCTCTGGAAGTCAGTGGAACTGATATATCTGATTTGCCAGAGCAAATAAAAGAGACACTGAAGGACCGAGTTTGAGTTCCAATACCAGTTAAAGGAACTCAAAGGTGGGAGTGTGTCGCGAATCCTCGTTCCGAGCCTTCGCAATTTGTCTGAAATTATTATTTTGTAGTGATTAGTTGCA
Source organism: Trichonephila clavipes (assembly GCA_019973935.1). Classification (NCBI taxonomy): domain Eukaryota; kingdom Metazoa; phylum Arthropoda; class Arachnida; order Araneae; family Nephilidae; genus Trichonephila; species Trichonephila clavipes. The sequence continues at coordinate 75,904 of BMAU01020542.1, read as the reverse complement.
GTTGTGTGGCAACGTAGTTTGTCTCGCGAGAAGCCACGAGAAATGCCATTTTGAGTTAGTTAGTAAATAAAGCTTCTATGTATCAACTACGGTCGGCTCGCTCGTTACTTTAAATGTGGTTTTACTTCTTGGAATTTTTACCTGAACTTGTGTTACTATTTTGAATTCTAGGAACATCTCATGACTGCTCTCTGCCCGATGTGAATTGAGGTAAGCTTGACTATTTTCTTAATCGAAGTTAAGCCTAAGAATTAATTATTGACAGCGAATGATCGTGTGAGCGCCGCCATATTTATTCTGCGAGGTAATGATCAAACATACATTCGGCGTGGCTGGTACAATTTCGAAGAAAGCGTTTCATTGCCGACCATGTTACATCATGCCGATCATTACATTTAGGACATTCATAACTTGAAGCAATCAATCCTTCCTTCATACACCATTCAATCAATTCTTTCTTACCTTTCGCATTCAACAAAGTAAAAAATTCTAAAGTATATTCCCACACACGCAGCCAGCCTGGAGCCCAACAACAAAATGAAATTCGAAATGCGCGCCCACAATATACGAAAATGCTAGAAATAGTTAGATTTGCCACATGCAGTGTTTAAAAAAAGTAGGGTTACCAAGATGGCACAATTATCGCCAACCAAAGTAATTCGCGCCAAGGGTGTGGGCTCTCCTAGGAGTGAACCAAAAAACCTTTTCAAGTTTTGACCCAAGTCGCTAAAAATGAAACCTACGTGGCTCTATCTGTAATTCTTTAAATAATTAGTTTTAATCAATTAATTTTTATGAATTATAATTAAATTACTGTATTGTCATCTAAAATAATCATGTATATAAAATTTCAGCTCAATCGAGTACTTTAAAATGTATTTTATTAACAATTGAAAATTCCAGGAAGATAAATAAATAAATATATATAGAGTGCGAGCTAATAGTAGGAATTGAAAAAAGAACTGTTTCGAGTTAGAAATCAAGAGAGAGATTTTCAAATATTTATCAATCAACATTTTAAAATTTCCAATTAATTAGCGTATTATAATTCACTAAGAGTATTTTTAACTCTCTCTGTTGAATAAAAAGTGTAAAATTTCTAACTATGCATATTTTTTGTGTAGTTGCTTATTGTAAAATTTCCAAAAGATAAACGCAAAAAAATTGTATTTTGTTTGGACCCTGATTCATACAACGAAAAAACTGCTCGGTTGTGATGAATTCGTCAAATCGGGTCCGACATTATATATATATATATATATATATATATATATATATTATACAGATTTAAATTTATTTATTTGTTTTTTTGCAGTCGTTTTACTGTGTTGTTTTATGAAATGTCGAGTGCCAAGAACAAAACAAGAAATTGAAGCAGATTTCAAAAGGAAAGAAATTACTCGAAGATTTAGATTTTTACTCGACAGAGTTCAAATAGAAGACACAAGTCTTAGAACAGGTATATTTTTCTAAAAAATTTATATTTATATAAATAACCAATCGGGATATTTTTAGAAGATGCCTAAATAAATAATTCGTCAGAAATAAAAATTCATTTTATTATTTTGAGAGACTCTATTAAATTCTGCAGTAAAATAAAACCAGAAGAATCATAATCACACACAAATAAGTCACTAAATTTCGAAATCTACCTATAGGATTTTTAGTTAGGCATTCCTTCACAACTTTTCATCAAAATTGCTTAATTTAACCATGACATTATTTAAAAAATTCTTGAGTTAAAATGTAAATACGTCAGCCCAAAATTAGATTTTTATAGCAACATGTTTACAAAAAAACTATTAAAAAACTAAACGATAGCTAATTTAACGAAGTAATTTCAAAAATTCAATTTACTTCTTATTGTAAGCTTCAAGTATTGCTTCACTTTTTTTGATATTTTATTGCTATGTTTAATTTTGATATTTTAAGTTTTCGTTGATCAGTATAATGCTTTATGAATTGAAAAGTAACAGTTTTAGATATATGCGGTATAATATTTCTATGATATATAAAAATTGAATTTTTTTAAACAGAAATGTCTCGTGTGTAAATTTTTCGTCCTTCATTAACACCCATCATTAAGAAAATGACGAATAGATAAGATGTAAAAAATGGTATTTTTTGCAATGTGTTTAATTTTTCTTATATTAATTGTAATAAAACTTTTAACTGTCATTTATTAAATCGAAGCATTGCATTTTTTAAAAGTATGTGGCAAATCTTTTCTTTCATTCCCATTTCTTCCGTAAAGCGATCATTTGAGAATTTGGCTTCTTTTTTAACACAAATAGTTTTAAACCAAAAGCTTTATATATATTTTAACAGATCTTTGTACTTCTAATAAGATATATATATACCGGGTGTCCATAATTAAACTTGAAATTATCTAGCAGTCTGTGCCTAAAACTATGCAGCAGAATTACATGAAAACTGGGTAGCGGCGGAATTAAATGATGGGAATTTTATCGAGGAAAAAAAAAAATGCGTTTTAAAATCACCACTAGACGGCGTTGTGGTGTAACCATAGTAATTGTGTGCGCGCAGCAACCTACAGCTTGGCCTCCAGGATCTCCCGACATGAATCCATGCCACTTTTGGGTGTGGGAATACCTCAAGGCCATTGTCTACCGTGGTCCCATCACATTTCTGTCCGACCTTAAAAACAGCATAGAACGGCATGTGCGTAACATTCCCCAGTTCATGCTGCTTTCAACAGTCGAACATGCGATTTTACGCTTCTAGATGGTAGCAGCAGATCATGGTGGACAGTACATCGAGCATGTTTTGTAAACTTGTGCAGATTATTTATATGTTCTTAATAAAGCTATAATACGCCACCTAGGGGTGGTTTTTGAAACTCCTTGTTTTGTTTTCCCTCAATAAAATTCTTATCCCCTCATTCTGCCATTACCCAATTTTCATGCAATTCCGCTGTATAGTTTTTGCTAAAGAATGCTCGCAATTTTCAAGTCTAATTAAAAACACCCGGTATATATTGCACCGTCGACCAATTTCGTTAAATTAAAACACGTTGCCAAATACCGGAATATGTGGAAAGCGTTCCAACTCATGTTCAAACACAATACTAATAACGATGCATTCAATGATGTTTTTTAAATTGGCGATGTCTTTTGATTTGGTGAAATTGGTCAATGGTATAATACGCAAGAACCTATATATTATTGTTTTAATTTTAAAAGAACGTTAAGCATGAAATATATCATTATTTGTTCAGTGTACAGGTCACTAAACTGATAATGGGGCTAATTTAGGGATTATTTCTAAGGTAAATACTTCATTTTTAATTTAAAATTTACCATTAGTATTTACATATCGGCTTTGAAAAAACTATTGCTTCTGTAATATGTGTAAAACGACACTTATATGTAGTACTAAGTTTACAATGTGGTGAACTGTGATAGTAAAAAGATTTACAATTTTATTTCTAGCCATTGAAAAGGTGAACGAGCTCTATACCAACCGTGAGAAAATGAAACGACGGAAAAAGAAAAAAGTAGAAGACGAAGAAGAAATAATATCCTTAGGGAGTAGTTACCTGTTTGTGGATGAAAAATTGACGATCAAAGAGCGAATCAAAAAGCTACTGGGGCTTCTAAAAGAAAGTGCTTCAGATACTGACTCAATGAAAGAAACCACAGATAAAAGTGAGGAAGGAATAAAGCGTAGCACATCGATTGATGAATTGTCTTCCTTGCCGGAAGTGAAAATAATTGATGTAACAAAAACTCGACAAACATCCGAAGAATCTTCTGACTCACCCAAACTGGCAGATTCGCATTCAAAACTATCTCTTCTGCAAGATTCTCCTACAAGAACACATGATACTTTGTCAAGACTATCATTACTTCAGGATTCTCCACCAAACTACGGTATAATGACTCTTTTGCAAGATACACCTCCTTCACATCAAGCCAAAAAATCCGATCAAGAAAGCATACGAGTAAGCGAATCAGGAAAACCGATCCTGGCCAAAAAGAAAACAGAATCGCAAGAATCTCAAGATTCAGAGCAATCCAATAAGAAGCAAGAGTCCATAGATTCTGATAAAAGTTCCCACATGTTAAAGCAGAAGTCAGATTCGCAAGGTTCTGATGAAAATAAAGTTAAAAAATCGAAATCTGATTCGCAAGATTCCGAGAATGGCAAATGCCGTAAGCAAAAATCTGATTCTCAAGAATCCAATGATTCGTTTGACAATCTTCCAAAAATTAAGAACAAGAAAATATTCGAGCCGCTTGAATCAAAACTGACCAGACGAGAATCTATCGGTGGGTATTCAGGAACAGAAGGGGGTCACAAATGGCGAAAATCACCAAGCGGAAAAACGAAGAATGAATCTAAAGTTACGAAATCTTTGGACGTAAATTTAAGTCCAAATTGTTAATAAAAACTCACCTTTTCTTTTACACATAACACTTAATTCATTAGTGAATATTACGCAAGGTCTTTAGTATACAGAACAATCTTTTAAGAGAGAGAGAGAGAGAGAAGTTTTGAAAATATCTCCTATAAAATATAACATATACTTCACATTATAACAATTAATTGTAGTAAAATGGCTTTGAAACTTGCACTCAAACATTCATTGCGTGAATGTTCTGATTATATAATTTGGGGTTCAAAAAATTGAGCATTTGTCTTATGATACAAGTTTCAATAACTTTAGAAACTATTTTTTTTTTTAGAAAATTTTTAAAGCAGAACTAAATAGGAAATGTAATTAAAATTAATTTTTACGTAAGGCAATAGAATAATACAATAAATAGAAAAAAAAAATTAAAAACATATTGTGTTGCTAAAAGCTGGAGAAAATTTATTGCTTTCTTGAGATTTTTTGAAGACATTTCGTTATACTTCATGATGATAAAAAAAAAAAAAAAAAATGAATTCTATAGATTTGATAAGAAATTAATTTTTTCTAATCATTACTTATTTTAAGATCTCCCTCGGTGACTTCGAGTAAAGTATTTATTGAAAAACTTTACAGAACTGAAACTTCCTCCAAGCAAAATTTAAATTATATACATTATCTTATATAAAAGATTTTTTTCCTTCATATTTGGTGACATCTGGATCATCAATACATATTTTATAAATTTCTTTATTTATCATTTAATATATATGAATGTGTATGTATAAAAAACATACATATGTACGGAACAAATGTATAAGTATATCAACACATTTTTAGCTTTCTCTCTCTTTTAGTATTTTACATTTGATTAACTTAATAAATAACTGAATAAATAAACTCGCTATCTCTGGTATTTATTTTTCTCATCCAATTACGAATACTCTCCAAAATTTTCAATAGAGTGAAAAGAATTATTTGCAGCTATATCTAAGACTGATAGCTTCAATGAATATCGAAATCTTTAAGAGAGAGCACAATATTTTACTATTATTGTTGCTTTTTACCTTCGTAATCATGTACTTTTCTTCAGTTATTCTAAGATTTGTTAAAAGATATTTATTGTAGCCCCAAAACATATTACAATAACATTAAATTTAATATTGATTATGATAAAGTTTAAAATATTGTCTTCAACTGAAAAAAAAGCCGTTCCACAATGACTATATATATATAAACACATGACAAAAAAAAAGTCTGAAAATTTTGTAGTAAACCTCTAAAACAAGAACTAAATTTGGAATTGTAAAAATTTTTAATGAAAGTAAGATATTATGAATCTACGTATAAATTAAATCGCATTAGATCTGCATATTTCATCTAAAAAAAAGCATTACTTAATAAGCATGATCCCATCTTGCTTTATTTTACATTTTGATAAATTATCAATTTTTTCCTTATACGAATAGACGTTAATCACATATGATTTTTGTTGAACAACAAAAGAGTTTCTCTGATTTAATACTTGGAACAAAACTATAGTAAGAAAACGAGGAAAGATTTTTCAAAAAGTAAAGAGATAGAATAGTCTTTAAAGTACATCTCCAATGATTGCTCTTGGCAGTCAGCTAAATTTAGCTCACAAGCTGTTACAACTATCAATATTCACTCACTTAATGAATTGTGTTAGTGTGTTTCGATATTATATTTTATTCATATTATAAATATATATAAAATTACAGACTATGCGATAAAGGACACCTAAATAACTTCCTACAAAATACAAAAGTTATATATAGTTTTACGATATTTGTATTTCTGTGACGAAATATTCGAATATACGTATATTCCTTATAAACTGCAACTCATTAAACAGCAAATGTTGAACTTAGAAGAAACCAAAGTAGTCGTATCTCGATCACTCAACTTTCATTCATATAGTTACGATGATTCATTTCTTCATATAACAAAATATGGAAATGATTTTTGACATTCTCTTACACGAACTTCTGTAATTTGCATATTTGCAATTTTAGTAAAAATGCACATATGATGTACATATACTATGATGAACAACTGATGTTAATTATATACTTTTCTGATTTGTAGTTTCATAAATAAATAAATATATATATTCTCTGGAAATTCTATTGCAAGTCCTCTTTATCTTTTTTGGGTTGTGTACATTTTAAGAGGAATTTATACTTTATAAAGAAAGCAATGATAAAAAGTATAAAATTACTGTAGAAGAGTTCTGTATATTGAACTTTCTTTTATGCTGAAAAATTAATCTTTTAAATCCTTTCATAATCAATACACAAGAATTTTGTTTCCATAACTCGCTTATTAACAAGAATTCCCATATCTCTTGAGTCTTCCTGCAGATTATCTAACTGTTTGCATCAGGATAATTTGCTTTACCGCCAATTTTTACTTTGTAGCGACCCTTTCTCCCACAAGTCACGAACAATAAACGACAGGAATAAAAGCGCTTATAAGGACTGGTCCGAATAGGGGTTCCTTTTCATCTCAGTTGTCTAACGCGTGTACCACAGTTCAAACAAACACTCATGGCAAGGTCAACAGCTTGTCACCGAAACGCGTGTCTTCAACGCAAAAAGTTAATTTTATTGTAACCCTTTCTCCAATTACAAGAAAATGTCTGAGGAGTTCAAAATAAACAAACTCAAAAAAATGAATATGAAGCATGCCTTTTAAGTACAGTTCACAAATATTGCAACTGCAGCCGCTTTTCTCAGCAAGGGTTCTGCTTCAACAGGTTTAATATGCATCATCCGGTGTCTATACAGCCTATCTTTAATGGAACCAGGACTAAAATCCACGAGTCTGAGATGATAACCATTCGCTAAGAAATAAACTCTAAAATTGTGATAACTGCTGAGTGAGTGAATATTAACGTCACACTGTTTAGCTACACGAGGGCTTTTGGAGACGGACCTCGTAATTTTGAACCATGGTCAAGTGACGAGGATGACACCTGAGCTGGCACCCCCTCTCCTAACTACCACACCACACCAACAGGAGGACATTTGAGCTCTCGACAGATTTAAAGTGCATCGCTCCCCCACACGGCGGGTCTTTAGTGGTAGAGGGCTCGAACTCATGACATGCCAGCTATGATCCGATACCTTTACCACTGGGGTACCATAGCCCCCGTGATAACCGCTGGAATTTATGTTAAAGCTGGGTTCCAAAAAAACACTGATAGAATTGCACAAAATAAAATGTTTAGGCAGGCTTTATTTGACACCTTTCTCATCATAGGAGATATTTTTAGACAAATCATTTTGATATTTGGCTTAGAATAATACAGTAAATGTAGGTACTGATTATCATTTGTTCTTTTAATTAAAGAAACAACTTAGTGCATGTTCATACCTACAATGCATACGTTATCAAAGCGGCAGGTGAGGAAATCTTTGTCATGTACAACATGGTTGATCAGTTAAAGTTTTGTTATTATGCTCGACTACCACAATAATAAAAAAAACTCAAAATATTATCGAATCAGCCACTGTACATAATGTACCCCCTAACCTACATCACGGGATAACTATACCAAAGCTAAACTGATGCAAAGTACGGCTTTGGGCCCCAAACTTGACTTTGCAGGGGGTCCTAATATTCTTCGTTACACCATTGAAATCAACACAACATTAGTCCTTTCAAATTGATTAGCTTTACTTACAAATCACCAAGATTATCGTTTAGGAACTAAATTTATTTACTTTTCATCATTTTTCACTTAAACATTAAATAATAAAAATATAAACATATTAAATACTGTGTATTATGAACAGATCTTTGAGAGCGATGCTATTAAAAATGAAAAATTATACCTTCCCTGTTAGTAAATTTTCTGCATCCCTGATTTGATATACACAAAAGTAATTGGCTTAAAATTTTGAGACATTGTGAATTTATAATCTATAAATAGACAGAAAGAAATCTAATTTTTTTTTTAACAAAAGGAGTTTCTTGGTGAAATTATATTTTTAGAAAGGTTCTGTCTAAAACATGTGTTACTAAACCTTCTAAGCAAAAACAAAATATTATTTGCATTTGATGAATAATAATCATCATTGCCTTCATAAATGTTCTTCAAAGTATACTACAGATTAAAATGATGAACACCTTTTTTATCAATTCATATCTAATTTTGCTGTTCACATAAGATTCATATGAAATTACTTAAATATACTAATAAATATTGCAAATGTGTTAAATTGGCTTTTCAAAAAAAAATATGAATATGCCCCCCCTTCCCCAACAACTTTCATCCTTCAATGATCTCTAAATGCTGTATACAAAAGACACAAATTTTTTAATACAGCAATTAGAGAATTTTTGTCTCTATTATGACAGTTTTAGTGTACAAAGTGATTATAAGTCAGCATATGCAAATTGGAATCCATAATTTCAATAATTGGAAAATTATGTATTTTATTGTATTTGCAAATATTTAGAAAATTAATTACATGGCATTCTTAACTCTAGCAAGAAAAAGGCTCTAATAAAAAAATTTCTCTCAAAGCAATTAATGCAATATTCTTTATACAAAATGTGAAAACTTTTTTGAAATTTAAGAGAATTTTCTAGGTGTAATATTATTCCTTTCAAAAATATAGTTCCATTAAAGGCTACGTATAATATTTATTAACAGCAGGCTATTATAATTACTTATTAACATTTTTGAAAAGATTTTGTTTGCAACCACAGCTCAAGGATAAATCAGTAACAATAAATATTTAAATTGATACATTACTGTTGTAAATTAAACATTCAATATTAAGAAACTTTTGAGGCCAACTTGAATTTAATGTACTTAATTAAGACTCTGGTGAAATTATGTGATTTGGTTGTCATTTAGTTTGCAACTAACATAATCAGGCTACATTTTCATTTGAACCAAGAATATCATTTAAATAATAAAATCCATTCAATAATAAAAATATTTATTAAATTTTTATAACATATACACAAAATAGCTTCACATCAAAACTGTCAACATGAATATCACATATTTAGGAGATAAAATTTTAAGCTTACCTGATCAGAAAATAACTAAATTTTTTTATACTTTGAATATACATTTGATATCAGTATCTTTGATATGTAAACAAGTTTGCAGTCTTTGAATATTGAAATAAAAATAATTCATCAACAAAACATATACGATAAAGAATAATAGATATTTTAAAACAAAACTAAATCATGCAAACCTAAAAGTAGGCAATTTTTAAATGCAGAAATAGCTTTCTGCTAAAAATAAATAAAAAACCCACCAACACAATAATGCATATTATTTATTTGCATTAGATTGAGAAATAATCTTATGCAAAGAAATTGCTATTTTATTTAATGACCATTCAGCATTTTAAAAATGTCAGGTTGATTTTCATTTACATCACATTGTGAAGCAACAGAAGGCTATTGGCGAAGCACTTCAAAATTTGGAACCATGGTCAAGTGACGAGAACACCTGAGTTGCCTCCACATCCACACAAAATCAACAGGAGGGCTTTGAGCCATGAGATTTAACGTGCATCAGCTGCTCTACACAGCAGGACTTCAGTGGCACTAGGTTTCAAACCAATGAGTCAACAATGCTAGTCACGAGCTTGTGACCATGACCACAAAGTTATTGAGGCCAGTGTCAGGTATTAAATCTATGCCCATGAATGACAATTATATATAGGACCTCAAGATTAATTTCAAATGAAGAGAATATTATGCCTTATTAGACAAAAGAAATTAAAAACTTTTTTAAAATGGAACTAATTTTAAGTCAGATAATCAATATAAATTATAAATTTATGTACCCCCTCCTTTAAAAATTAACAATGAAGATTTTATATAAATACATCAGTATTAAATTTTTGAAAACGAAATAGATTTCTTTAAATTATAGAACACACATTCTAACATATGAAACAATTTTTAAAATTGAACACAAATAACAATGTGACACATTTCTCTGTCACATTTTTAAAAAATATAACTCAGCATTAAATTTTATAAAATATATTATAACCTAACATTTTTAAAATGTGAGAAAATGTTAAACACATTTTAACATTAATATAACAGAATATCCTACAACTAAAAAAAGTTTAAGTTTCATTTATTATATTGTACACATAAACTCCATGCATAGCATTTTATGTATGCATTACATTTATAGCAAACAAACAACTGAATGAAATTTCAGTTCATTCAACACTTCTCACTGTTCCTCAGTTTCTTAGAAACATCAACTTAATTCCCACAGTAAAACATGTTTTCCAATTTTCTCCTAATTTTGTATCATCTTGCTAATAATATAAAAAGCAACATAATACAAATATTATAATATTAAATGCCTTGAATAGTTGTAAGAAAATTACCAGATCAAGACAAATTCAGAATGTATATTATTTTTTCTAATTGAATTTTTTTAAGTACATTATTTTGTTATCCAGGAAACTATTTTTAAATAAATCCTTTGGCTGGTACATAAAATTCCAAGAATTACTAAGAAATCAATGTTTTATATTTTTATTAATGTTATTCAACAGGAAAAAAAATCAGTAAATACATTCCTAATAATATTTCTTAAATTATAAAGTTAATTATTCTGATCAGGCATAAAGGAACACACTTTCTTGTTCTTCAAATAAAAAGGATCCAAGGTTTTCACACAGTTAAAAGCATAAAGGTCTTATATTTGATGTACATAAATAGCTGAAATATATTACACATTTTTTATTTACAATTTAATTAATATGCTCTATATGCTATGTATATTCACAAAGATGACCACAACCTGTCGGACATTGGCGTTTCTCTTTAAACCATTCTTGTAAATGTTGCAAATGACCACCATGAGCACAGCCTTGGCACCATACATAAACACCTCGGACAATTTGGTGGCTTGAGAAAAAGAAAGGGAGAGAAAAAAAATCAGTCAAAAATTTAATTATACTAAAAAAAAGAATTATGATTCACATTTTTCAATTCCATTTAGCAAATTTTCAGGCTAACAACTTTTTAATTTCTTTCATGATATGAGTTTTAATGGGATTGAAGTAGGAAATTTTGCTTCGCGAGGTCACAAATATGGCGAAGGAAAGATTAGTTCTTCACTCATAGCCCTAAATATATGAAAAAAAAAAACCTTTTCAACATCACTGAGGTAAAGTTTAATTTTTCAATAGTATTCACTTTTTGCAATTTTAGAATTTCACAATGTAAGAAGCTCTAGTAATTAAAAAAATATTCATATGAATATTCTTATTTTTGCTTTCAATTTAATACTTATATAAAATACTAGTAAAATTGGAAATATAAATTTAAAATGATTTTATATTTACATTTATAAACAAATTTTAAAAAACTAAGCAAAACTGTTTGCTTTATTTAAAACTGTTTTATACAAAAATTAGGAATGATAATTAGTGAGACTATATAATAGGGCATAAGAACTTATGTAAAACTGAAATGGTGTTAATTCAATTTGATACTTTTCTTCAATTCTGAAAAATAATTTTGTTTTAAAAGATATTTATGAAAGAACATTTATTAAAGAGTATATCTCACCATATAGAACAAACAGACATTTCTTTACAGTTGCTACAAAACCATCCAACTGAATTCATGAATTTGTTGCATTTAGCACATAATGAATGCACAGTTGTTGATTGCTGGTTCAAAGAGTTTATGGCAGGAAGACTGCTTAAAGCTATCACTTCATTTGCAATGTTCCATAATTTAAAACGACTCAGAAGCTCTGAAAATATAAACAAAATATTGAAGAAATTTATTTAATGTTTATACTATTTTTTAAATAGGAGTAATTAAACATTTATTTTTCTCTCAATTATTAAGAACTTTTAATTACAAAACAGTTGAAATGTTTATTATATAATTGTAATTAACTAAAAATCACATTTAATTACAAGACAAAAAAATTAAGTTTTAGAAACTTAATTATCATCTAAAAATAAAACAAGCATACATTTTATCCATTTTCACCATACATATCTAATTGGCTTTCAAAATAAAATTTTCATTTTTTTATAACACATAATTCAAAAATCTATTTTCGAATTTATGTTCCATAATTTGAGAATTTGATATAATACATTAACTGGAGATTACAGAAAATAATCATATTATTCTTCAAGTAATACAATTTTTTGCATCTTATATTTTAACCCTACAAATTACAAGAACTCATTCATAAGCAAGATTTTAAACTAAATTTCAGATGAAATATAATATTTTAGGTGTGAATATAATTTTAACTATGCTATAAAAAAATCTATACTATTTTAAATCTGAAAATTAAGCTCCAAAAAAACTTTTAATCAATTTGTGTAAAACTGGATACAGAATACATATGGATATAATTATTAAATATATTCAGAAATATCATGCTTAAATACTTTCAGAATATCTTTTATATAAACCTAAATAAATATTATAAATGTAATATTAGAGAGAGAAAAAATTATAATGCATGTGGAAAGTTACCTAGATATGAATGAAACCACTGTTCTTGTAAACTTTCTTTAATCACATATCTTACTTTCTCACCAAGAACAAGTAAAATGGATACAGACATCTGTACATCCCCCTATATAAATAAAATAAAAGCAATATCATACTGAGCAAATCAGTTAATAACATTTACAATAGTAATAATTTTTTAAAACAATGAATGCTGATCTTGCACCAGCATGCAATGTGACATAACTACTGAAGAGCCAATCGCATGCTGGTGTATGACATGAGGTGATGTTTCCAGCACCAGTCATGTACCAGCTTGTGTAAAGCAGCAACTCAATGTTTATTCTTCAGCGCAATCTGCATAGTATTTAAGGTAATGACAAGTAAAGAAGGTTAGAAACTAGTTGTAAATGTTGTTTCAAAATGATTTCTTCATTACTTATAGATCTGATTTTTTAATAATGTTGCATTTTAAAGCAATACAAGTGCTATTGGTGAAATTTTTGAACCAAAGTCAAGTGACAGGACGACACCTGAGCTGGCATCCCACTCTCCAGATTTCCATATTACAGCTAACATGAGGATTTTGAGCCATTATAAATTTAATGTGCATAAGCCCCTCTACACAATGGGTCTTCAGTTGCATTAGGTTTCGAACCTGCAACTTGATAAAGCCAGTCACGAGTTTTTGACCATGACCATGTCAATAAGATTGATAGTTTCCTTTTTCTGTAACCCAATTCTTTAAAGTAATACAAATAGAAATAGTTTCTTCCATAACAATCGAATTAAAAATTCCAACCAATGTTTGATTAGTAATTTGAGAACCATCAGTCACAATGCTGGTTATGAGTTCATGAAAATGATCACATGGACCCTTCATTACTTATTGAAAAAATAATCTTGTCACATGAATTGTACAGATAATAGTTTGTAGGGACTTCACATAAGAAAAATAATATAAGCCCCACTAATAGTTGATGAAACTGTAAATTTGGATGAGCCATTGGTCAAGAACCTGAGTGATTTTAACTATGGTAGTGATGAGGAATTCAATTGCCCTTTTTTGGAATTTATTCCACAGATGCTTGTGGTATTTAAAAAGAAGGAAAGTGATCGTACAAAAGGTAACATGTCAGCAGTATGATTCTGTTGTAGTAAGAAATATAACTTGGGAAAATGACTCCACAACTATGGAACAATTTTCTAAAAATTTGGATTTATTACAATCCAGTTAACTGATGCGTTCAAACCGCAGAAAAGAAGTAAAAATAAATAAATAATGCAAAAGTTGCTATTCCCCAGGAAATCTGACAATACTGCATATTTCTACAAAGTTAAGAATCTTGAGGCTATTGCTTAAGACTGTGAATATAGCATACAAAAACATTCAGGAAAATATAATTCATAAAAATATACTTACAACTTATAATAAATTTTGTTAGTCTGTAATACAGTTTAATACAAAAATACTACTATTACTATTTATTTTTTATTGATTATTTTTTAATACCAGTTGCTAGTGCATTATGAGGCATTTAGGAAGTAACTTTACCTCCAGTCATTATATGCCTGAACATAGTCAAAATAATCTAGGGGGCATGGGCTTCATAACTTAACAATACAAAAGATACACATAATCATCTTTTACTACCTTATTTCAATAATATTCAAAAACTTCTAGAAACAAGTTACTTCTACATAATGACATTAACTATCAATATAACCTCACATGACTGGTAGTCAATGAATTAAAAAGTATTTTCTGTGTAACATTTGTCTGTAATTCCAGTTTTGAAAAATACCTATCAACAGTTTATTATTTAGAAGCTATTAAAATGTAGGCTCCATTTAATTACTTGCAACCCAGTACAATGAATATTTGTTTTAATTTGCATATTAAAAAACACTGATCATAGCAAACTAATTTTACCTGTTCTGCATAAAACTGCAGGGCATCAGCAACATGATCAGAGAAATTCCAAGAGGGAAACTTTGGTGTATTGCATAAAGCCAACATCATACTTTGCTCTTCTTCCTCAGTACCACCATATTCACGATCTGAAATTTCTTCGGCTGCACAAAGAGGAGAATTTGGCATATTAGCTATTTCTGGAGGAGGTGAACCATCCCCTAAAGGATGACGCACATTGAAAGCTTCTCTTGGCAAAGTCCAATCTTCATCAGTAGGCATACTAGATAGATGAGAAAAATCCAACATTCGAAATAAATCTGCCTCACCATCTCCAAAATAGAAGTCACCCTGAACAAATTCACTTGCAAAATAAGTTATGGTGTTTTCGTGTTCAGTATTTCCAGAATCAGAGTCATCTTCAGGATTCTCCGTAGCACCCTTTTCACCAGCAACATGACTACCTCCACTTACATGGCGGCTGCCAGATTTGCTGCTATTATGATGGTTACGGTAAGATGTTCCGTTGTTTATACGTACTGAATGTTTCATCATGCTATCTTGAGAACTTTCCAGAACTGAAAAAGGAACTGCAAATAATAATAATATAAATAAATGAGCACATTTAAATAAATGGGTTAAAGTGTAGTATGGGGGGTGCCTTAGCAATGTCAATTTCTTTTGGCGACCAAAATCGATCGCCAAGCTACCTTATTTAGTGATAGGTGTCTACAAGCAGGAATGAATTCGTTATCTCACCATGATATCTATAAAAAAATCGCCAAATCCAAAGCCCTCCCCCTTAAAATACTACACTTTAGCCAATTAATGTAGAAAAAACAAACACCTAAAGAAACAAATTTTTTTAAATAAAATATTCTAACAATGGAATTACAAGAAAATTAAGTGCAAACATTTCTTCACTTCATTTGAGGAATAAAAATAAATCTAGTTAAAAATATTTTCCCCTTTAATTACCCCATACATTTGCTTTTATCAAAATTGACAATTTAACACATTTTTATTTAACTACATTAATAACTGAAATTTCAAAATATTTATCATCTAAAATAAAATCTAATTAAATTTCTAAAATTCTACTTATTCTACTACTTAAAAATATATATAACTTCAATTACCATATAATATATAAAGAAATGATTTTAAAAACTCGATATTTATATTTTTATCCTTTATATCAATCTAATAACAATTGACATATTTTTAATTGAATAAATCCACATAACATAAAAACAATGAATATAAAATTACCTTTGTCATCTGGTAATTTATCTTGAGCCATTATATGAGAATATTCTGACATAAGTATTGATCCTGACGTGTAAAGTAACTTTAAAATAAGCCAGGTTTGAGAAACCTGAGGACGGTTCAGTTGTGCGGCTACATTTGCATTATGCTCACAGAGATCAGGTAAAGATTTTCCATGTAATAAATATTTTTTTGCTGTTTCAACAAACCAATTCATGGATAAAAGCTAAAAAGAAAATATAAAAATCAAATCAATTTAAGTTGGTTTGCATATCTAAAACAATATAACTTTAATTTAAATGCCACAAGGCCTAATAACTTTGTTTATTTTTTCAATACATAATTAAAACTTCAATTTTCCCTCTATGCATGTTAGAATCAATATAGATGATTATGAAGGTATCATAGACATATGTAAAAATGACAAAACTATATATATATATATATACTATATATAAGTATATATATACACACAAAGGTTTATATTTCTTCATAAAAAAAATATAAATTACTTGAATTCCTTACTAAATCAGAAAAAGAAAAAAATAATACTTAAATTTCAAAATAATTTAGTCTATGGTTCTGCCTACAATTTTAAATACACTCAAAAGATTTTGCATACGAATTGATCTTTAATAAGCAATTTAATCTCTCTAGTGAACTTGCAATTTCTAAAAATATGAAATAATACTACAGTATAAGATTACACAAAACTCTGACCCCAGGAAATGAATTATTTTAATTGTGCATTAAAATTGCATTCAATCCATAGAGTCTTTTAGAAACCAATGACAGTAAATCCATAAAATTTAATAATGAACCATTCTCTTATGTTTAAATTTTAATTATCTTTATCATATACATGAACATTTGTTAAATATTTACTTTTAAGAAAGCTGAAGAAATGCAGAGTTCTTACATAAAAAGAGAATCAAGCTTATAAAATTATTCCTTGTAAAAATCACTTTATTTAAAAAAGACAGCTTAAAACTATTTCAAATAAAAAACTAACTTGGAGGTAAGCAGTAAAAAAAGGATAAAAAAAGAAGGATTTCTCATAAAAGAAAGATGCATACTGAATAACTGAACAGAATGAAATCCTTTTTACATACAATGTACCTCATTATAATGGGCACATTTTTTTTTTGCTTTTGTTTTTGTAAACTAATATTTTATTTCAACAAAAATTGTTTAACTTTAAAAAAATTCTTTTCAAAACCAATTTTTTAAAAGTATTTATATAGTCAGGAAAAAGAAGTATTTGTTTTAAAAACAAAAACTAATGGGTGGATCCTAGTCAAGCACACTGCTTGACGACAAAATCTTTGGCGCCAAAAATTTTGACGATAAAGTTTACAATATGGCAACCCTTCCGGATTGTCCAGTCCGGTGGCTAACATATGGCAACCCTAAAACCGGTCAAGCAAAAAAAAAATCGGGTGAAAAGTGGACATCGTCCATTTTCGCCCTTGACCCCCTGCTGCAACACGTCGATGCTCTTACTTTCTTCCCACGTGTTCATTTTTGGCTTGATTTTCCACGGTTGTTTTTGTAAAAATAAAATTGCTTTCGAAACCACAGGATTTTTTGTTTTGCTTGGAAAAATAAGGCTGTTTTTAGATTGGGTTATGAAAAAGGATTAATTCCCTCCAGATATGAGTGTCAAAAAGGGTATGCGTTTGGTTGAAAAAACATGGTTTTGAATGGCGTTGTCGATTGAAAGAGAATCCCTACTTTGTTTGCGGAGTGTAAGAAAAGGTATGTGGTTTAGTCATAGTAGATTGTATTTGTGTGATCTTGCGATTAACCAGGTATTGGTTTGGCAAGAATATGAATGAGTTTGTAGTGAATGATTTAAAAATTAAAAACACAGTGGTAAGTGATTTTTACAATTTTTAAAATGCTGTTTTTCCCTTATTTTACTGCCTTTTATCTCGTAGAAATTCTCTTTTTGCCCTTTTCTTTATTTTATGCTTTTGTGTAAATACATGTGTTTTCAGCGTCCCTGACCCTATTACGGAAACCCTGTTTTTTAGGATTTTTGAACAGGAGCTGAGACCGTGCCCCCACCTTTTCCTTCGTTTCCGGCCCTGACATCATTTCGGAAACCCCATTTTCTTAGGGTTTTTGACCACCAGCTGAGACCGTCAACCCCGAATTTTTTCGTTTTCTTCCATGACGTAATTTTTTTTGAAACAGGGTTATTGGCGCCATTTGGCGAAAAAAATGGCGCCAAAAACAGCAGTGTGCCAGACTAGGATTTTACCAAACTAATAATATTATAAAAAGCCAGTATAAACTAAAATAATGCATTAATAAGTATTTCTTTTTTCAATGAGCCAATAATCCCCTCTCTCTTGAATCCTATTCCAACACATTAACCAACATTAACATTTCATCATATAGCATTACTTTTTCTTACTATAAGTTTGATATTTTCATTTCTTATTGGAAAAATATAATAAAATTCTTTTATTTAGCAAACAGTGAAACATGTAAAAGGATGTAAAGATAAAATGATTGTAAATATTTAAGTATTTTAAGCTCAACACTACTAACTAAATTACAAATTAATTTTAACAAATTAAAATCAAATTTACAAATACCACTTAATTCAAAACATTCCAAATGGAATATATATATATATATATATATATATATATATATATATATATATATATATATATATATATACTTTTCTTCAATATTTCTTTTAGTATAAACATTTACACTTTGTACATTGAATAAATTTTAAGTGAATTATCCCTTAAAAATCTATTACAGAATTTGTACCTACCTCATGACCATTCTTTAAAATGGTTAGTGCACTCAATGATGACCTGAATCTTTCTTGTATACTTGATGCTTTCTTTCCAATTGGTAACAACCTTGAAGACTGATTTGGTCCTTTAATACTTATTGTAGAATCTTTGAAGATATTTTTGTTGTAAGCATAACCCATATCTCCATGTGGATTCAAATCAAGACCAACTGGGTTGGCTCGATCTGCAGGTCGTGATGCATCAGCAAATATATGCTGATACAGAGTGCAATCTTTACTGGTTGTAAGAAGAAGATGAGGAGTTCTCCATGCAAACCCTGTTGATGAATTAAAAACTAACATGGAACAAAATGTTAGATATTTGATATAAAATAAAATAGTAACATATCAGTTAAAAACTTATAAGAGCAAAATAATCTTAAGGATGTGAATTTTATTTTAACAGAAAAATATCCTTAAGTCATCAAAATATACGTAAATTTTAAAAACAAAACTTTGATGAAGCAATTTTATGTTTAAATGTATACAACTAACATTATCTCTGAAATATTAGGATATTTTTAACCATTCAATGTAATAAATTATTCAATCAACAGAGGAAAAAAAAAAGATTAGACACATATAAATAGAGGATGTTTAAATATTTTTAGAATTATTTTTGGGCTATTTCATTAATGTTCTATTTGTTAATCTTGTTTTTGGACTACAAGTCTACACACAACATGCTTTCTAAGATAAAAAGATCTTTTGCAAAATTTCTAGGAACATTGCTTTCTATTCCTTTTTACTACATTCCAGAGTCCATCAATTACAATGGTTTTTTCCCCTTAGACCAAAATCACCATATGAGAGATGACAGAATGTATAAATATGTTAAAAAGGGACATAAAGAACACTGGGGTTAGCTTTCATTTTTTAGAAGGAATCCAAGGGTAGCTTTCGAATCAGTGACTATATCTTGATGCAGTTTCACTCTTTGAATGCGAGTGAGAGAGTGAATATTAACGTTGCACTGTTCAGCTACATGAGGGCTTTTGGCGATGGACCACGTAATTTTGAACCATGATCGAGTGACGTGGATGACACCTGAGCTGGCACCCCCTCTTCTAACTACCACACTACACCAATGGGAGGACGTTTCAGCTCTTGACAGATTTAATGTGCATTGCTGCCCTACATGGTGAGTCTTTATTGATACTGGGCTCGAACTCATGACACGCCTGCCATGATCACATACCTTGACCACTGGGCTACCACAGCCCTTTTCACTCTTTGAAAGTAGAGGTAAATAGAATTTCTTCTATAAGTATTAAGTGGAAAACATTTTCTTGATAGTATAATGAACTCATTTTAAAACTATCTCACTGAATCTATTTTTAATTTTTCGCTGTAAAAGAAACCTGAGACAATTATATAAACTTTACTGAAACCTCATTAGCTTCCTTTGAAACAGATTTTTGAATCCTTTTTTTCGAGACAATTTCAATATTAAAAAGAGCTTTTGCTAAAATCATCTAGGAAAACTTATGTTTCATCAAAGGTAACAATGTATTTCTATTTATCCTTTGCTAAATAGTTTTCAAACAGGGTTTTACAAAAATATTTTGCATTGAGCTATATGCCTTGACAAAAGCTATAAATATGACTTTTTAGTTGATAGCAAAAATAGTAACTACGTTTTTTTATCCTTTTATAAGCTCTAAATCATGATTCATTTTGTTTACTATAGTTACAGAATTTGGAACATTTCCGCTATGATAACGTTTTTGTGTGTTATTAATTATTTCATATCAGAAGCATTTGAAATAGTATGTACTTTTTTCAAGTACTTATTTAGAGTTTTCTTTTAATGTAGAAATAATGACTAACTATTTTTTTCCCTTTCCATTACTTAATTTGTATCAAGAAATTTTTATGAATTTTTAGAAAATTTCACTTCAAAATTTTTCAGCAGTCATCCTGGAAAAAGAATACATTTACAATATCAAATGATAATTTTAATTTGAAATAATAAGCTGTTGCCAGAAAATTTATTATCCAAAATATCTGCATTTAAAATATTTTAATAAAATCACTAAAAATGCATAACATCCTCAGTGCTTATATGTGTATAATTTTTTTTGTCTGTCAGCATATTAAAAATATTAGATGATTTGAATAATTTCTTTCAATTTAATTTTAGAAGATACTTTTTCATAAAAATTATATTTAACTAAAAATAATGAGTCAATTAAAGGAACAGAATGTTCATATTATATTAATTTGCAATTTTATAAGTTATTTCTTTACAAGAAAAAGGAAGACAGCTTTAAAAAACAGCAATAACTTTTTGATAAATTGCATAATTTAATATAAAGTTCAAAATAATAATATTACATTCTGCTTATAAAATACAAACAGATGTTTTTTTTAAAAGACAAACTAATGCAACAACCTGTAACCATTGAAATAACAGTACTACAAGACATCAAATATATTCCATCTCTAACTGAAATCTTAAAAGAATTAATAAATCAGAAAATATATAGAAAAGAACAGAACAAGAAAAGATGCAGTCTAAAATAGAAAAAGATTGCATATATTAAAAAAAATTTTCAGCAAAAACAAAAATAACACTTAAAAAAATTCTTTTGATTCATCAAATGAATGAGAAAATCATATTTAAAAGTAGCAAACTATCAAATTTTGTTTCCTAACTAAAAATTGTATCTTTGCTATAACAGTTGAAATTTATTAAAAATGCAAAACTGTGTCAATGACTATTCAAACATTAGTATTTTTCAATATTTAATCCAATATAGACACAGTTATTGGATTTATATTTACTTAATATGCCAAAAATGCAGGTGTTTTAATCTCCATGATATGTATCATTTTTTTTACATATTTTTAATCTTTTACATAATTATTCTTAAGGCAAAATATCTTCCTATAAAAGTAATTTTGATTGTAAAAATTCTTTAAAATAATGCCTTTTTAAAGTATTTTATAAAAATTGCATGAAAAGGTAGAGCTTTAACAACATACATTGATAGATATTTTTTAAATAATATACTTAAAAAAAAGCAAAAAATAAATTCTAGAAAAATCAGTTACTTCAAATTAAACCTTGAAATCGATATAAAAAAAACCTTTACAACTTATTTCAAAGATTCAACTCTTTCTCAATTGCATCATGCATTTAATATTATTTAAGTTAGCAATAGAAAAGTGATGAAAGTAATTACCAATTTCCACCCAAGAAATACAGAAAATGTAAGACATGCATGTTAGTAGAAATTAAGTTTCTGCTTCCTTACACTATGAAGTCGACTAACTTTCTTAAAAGTTTCTGTAAAACATACACTATTTCTAGTATATAAAAACATAAACATCAATCATAAAATTAAAAAAAAATAATTTCACATCTATGATTATTCAATTTGCATCAACATTTTGACACACACACACAGTTGCAGTTGTACATCTTTTCGTAAATGTACAACACATTTGTCACATTTCATTTTTCTGCAATTATTTAAAATTTTTCAGAGTGAAGAAAAAAAATTAAAAAATATGACGTTAGTGAAACTATCAATAAGATTTAAAAAGAAAAATTAACCATTCAAATAAAAAAACTAACCATTGATCATTGGCGTAACTAGTTTTGAGAGGGCCCTATATCAAAATTTCTTGCACATCCTTTTTTGGGGCCCCATAATATATTAACAAATTTTTCCCCACATGTGTTGGGGTCCCTGTAGCTTGATTGATTGATTGAATATTAACGTCACACTGTTCAGCTACACGAGGGCTTTTGGCGACGGACCACGTAATTTTGAACCATGGTCAAGTGACGTGGACGACACCTGAGCTGGCACCCCCCTCTCCTAACTACCACACCACACCAACGGGAGGACGTTTCAGCTCTCAACAGATTTAACGTGCATCGTTGCCCTACACGGCGGGTCTTTAGTGGTACTGGGCTCGAACCCGTGACAAAGCAAGCCACGGTCCGATACCTATACCACTCGGCTACCGCGGCCACGGGGTCCCTGTAGCATGGGGACCCCATATCATTCATATGGCTGATACAGCGGAAGCTATGCCCCTGCCATTAATACAATTTAAAAAAAAACATTTTAAAAAATGATGCCAACTTTGATGTCGTTTAAACTGTCCAGACAATTTACAGTTATGACATTTATATCAGCCTTTATAAAATAGTAGAAATGGAAAAAAGTTATGAACCTTGTGGGAAATACATTACGATTTCTTAGTAATTCATTTATATAATTATTATAGTTGTGAAACATTTAAATATATCACAAAAACTGCAAACATTAAGCAAAGAAAATTAAACATGATAAATTCTAGAATTTTGTCAAGAACTGTATTATTTTATATTCCTAGGCAATTCATTTTACCCGGTTGTATTCTAGATTTTTAATGTTACTAAAATGTACAAAAGAGGATAATGATAAATACATTTTCAATAATTAATACTTTATACAAACTTCCTTTATTATTTTTTCTTACATATTACCCTTTTTCAGACAAAAATTAAGTCTTAGAAAGGACAGACAATTTAGTCTCTATTGTCTGCATTGACAGTGAAAAAATCCAAATTTGTTTTCCATCAAATTGGAATTAGATTGTACAAAAAAGTTTGACCTTGGATTTCTTTAGAATCTCGAGAAGAATCTTAATTTATAAAAATATCTGACATTTAATTTTCTTTCTGTGTTTATTACAGAACCAATGTGTTGATTTCAAAAATTTCTGAATCATTTAAGAAATTTCTATTTTTTCAATATTTAAAAGATAAATGTATAATTTTCAAGTCAATTATAAAAAAAAACAATTTCTAACCTGTGGCAACATCCTTATGCTCACAGAAAGATGCAAATGGTACATAAGGTCTTCTGACATCCCAGACATTGACTGTGAAGTCAACAACTAATGAGCTGCTTGCAATATGATGTTTTGTAGAGGGCCTCCATTTAACTCTAGAGACTGATGCAATGGTTTGTATACAATGCTCTAAAGTTTCTTTGAAACTAGTATCCCACACCTAAAAAAAAAATTCGAAAATAGTTTATATTCTTTTAAGCTTTCTATTAACCTACTTTTTTTTTACAATTTTAAATTCTGAAAATATTAAAAGAAATATTTATTAAACTGATAAAACTTCTGTAGAAAAACATCTTCAAAGTATTTATAATACTTTTTTTCCATTTGAATATAGCTCATAAATTTAAAAATTTAAAAGAAATTAGTTGCAACACACATGAATTGATGCGAAGCCCAGTGGCTGAGGCATGACGCTTCCACACCACAGGTCTGAGGTTCAAACCCCGGGCTGGACAAGGTCAACTCAGCCTTTCATCCCTTCAGTGGATCGATAAATGAGTACCAAGCTTGGTTGGGAACTTAACACTGGGGGTTTCGCGTCAGACTGACCACCTGATTGGAACATCGGCTCTTGCCCTCAGGGCCCAAGGTCACGCATAATGAGTTGGGCACAGTAGGCCTTGGCCTTCATGGGCTCTTGCGCCTCTGAGTTACGTTTATACATGAGTTGATAGCATAAACACACATTTTAAGAGACAACTACAGTTTCTTTAGCTATTGAAATTACAGAAATATACATGCTAGCAGTCAAGATATTCTCAAATACTAAATCTGTGTATACATTTTAAGATATTGAGATTCTTAGCTTACTTTTAACTAGAATTTATTTTAAATAGTAAAAAATAGTCGTTCCTTTATACATTTTCACAGTTTTGATAAGAAATTTTTTTTTTCTTACAAAATAAGAATTTCGGAATATTATTTCAATGTACTTATTTAAAAACTACAAAAATTCCTGAAGTCTCTCAGTTTTGAAGTTAAAATTACCTCAGTTTTATGTCTTCCAATTAATAACTTAATAAAAGAATAAATTAAATTTTCTCAGCAATATATTATAAAGCTTTAAATAAAGTATACTAAATTTAAAGCTTTGTGTAAAACTAACTGATACTGGCAAAAGTTTATCTCAAGCTAAAGAAATAAATCTTGAAAACTTTTACAAAAACAAATGAAAAGATTATTAGCTTATCAATACTTTAAAAGATTAATACTCAAGAAAGTTAATTTTTCATGCATATTCAAGAAAAGTTAGACACACGTTTAAATCACATTTTAAATACAGATAAATTAAAAAAAATAATAGCATGTAAAATTTTAAAACAGCTTTCATAATAGTTTTTATTTTTACCAAGGATAATATAAAGAAAAGTAAAAGTGGTAAAAGTAATCCTTTAAATTTTAAAATATAAATAAAGAGGAGAACATTTAAATATAAATTACAAAAGACACAATCAATTATCTGTTTTTATAATTTTCTCTGAACTTTTACCTAAGAAATTAGATGAACATACATAATCGCTCTGTTCTGTACACGTTTATAATTTCACACATTTATAATAATGTATTTATAATCTCACAGCAAATAATGAAGTTTATTTTTTCATCAAATGGAATGATACAATAACATTATAAAATAAATAAAAATTTTAAATATGAATGATAGCATAAGAATATTGGCCATACAACACCTTCACTCTATCTTAAATTTGACAACAATTTCAAAATCACAAATAGAAAACAGTATAATTTTTTAAAAGCTTAAAAGTTAAGAAAATTGATGCTGAGAGTGAAGAAAATTTCTGCTATATCTGAAAAAATATTTCTCTCTGAAATTTGAAAACTGGAAAAAATTTTATTGTATTTGCAAAACAACAAACAGTTCAGCAACATTTTAAAATGACATAGAGTAAAATAACACATGATTGACATTTTAAGCAAACTCTTAATGCACATAACTGACATTTTAAATTTTATAAAACAAAGTATAATTTTAAAATATTTAAAAAATATTACATTCCACTATATTACAATAAAATTGTTGAAAAAGAAATTTTGAAAAGAGAAAATTCTACTTAAGTATCAACTTGATTTATAAAAACTCATACACTAAGATAAATTTTAAGGCATGTATGCAAGAAAATAATTAATAATGTTTGTTTAATTAATAGTGTTTCTAATATTGAAAAATGAACTTTTCTAATGGTGCAACACAATCCAGATGCCTTCTTTCATTTCAGATTTTCCTAACACTCACCATATTTTTATCTAGACTTAGTTCCATAAATGTAAGAAAAAGAAGAATGGTTGAAAATAGAAAAAGATGGATACAACTTCCTGAGGAAGTATCCCTTGCGTTCATCAAAGACAGCAAACCTTACACAAGAAAGTAAAGATCACTCACATTCAAAGAAGATAAACATTTGAAGAGTTTTGTAATTATAGAAAAAACAAAACAGGTGCAAGTATAAAAAAATTAAATTAACGAAGGAAAATTTAAGCATTTATATATTAATTCATACTATGATTAATTCCCTTAAATTACAAATTTTTTAAATAAATTTATAACGTGAGTACTATAAATTATGCAACTTAATGGCTGTTGATTATGAGATATTTAATTAATAACCATTGCTGATATAATATAAGAATCATATAATTTTATAATGACGGTCAAAAGATCCTCTCTTTTAAAAAATTATATTCCAATTTGTTTAAAAATATTTTGAAAATCAAATTAACAGCATCAATAAACAAATTAATATTTAAAATTATGATTGTGTTATGTTGATCGGGGGGTTTGAGGATTTTATGCAAATCAGCCACAAAGTATAAGACAGTTCTTTAAGAGTAAATGAGAATTTATTATCATAAATCCAATCCTTTAAATACAGGATTTAACAGCAATATTCGCAGAATAAATCTCAGGTCTTCACACCTTCAAAAGCAATCAAACACAACTATCAGTGTTTAAAATACACGTATGTAAAAGATTATTCACAAGCACCGAGCTAATCGCTGGTTGAAACGAGACTAACTCATTGTGGTGAGCACCGTTCTATTTTTAGACCCGGCGGAAACTTCCAGAAAAATACACCTGCATCACAGAGCATGAAATTAGTGATTTCTCCACAAATTTCTAGAAGAATCCAGAGGGTCCCGAACTCGCCAACTTGATTGCCAAAAATGATGCCAACTTGGCTCTATTGCCACTATAACGTAAGGGACAGCGTGAATTGTGAATATTACAATTTTAATGTAAATTAAATATAATTTAGAGTAAGATAAAGGCATTACACATCCAAATACAAATTATTTACACTATTTTGTACAAAATTCGTAACAATACATTTCAAAATTGTTATTTTTAGATGATTTAAATTATCTTCGCAATAAAATAAAGCATTGGCAATTATTTAATTCACAATAAGAATGTTACAAAATTACAAAAACATACTTTTTATCAAAAAATTCAAATTTTAGTAGATCAATAATATGGCAAAAATATTTCTTCTTAGCACAAATCAAAATCCTGAAAATGTGCTTCCTTTTCCAATAGTTGAAAAATGTTTACTAAATTTTGGTTTAATGATGCAGAACTTCAATAGAAATTTAATTGAAATATATTTCTTATATTTATAATTACCTTAATAGTTTTATCTCTTCCTGCGGTTGCAAACACAAATTTATCTTCAGGATGCCAGTCACATGTAAATACTGGTCCACTATGAGCAGCAAATTGACGTTCAAATCTGTCAGTTCTTCGTAGATCCCACAGTTGGACATAACCATTCTCTTGGACAGCAGCAAATGTAAAATAATGATGGGGGCAAAACTGTACATCTCTAACACTTTCAGACAAACTTGGAAAGATTGAAAAGAAAAATACCAGGTTACACTTTTTTTACATCAAATAATTTATAGAAAAAAATTATAAATCTCACATGAATTTGATTACTTAAGAGCTATAACAGATAATATTTATGATAACTTATTCTTGAAGATAATTGTCACAGACTTCTGAAAATATGCTTTATTTTTTATAATTGAAAAGTTTAAGATAAGACTAGTAATTAAAATAACAGATAATGTTTTTAAAGGAAATTGTAAGCAATTAAAAGAAGACTTGAAACTTACATTTATATTAAATTTATTTTTCAACACTTAAATTTTATTAAATGAAACTTTCAAATGAATGGAAGGAAAATTTATCAAAAATGAGCAATTTTTTTGAAAGAAAAAGGATTCAATACACAACTGTAAAAATTTTATATAATAAGCAAATCTGTGAAAAATATGACAACTTCTTGTTGCGAATTAAAAACCCCCCAAATAATAGCTATAATAGAATAAATATAAATAATGTAGGTTAAAAATGTTTTAAAAGTAAGGAATGCTAATATTTACTACATCATAATTTTGTTAAAAAAATAAGATAAACAACAACAATAATAATGATAACAGAAAAGATACTATGGATAAAATAAAATGCATCAGGTTATATATATACTGAGAATAATTTGGATTATTTTACTATGAAGTGAAAAACTGTATACCACATCTTGAAAAACTAAAGAAACAATATCTGTTTCATGGTTAAAATATATATATATGTATAACTTTGAAGTTTTAATAGATACTCTTAAATATATGTGGATAATTCATATGCAATTTTTAAGTTACATTATTAATATAGAAAACTTGTACATTACTGTGACATGCATAAGACTCACTCTACTTGTTTAAATGATGCACAAAAAAATTAATAGATTGCTCATTTTTTTTAAAAAGATGATACCAACTGCAATACATGACAAAATTATTAAAAAGTCTTCAATAATAATTGAATTTTTATTTTTATTGAATCCATACTCTCTTAAACTTTCCATAAATAGATAACTAGAACAAAAAATAATTGTTGTGCCACATTTGTATTGTATTCTTATGGATGCAAAGGAAGGAGCATCGTCCAATTCGTTTGAAAAAAAAAAAACTTTTTGAAATTGAAAATTAAGGTTTCTCTTCTAGTACCAATATCAAATTACTATATCATACTTAGTTTTGCATTAAAATATATAAGTAACAATTTTTTTATATCAAATTTTATATTGGAGGTGATTTGTATATTTTTACAATAGTGAGTTAAAATTTAATCACAGGTTGTAGTATTAAGCAGTGCGTTTTGATTGTATAAGTTTAAGTTTCCCTAGTTGCTTCACTAAGATTTTTACTTAGCCCACATTAGGAGAAAAGACATATTTAGAAACATTTTGATTGAAAATGTAAAAATTACTACTTAAGATTGCTTAGCAAAAGGAGAAGGATTTACTACAGTTGAAAATTTTTTAATTTAAATGAATCAACTAGGAATGACATAAGGAATGAAGTCGTAATAAAAGAAATATATCATCCAAGAGAGAGAGAAAGAGAAACAGAAAGCTTTTACAATTTGGATTGAGGAGCCAACTCAAAGAAAATTCTTATGATGGGTAATCAAAATTAGGAAAATTTCTTAAGTTTTATAGGATAACAAAACAGTTAGAACAACAAATTTCTTTTCAGGTTACTAAAGAATTTTCAGCTAGAAAAGGACGATTAGCTGGCATTTTAAAAAGGAATATCAAGATAGAGAAAACTGCACCAGTAGGTGAATGAGCAGCTAAAAGAATTTCCACTGTAGAGAAAATTATCAAAAATAGAGGATGGTGAGGCAAGGCTATAATAGAAAAAACCCCAATAACACTTAGATCATAAACGATGAAACACAATAAATGGACATAAAGCAGGTAAATATCATGCTACATTACTTTACTACATCAGATCATATGTAGAAACCATTCAGTATAAATCGATCTCTTAGAGCAGGGATGCAAGACTCCCATTTGCGAGAGCCAATTAGGATATGCTGAAATTGGTGAAGGCTGCCATTACAACTAATGTTATAAAATCTTTGAGTGAAGCGCTACCATTCACATAATGACCATCCCAGACCATATCTTGTGCCTCCGTCTTAAACCATTAAGTTCTTAAAAGCAGAGATTCAAAACAATTGCTGGTGAAGATCAAAGGTGAAAAGTATAGTACAACCTGAATCAAAGGTGTTTTTATAATGTTCAACAGCTGCTTTGCATGAGAAGTGAAATACTATATGAAGGAAAAATCTAGATTTTAAAGTTTATCAAGTATTGAAAATGAATTAAGTCATCCTCAGTTAGAAATTCAAATTTTCATGTAATATTTCTTCAACCACATACAAACCAATTGCAACTTTTGTAAACGATATTACAAAGTATACCAACCAATTCATTTTGAGTAAATTAGAAAACAAACGAAAAACATGCGAATATTTTTCCATTTTTGATGTTTAATTGAAATGCATCTGCCTCAGCAAAAATTAAAACCAACTTTACCTGGAAAAGGATATGTTGAATATATTACCCAGCAATACAGCCATTCAAAAACCAGAACTATCAAATAAAATTAATATTTTTGCACTTGAAATTGGTAGGGATGGTTTTTAATATATCTAGGTATGATGGTTTAGTTGAATTACTTCTGAATGATATCTCAAGCAACAATGATATTAATCTGATCTTAAATGTTGTTGACAGTCCAGAAGGCAATAATGATAAGGATGGGATAATCAAGTTTACTGGAAAATTAATTTGTGGAAATCTTCAGCTTTACAGTAAATCAGTTTTTTTTGTAAATGATGACAATTCTGCATTTGCCTTTAAATTAAAAAATGAGCTACAGTATGTTCAATTCATTTTATTTCGTGAAATATATACACACAAAAATTAATTGGATCATCGCAAGTTATTGATTACACACTGTCAGAAAAAAATATACAGTATAAGAATAAAGTTTATGAAGATTCATTGCCTCAAGATCTGTCTCAATTTTAACAACAAAATCTGAACAAATATTTTTTTTTAATTAAAAAATAATCATTATTTTAAACACTTGAAATTTATATTTTTATATAATTCATCAAACAGTGCTAAAATTCTATTACGTGAAACTTTCTATTAAACTAAATGAAACTTTATCCATGAAAAGTTATAATTTTTGAAAGTAAAAGTATACAATACACACAACTATAAGAACAGTATAATATAAGCAAATCTGCAAAAAAAGTGACAACTTTTGTGATGCAAATTTAAGATAAAACAAAATGATAATTATATTAAAATAAATATAAATGATGCCGATTAAAAATATTTTGAAAATAAGGAACATTAATATTTTGTGCATTGTAATTTTGTTCAAAGTATAAGATAACACAAAATTAAAGATACTATTGCAGAAACAGTTCCTTCTGATAATGAAAGGAATTTTGGAGGAAGTATACAAACTGTGCAGACAATTATTAAAAAACATAACTTCTTATATATCACCTCTCAATAAAATAAATTTAAAATCAAATATAAATTTTTAAAAAATATTTTATATGTGAACCAACTTCTTTTAAATTTTTGAAGGAATTTATTAGACCCCCATAATTTTTGAAAATTGGCGGGGGGAGTTATACAGTTTTAGGTTTATTTTATTGTCTTGGTTTTCTGCAAATTAAAGTTACAAAGCATATCCTTTATATCTTAAAAGGTAATTGAAAGTTTTGGTTTCACAGTAAAGCTTACATTACAAAGTTTATTTCAAAAACATTCAAAATTTTACAAACTTGTAAAAATAAATTTTAAAAATTGAGAAATAGTACCTGTAAAATGTACTGGTTGCTTCTTTTTTCCTCAAATCAAACAACTTCATAGTGCCATCTTGAGAACCACTTAGTAGAAAATGTGGTTCACTTGTGTGAAAACACACTTTATTTACAGTTCTTTTGTGATCTTGGAATTTCATGTCTGCAAAACAACCAAGAGAAAAATTAAAAAATATAAAGAAGTCTGTCTCCAGTCACAAATATAAATTAAAAAATTCCTTGCAATTATTTAGAAAAAACACTTAGAACATTCAAAAGAGATGCCAATTTACAAATTAATATTCAATTAAAAATGCTTTTAAAATCATTGATTAATGCACATATGAAGGAATAAGAGATGCAAAATATTTCATAGTAGAAATACAAATTTCAAATGATAAATGCTTTCAATCACTTTTTAAAACAATTCAAATTAACTTTTCTTCAACAATCTTTTACCATGTTCTTTTATGTTCATGTGCATGAGCTTCAAATTTTATGAAATTACTAGCTAAAAAATATTTGGAAAATATCAAAACATCGTGAATTTTTATAAAATATAAAAATTCGATACCTAAACTATTGATGTTTTCAAAATTTAAATTGTGATTAAGAAACAATCTACAAATATAGTTGTATAATAATGTAAAAATCTTGCAAGCACTAAGTATATGCAACTAAAATCCACCTTGTTTATGAGATGAATTAAGATTCCATGTAACAACAGAGCCATTTGTAGCAGCAGTTGCGAGAACCGCATCTAAAATTAAAAGTTATAGAAATATAACATATACTTTCAAAGACTGGAAACATATAAGACTGGAAAATTATCAATATAAACATGCAAAACATTGTGGAATAAAACATACAAAGTTGTTATTTAATTGCATTTATTAAAAGAAATGAAAAATATATATTGCATAAGAAGTTAGAATGTGAATAGCAATATATTAATATAAAATACGCATTTTCCTTACTTTGTGGATTCTGTTCACTTCCATTTAAATAAAAATATATATACGTTTTTATAACTAGCATAGAATTTATATTATATAAAAGTAAATGGAATTAACTTTTATAGAAGATAAAATAAATCCTATAAAGTTAAAATCAGACACCTTTTAATAACTCAGAAATGCATCACTTAAAAAAAATCTTTCATAGGAATTGTGTAATAATGAAAAAATTTCTTAAAAGAAACAATTCCAAAGTTAACTCTAAAAAAACTTTAAATTTGCATAATCAAATACAATTTTACAACTCTCAGCAGGAAAACATGTTTCAAAGACATTTACAGTCATTGCAAAAATCTAACTAAATTTATAATTGAAATAAAAAATTACCATCTGTTGGGTTCCAAACCACATCTGCACAACTGTAGCTCAGATCTACATTTTTTCCAATACGAAGATTCAATTTTTCCATAAATCTAGTTGATTCCACATTGAAAATTTTAAATACTAGGGGGAAAGAAAAAAATTTCATTTTTCAATGTGAAATATTATTTATTTAAAACAAAACATCACAAATTTTTACTAAATAAATTCTAACTTTGCACACTTTTATGATTATATGTAGTATTTTATGAATAATAAAGTTTCATAATAGCAAAGTTGGAAAGGAAAAAATTCATTTCATTATTTAAAAAAAAAAAATTATAAATCAAGTTAAGATTTTCAATAAAATAAAACTATTTCAACTTTCAAAATAGAATCAATATTTAAATTTAATAAGGAAAATGCAAATAAAAAAAATCTTTATCAAATATAATATCATCAAAAGAATTATCATGCAAAATATTAAGGTTGTCCTTGTTTGTATTACTCTAATAATGATATAAACAAAAAATCATATTTAACTCAGTTCAATGAAAAAAACTTTTGACAAATAGTCTAAAAAACAATATTGATTTCGGTGCTTCAGTTAAAATGAATAATTATTTTTTCAGTAACAACTATATACCATAAAATCTTGCATATAACATGCACCTTTATAATTTCAAGCTGCATTTTTCAACTTTTAGTTATATTCACTTTTTATTTTACAAAGGAACCTGAAATGTGTGTGTGCAATGCTCTTGTGTTTTGAAGTCATTTGTTCATGGTATTATTCCAAGCTATCAAAAAAAAATATATGCTTCTGGAACTACAACCTTTTAAGTTCATTAGGTATGTCATTTCTTTTAAATAAACTGTAATCTAATCTACCTAGAAGTATAATTTTTTTAATGCTCATCTCTTTTTTTATTTTTGTAACTATGAGTTTTAAACTCAGTGTATAATGAGAACCTGTAAATTTTGATCTCACTTTTTGTGTTAGAAGTGATGTTGATGCAGATTTTACTGTTATACAAATATAAACATCAAATGTTTATTTTTTAAAATTAAAAGACATAATAAACTTAAATTTTTTCTAAACATTAATTTAGGATCAATAAAATGCTCATAAAGAAACACATGATTATAAATAAATAGAAATGAAAACAGGAAATCTTAAAAATAACATTATGAAATAAAGAGATAATGCAATCATTAACAGTAATGATAATATTACCATTTCTACCCGCAACAACAACTTGGGAGGCATCTTTATTGGTAGCAAGGGCATTTGCTGGACCTTCAAGTGTTACACAATGAGAAATTGGTTCAATAACAGGAACCTGCACTGGTGTTATAGTTTCCCTCATCTCTCTTAAAGAAAAATTGAAAGAGTAAATAAACTACTTTTATTTTAGCAGAAATTTGAGAAAATTTTTAATTTTTGACCTTTTTAATTACATTTTCCTTGATTAAATTGAAGAAAAAATTATGTACTGCAGTATCAACAATTTTATAACAAAATTATCCAGTAAAATCCTAGGAGAGCCCACACCCTTGGCGACAAACTGAAAAAAGCACCAAGCCAGAAAAGATGGCGCCAAGCGAAACCGACAATGGCGGCAAGGGAATATAGCGGGATAAGGTGAATACGTAATGAAAATATATGTAAACAATACAGAAATTAAACAATTAAGATAAAACATATAAAAACAGCACTTACTTTCTTACTGCTGATCTTTTCCGAGTGGAGGGTACAGCGTAACAACAGATTTTAAAAAAGCCTTAAAGATCTCGTCGCTAAGCGAATGATCGTGTGAGCGCCGCCATATTTATTCTGCGAGGTAATGGTCAAACATACATTCGGCCTGGCTAGTACGATTTCGAAGAAAGCGTTTTATTACTGATCGTTACATTTAGGACATTCATAACTCGAAGCAATCAATCCTTCCCTCATACATGATTCAATCAATTCTTTCTTACCTTTCGCATTCAACAAAGTAAAAAATTCTAAAGTATATTCCCTCACACACGCAGCCAGCCTGTAGCCCAACAACATAATGAAATTCGAAATGCGCGCCCACAAAATACGAAACTGCTAGAAATAGTTAGGGTTGCCATATGTAGTGTTTAAAAGTAGGGTTACCAAGATGGCGCAATTATCGCCAACCAAAGTAATTCGCGCCAAGGGTGTCGGCTCTTCTAGGAGTGAACCAAATTATCCGTACTTTTGTGTTTTCACAGCAATTGCCAACTCTATTAATAATTTGCCAAGTTGGCAACCCTGATTTCCTATGTGTCGTACATATTGAATTGGCTACCAGGTGCTTTGTTTCATATAGTGTCGCCACTGCGATGGGCCATGGGTAACCTAGTGGTTAGAGCATCAGACTCCAAATTGGAGAGCCTGAGTTTGATGCCACCAAATACCTTCTGAGTACATACGGAGTACTTGTATGTTAAATCAGTGGATCCGAAAGTCTTGTGGGCGGTCGAAGCAGAAATCACAGATGCAGGGGGCTGGAGAATATTTCCCTCTCCTCTAGTTCCATGCCTAAATTGTGGAGATAGGTAGTGTTGCTATCTATCATGTAGAAGTCTAATCCGTCTTAGGCTCTAGCAACTTTCATCCCTTCCCTTTGGGAAGGACATGAGAATAACAAAAATAGGTTGCGATATGTAAGTACCAAATTATCTAACAAATAATGAAGACATAATAATAATGAATTTGGTCAATACTTTTGAAATATAAAATGTATTCATCATTAACATGGAACATTTTACTAATATTTTATTTAACAGCAATAAGTGGATAAACTGAAACATAAATTTTTTATCCATAATTATGTTACATTAGAACATTTGACAATGATTTTATAGTCATATTTTCATGAAATTTAATTTCATAATCTAGGTAAATGAACCAAATATCAATAATTAAGAGAGGAAAATTTATTTTTCATCGTTTTTATCAATAAAAACTACCAAATATAAGTTCATAACATTTAATGATGGTACTTGCATACTATCACAACAGTGCCAACATTCAAGATAACTCTGCAAATTGGCAACTCCGATTTTGCATGTGTGGTACACGCTGAATTGGCAACCACGTGCTTTATTTCATATAATGTGGCCAATACAGTTGTGATAATATGCAAGTACTGCTACTTTTTTATTTATTTAAATAATTTAAAATGTTGAAAGTTTTTAGAGATGTAAAGAAACTTATTTAATGCAAGAATTTCAAAGGTGCAAGCTTGATATCCGGGGTAATAGCGCCAAGTTGTTGTTTATGTTCGCCAAGATGGGCGATAACATTACAATATGGTTACCTTGATATTTTTATCGTCTGTTGATTTAGTTGCCATGCGAATAACGTATATTAGAAATAACTTTTATTGGTTTTCCTGCGGTAAGCCTATTAATTTCAGATGATTTTAATTTATTCCTTTAAAAATTTAACCATTTTCAGAGTAATTGCTCTATTGTTTGCCTTTTCTGTTTTATTTTGTGCTATTTTTGAATATGGATATTTCTAAAATGAGTGAGTACTAGAATATTTTTTTCTTAAAAGAATAAGTGTTGTGCTTTTAAATATCGCTATAAATTGTTTATTTTATGTTTTAAAAATGCTTCCTTTTTACGTTTTTTGTTTGATGAAATTCGTTGAAGGAACTTGCAGTGCAAGTTTTATATTGCAAGCTTTCAGTACTTTTTAACTGATATTCTTAATTAATTTAACATATATTATGTAATTATTTTATTCATAATGTAAAACAAAAATGCAATTATTACTATGTGTAATAATCATATAATATTAGTTATTTATAATTGTTTCTTTTAATAAATATTTATAAATATTATTACATATTTTGTTATTTATTTTTAATTAATATTGTTAATTATTTATAATTATTGTTATTTCTTTATAATTATGTTATTCATAAATATTTTTCTTATTTATTTATAGCTATTATGTTATTTATTTATAATTATGTAATATGAGTAATCTTATGCATTATTTGTATTTTTTTACAATACGACGATTATTCTTTTGTATAATTACTATTAAATTATATTATATGATTATTATTTCTAATAACTGTTATTATAAGATTGTATAATACTAGATGAATATTTATATTATATTATATTGATATTCATTATTTATTGATTGATTTAAATCTCTTCCTACATCATTCAAAATACATTTCTTTAAAAATTATTATTGTGTATCATTAAATTACTGCTAGGCTGCCTTATTGGATTCTATTCCAGCAACAAGAAGCGCTGCTTGGCGTGATCTTTATGGCACCAAGCAATTTCAAAAGCAAATAAATAAATAAATTTAAAAAAAATTGGATTGTTAAGAAGTTATTAAGTACCCGAAGATGCTCAAATACATACTTTCTATTATGCCTCAGTTCAAGATGAATTTAACAATATTAATATGATTAAAAACACAAGATTTTTTTCAAATGAAATTATTGAACAAAATCAATTAAGCAAGTAATATGATAACTGGTATTTAAACTCTGTTATTCTATTTTATAAATTAAATGCTTGGGAAGAAAAATAAGTACACAAAACACATTCTTCTAACATGTGCAATGCTAAATAGTAATGCTGTTCCAATTAAACCAACATTGATATAAAAACGATCACTTTGAAAATTAGCTTGAAAATCTTACCATTTAATGGAATTGCTTTGATTTTTTAATTAACACGGTAATCTGAAGCAACACACGAAGACTATCTAAATTGCATTACTGCTATAGTGCAAAAATTTAATTATTTATTGCGACAGCATGCAAAATTTTTAGAAAAACGTTACATTTGAAAATAGCTAAGATAACATTTATCAAAATGACCAATATGTATTCAATTAGGTAATTGAGTTTTGACAACAAATGAAGTCACTCCTGCTCGGTACGAATTGTATAAAAATAAAAATCTAAAAACATTTCTAAAGGAGGTGTCGGATAAAAAACGAAAATTATTAAAATAAAAATTAAGAGTTGCTATATATATATACAGAACGAATAGAGGATATGATTGGAGGATGAAGAGAACCAAAGAATAAAAACTTCTATAATTAAGTAATTGATTGATAACGCACAAAAACGTTTCTGCTTTTTATGAATCAAATAAAGATTAAGAGAAAAAGAATAATAGAAAATAGTACCGAGATGGGTGTCAAAATAAAAACATCTGATTACTGATTATTCCTAATGTAAACATAGAGCAACAGCGGGAAACATTTACTTGTTTGATTGTATCAATGTATCTTGGTTTTGAAAAGACAGGCGTGCTTTGCTGGAAAATTTCTCAAATCTCGAACCTCAATGACGTATAATCAGCGAAATTTTTAATTTAGTTTTAAGTCATTTTTGAGCTAAATTGTGGAAAAAATAACACAATTTCAAGGAGTTATAAAATGAAAAATCACAATACAAACATTTTTTTCCGGCAAACTTTTTTAGGTACAGACTGAAAAAGAAATGGATGTTACAAAAAACATTGTTACATTGTTGTTCATCATTTTTAATTTTAAAAACAAGACTAGCATTTTCCCAATTGCAATGACTTTCTTTGAACTTTGTCAAATTATTATTATCTTTGAATAACACCTAACTAAACTAAACTCAGTTCATGAGTGGCTGCGGTAGCCTAGAGGTCAGAGTAACGGACTTGTGGCCGGCGTGTCATGAGTTCAAGCCAGTACCGCTGAAGACCCACCATGTAGGAAAGCGATGCATGTTAAATCTGTTGGGAGCTCAAACGTCCTCCCGTTGGTGTAGTGTAGAAGTTAGTAGAAGTGGTGCTAGCTCAGATGTCGTCCTTGTCACTCGACCATGGTTCAAAATTACGAGATCCGTCTCTAAAATCCCTCTAGTAGCTGAACAGTGTGCAGCGACCTTACAGCTCAACAAAACGACTCCAAAACTGAACTGAATTGATCTGTTATTCTTATAGCGTGCCTGTTTTTACCATGTGTTGTAGTTTTTGGAAGCTTACCTCTTAATTGCTCATTTAATCTTTTATCTTTAAAGTTAATAAATGTTTATTGTTATTTCATTCAACCGTGTTGTGTAGTGAAGAATGTCTAACCACGCAACGCGGGAGTGGTGACCCCTTTTGAACTTAAAAACACGTAAGCTATTCTGTTCTACTGGCGAATGCAATACAAATTCTTCTACTACGGATGATCAGTACGTAGCGAAAGATTTTTTTTCTCCTTCTCCTCAAGGCCACTTGAAGCATCTGCTCGGAAATTCGTTTCGCTTCCTGCTTATTCAACAATATGCCTAGTGAAACCGTTGAAGTCGCTCGTATTGCGTTGGGGCTGCCGCTGTTTTGGAAATCGAACGTTCGTCTATGGATTGCGCAATGCGACCATGCATTCACATTCAGTGGTATCTCCAGTGATGATACTAAGTATTCTGCTTTGGTTGCGAACCTGGATGCTGAAACTCTCTCCTACGTGTCGGACATTGTGTTAAGCCCTCCGAACAGTGACAAATATTACACTCTCTCGCAGCGGCTCATCACCCAATTTAGCGAATCGGAGACTCAGAAAATTAAGAAACTGCTTACTGACCTTCAGCTAGGAGATGAGAAGCCCAGCCACCTGTTGCGAAAAATGAAAGAGCTGTCTAATAGCCAACTCCAGAATGACTTTCTGCAAAGTTTGTGGCTTCAAAGAATGCCACCACATATCCATACTGTTTTGTCTGAATCCTCAGAGCCTTTGGATAAACTGGCTATCATCGCTGGTAAGGTTTCTGAGGTTGTTGGTTCATTCTCAACTATCTGTGCTGCCACAACTGTTCCTCCACCATCCCAGTCATCTTCATGCAGCGTTCAGCCAACCATGGACTCTCTCGCCAGGCAGATCCAAGAGCTGTCTCTACAAGTTGCTGAACTGACAAGAGAGCGCAATTCTTCTCGCCACCAACGATATAGTTCTGACCGCCGGAGATCACATTCACGCTTTAGGAGTGTCAATAGAGGAAGTGGCCGTTATAAAGAGCAGGCCCGCAAGTGTGTTTCCCCTTGTACATTTGTGCAAAAAAACGAGTAAGCTCTGTCATAGCTGGAATGGCAGAGCCCTCGCAACATACCAGCCGGTTATTTTTATTAGACCGCAAGTCTGGCCAGAAATTCCTCATAGACTCTGGAAGTGAAATCTGTGTCATCCCACCTTCTCCAACTATGAATAAATCACCTCAGTCTAACTTCTCCTTATTTGCTGCTAATAATACCAAAATTCCAGCCTATGGTATGGTTCGTAAAGAACTGAACCTAGGTCTGAGGCGACCTTTTATCTGGACTTTCATAATTGCTGATGTATCATCTCCTATAATTGGTGCTGATTTTCTAATGCACTTAAACCTTTTAATTGACCTTAAGAAAAAAAGATTGATGGATGTGGAAACTTCTCTTTTCACTCCTTGTGTTTTTTCAAATATTGTACACCCCTTAATCCTCACTGTAGATGCAAACATTAGTTTTAAAAACATCTTATCGGAATATCCAGACCTCAGCAACCCTTCTTTAATTTCCAAATCAGCATCACATGGCACAGTCCACCATATTATTACTACTGGCCCACCAGTCACTGCCAGGCCTAGAAGGCTACACCCTAAACTGTATGATGCAGTGAAGGTAGAATTTGAATTTCTTCTTGCTCAAGGCATTATTAGACCTTGCAAAAGTCCCTGGAGTTCTCCTCTTCATGTTGTGCCCAAATCTGACTCTACAGTTAGACCTGTTGGGGATTACAGGCAGCTGAATTCTGTTACTGAGTTAGACAGCTACCCCATGCCTTATTTGAATGACTTTGCTCATGTACTACATGGCAAGAGGATATTTTCCAAAATAGACATTTTTAAGGCATTCCACCAAATCCCTATAGCTGAGTGTGATATTCCTAAGACAGCTGTAACAACTCCATGGGATCTTTACGAATATACCCATTTGTGTTTTGGCCTTGTGAATGCACCACAAACCTTTATGCGATTCATGCATGAAATACTAAGAGGACTTTCTTTTTGTTTTGTCTACTTGGATGATATTTTGTGTTACTCAGAAAATGCTGAGGAGCATCGTTCTCACTTAAGAACTATATTCCAAAGACTGAGCTCATATGGTTTAAAACTAAATATCTCTAAATGTGTATTTGGTGTGACTGAACTCATTTTCCTTGGCCACCTTATCACTCCTGATGGCATTAAGCCATTACCTGACAAAGTTCAAGCAGTTCTTAATTACAAACAACCAGAGACTGTTGGCTCTCTGAGAAAATTTTTAGGACTGTTAAATTTAATAGACGTTTCTTGCCCAAAGCAGCTGAACAACAGTATCTTTTAAGTGCATTTTTAAAAGGTTCTAAAGGTAAGAAGGACCCAAAGCCTTTAAACTGGTCTTCTGAGGCAATTACAGCATTTCAGAGGTGTAAACAAGCTCTTGCTGATGCTGCACTTCTCGCTCATCCTTCACCTTCTGCCCCGCTTGCTCTTCATGTGGACGCCTCTGATTATGGCATAGGAGGTGCACTTCATCAAGTTGTGGACTCTGAGCTACAGCCATTGGCTTTCTTTTCCAGAAAACTTACTTCATCTGAAAAGTCTTACAGTGCCTACGACCATGAACTCCTTGCTATCTACTCGGCTATCCGACACTTTCGGTATATGCTGGAAGCTAGAGATTTCACAGTGTTTACTGACCACAAGCCCCTCACTTATGCTTTTAGGCAAAAAAGTGACAAGTGTTCTCCACGGCAGATCCGTCAGCTGGATTTCATCTCTCAGTTCACCACAAATATTGTACACATTCCAGGATCTGACAAT
The DNA here is from genome assembly GCA_019973935.1 of Trichonephila clavipes. Lineage (NCBI taxonomy): Eukaryota > Metazoa > Arthropoda > Arachnida > Araneae > Nephilidae > Trichonephila > Trichonephila clavipes. Next base: position 34,292 of record BMAU01020542.1, on the reverse strand, counting down.
AGTGCTGCTGATGTTCTCTCTCGTGTTTCTGCAATCACCTTCCCAAGTCAAATCGACTATGACTGTATTGCTGAGACACAACAGACTGATCAGGAGCTTCACACCCTAATAGCATCTGGAACTTCCTTGAAACTCAAAAAGGTAACTTTTCCCAATTCGTCTACTGAAATTATGTGTGATCTATCAACGGGCACAGCCAGACCCTACATCCCAAAACAGCATCGCCAAGATGTTTTCTCTGCTATGCATAATTTATCCCATCCTGGCATACGTCGATCAGTGCATTTGATGAAGCAGCGTTTTGTTTGGCCATCAATCTCATCAGATGTAGCTAAGTGGGCAAGACACTGCCAAGCTTGCCAAAAATCCAAAATTCATCGTCATACTAGATCACCTCTTTCATCATTTCAAGAACCTTCCCAACGTTTTGATCATGTTCATCTGGATCTCACTGGACCTCTACCTCCATCAAATGGCTACACCTATTGCCTGACAATGATTGACCGTTTTTCGAAATGGCCAGAGGCCCAACCTCTCAAAGACATAACTGCCGAGGCCTTCTTTTCCTCTTGGGTGTCCCGCTTTGGAACTCCTGCAATTCTCACAACCGACAGGGGCAGGCAGTTTGAGTCCTCGCTCTTCAAAACTCTTAGCAAACTACTTGGTGTTCAGAAGTGTCGTACAACTGGATACCACCCTCAAGCTAATGGGATGATCGAAGAATTGCACCGCCCATTGAAAAGTGCAATCAAGTGCCATGCTACTGAGCGTTGGACAGAAGTACTCCCTATCATCTTACTTGGTCTACGAGCTTCTCTTAAAGAAGATATTCTGTGTACCCCAGCTGAATTAGTTTTTGGGACCACTATTCGACTGCCAGGGGAGATATTTGACTCTTCCAAGCCAGATGATGATGTTGTGAATTTTGTTTGGAAACTCAAGTCTCACATGCAATCAGTTCACCCTAAATCACCAAAACACCATGGCAAACGTCCAGTTTTTATCCATCCAGGACTGTTGGAAGCAACACATGTTTTTCTTCGTCGAGACATGTTACGTCGTCCACTTCAACAACCTTATGATGGCCCTTTCAAAGTCTTACAAAGGAAGGATAAAGTGTTTTTCCTTGACATCAATGGTAAACGGGTATCTGTATCTATTGATAGGTGCAAACCTGCCTTCTTTCTTATTACTGAGGACTTGCAACTACCTCAAACCAATAATGAAGCACCTACTACTGTGGAACCTAATGCAACAGCTCCAACACCTGCTACAGTGGAACATGATCCAACAGCTTCAACGCCTACCCAGCCATCTACACGTTCTGGTCACAAAGTTCATCTTCCAACTAGGTATCGTTGACACTGGAAGGGGAGTATGCAGCGACCTTACAGCTCAACAAAACGACTCCAAAACTGAACTGAATTGATCTGTTATTCTTGTAGCGTGCCTGTTTTTACCATGTGTTGTAGTTTTTGGAAGCTTACCTCTTAATTGCTCATTTAATCTTTTATCTTTAAAGTTAATAAATGTTTATTGTTATTTCATTCAACCGTGTTGTAGTGAAGAATGTCTAACCACGCAACGCGGCAAGTGTGACATTTATATTTACTCACTCCGTCACAACAGCCCACGAGGGCTAAGGCCTACTGTGCCCATCTCAGTTTTTGTAAACTTAGACATTGAGGTGCATACGCGGATATTCCGGACAGATGGTCAGTCTGCTGCAAACACCATATTTCCCTCACAAATTTGAGAATAGTAATTCAAAACTGAAATATAGCAAAAATTATATTATGATAATAGAGAAAATACTTTTTCTTTCTATAAAAAGATGTCTTCACAGAAAAGGGGCTGAAAAGAAATTGAAGCATTTCTTAGTTCCTTAAACAGAGTACCAATTTGGTTGAATTCAATGGTGATAGGCAGCCTTTTGGACTATCAAGTATGATCTAAATGAATTTAATCGTTCATGATCTTATTAGATATAAATAAATATAAAATTACTAAGCGAAAAATATTTACAGCAAACTTCTACATGTCTAGCCTCTATAGAGGAAGTATAGAAATATACAAGAGATAACACGTCTTTCCAACTGTCAAATGATAGCTAATTTTAAATGATTTGTATAAACACGAGAATAATAGCAAACAGTTGGCCTAAGTAGAAAATAATACTTTAAATTTCTCCAATTTGAAAGTGAATTTAAAAAAATACACGGCATTGTTTAACAGAAATTGTACATAGAGTTATAAATCCTAAGAAGCGATAGCAAGCGGTTTACTACAACTTTCCTCCTTAACTATTTTGTGAATTTTGAATTTAACGCAATACATTAATTAAAAAAATTCCAACTTTAATTCAATCAAAGCTGATTTTGAGTCTATTTAGTTGATTCTTCGGTCACTAATAAATGAAGTTGGTGAAATCCTCTAAGTTGATTGCTTTTGAATCATAAAAAACGTGAGTATGAATCATTGCATCAAGAACCATTTTGTCGGTCTTATTATAATGCATAACTCCTTCTGGATGAACTTTACAGGAGAAAAAGTAAAAACTGTTTATTTTTACTGTGCATGGAAATTATTTCATTGCAGAATCTGGTAGTAAAAATGATCAAGGAATTAAATTTTACAATTTTTATTTGGATTTTTTGGTTTCAAAAGATTCTACTAAATACCATTAAAAGTATTTCTATATTTTATGGAGTTACGTATTTTGATAATTAGGTCGAAGTTTTGCAAAGTTGACTGAAGGGAAAAACAACATTCTAAGTTTGAATTACTTTTATTTTCCAGATATTTTAAAATTTTTCAAGTAACTTAATTTTTTTGTGAGAAGAATATATGTTATGAACTGCAATACTGCTACAGTCGGACCCCTATTTCACGAATCTTTCTTTTCCCTGATTAAAATGGAGATAAAAACCACTATTTAATGAATAATAAACCCCGATTTAACGAATAATTTGAACAACCGTAAACATTTTTTTTGTTAGGTTTAATTAGGGAAAAAAGAACAACCGGGATTTTGTTTTAAATGACATCCTTTTAACCCGACATAGAAAGATTTTTCTTGCAAATAGGAAATTTTGACAATGAAAAGGGTAACCCATTATTAGAATTTACAGGTGTAGATAAATCTTCAGGGTAACTTACCACATGAGTTTTGAATATATCACTGGAAATTCCTCTATTTCATCCCACAACACAATGTAGTAAATATTTTAAGAGATTTTACCATTTGCTTTCTTTCTTGAGATAGGTGAGATTTATTACAAGTACAGTTTTACAGAAAATTATGTTTTTGAAAATTTATGAGGCTTGACAGATTGTCAGAAACTAATACTCAGCGGTTTTTATGCAGAAATTAATAATGAAACACTATAAAATAACTGTTACATATTTTCCAGTGGCGTAACGGAGAACATTTGCCCCCTGAAAAGTCAGGTTTTAGCCCTCCAAGTTGGATTTTACAAAGGGTAGGTGCTTCGTGGAAATCAGGCCTTGGGCTCCCTAGGCGAACCCTGCCCCTTCCCCCCCGCGATGCAGGGGTTGCGGGGATGTACGTGACGCCACTGACATTTTCTAATGGTTTGCATTATTTGGAATCTGCGAAAACATATCTCCTACACAGTAGTTTCTTCTCAGCATAAAGTCGAGAAAGAATTATTTCGAATTAGAATTCTAAAAGATTGCCAAACATCATTAGTCAATATTTTAAATTTCCAAATAACTAGTGTTTGATAGTTTAGTAATGGTATTTTTAGTTGTTGAATAAAAAGTATGTAGTTTCTAACTGTGGATATTTTTTCTGTAGTTGCTTATTATAGAATTTCCAAAAGATAAGTGAAATAGATGGTATTTTTTGGATCACGATATAACGAATAATCCCAAGTTAACGAATAAAATGTTCGATCCTGATGAATTCATTACATCGGAGTCCGACTGTATTTGGAAAAATCTAATGCTTATTTTTCGTTTATTTAATTATTTGTCGTTTATAATTTTTTTGAGGCTGAATCTAAACTGTGAAAAATAACTTAATTTTCGAAATAATTTATCTTACGGACTTATGGTACCGGGAAACTTTTTCATCAATGGATAGATTGATTTTGTATTAACGTCGTGCTTTGGAGCTGCTCGTTGGGGACGGATCTGGTAATTTTAAACCTCGGTTAAGTGATAAGAAAGTCACCTGAGCTGGTATCTGACTTTCCAATTTTTTCATGGATATTGTCTATGAGTCCATTAAAAAATTAAATATGCATGTACTGATGAATTATAAAGATGAAATGCCAATCACACACAAAAAAATATTATTTAAAAACGTAATAAAAACATTTACCCACATTTATTATCTAAACAAAGAGTGCACGGCTCTATCACACACACTAACCAATCCTCAATCTTTGGTCCTTAAAACATTTTATTAGAACGCTGCCTCTGAAAAACAGACACACAGCATGTACAATTAAGTCTACACAACGCACCCAACCCACACGGTTGGTGGCACGTAAACACAAACTGAGGTGGGCACACACACAAAATAAACAAATTATTCAAACAATAGTTTAGGTATCGTTCACGCACGCACGCAATTACGCACGCACACAACTTTGCAGACAGCAAACACGCACACACTTAGAACTTGAAGGGGCCTGAAGAGAATATATTTTCTCAAAATAATATTTAAATTAGATCAAACTATGTTATAGAAAGCCAACTTATATGAAGTCAAACTTAAACTAGAAAGTATTTTCGTATTGCCCCCATTTATTAAAATTAAAAAGATCAACATGTTATATCCACTAGTTTTTAATTAAAAAAAAATTCTAATCTAGTTTTTTAACATAGTTTACTTATTAATAATATTAATTAGTGATCCAAGCGTCACCTATCCTTGCATTATATTTAGTAACTGGGATAGGTGCTTATCTTTTTTCACACAAATTGTAAAAGTCTAGGTCTATTGAGATTAAATGCAATCGCATTTCATATTCTACGTTTCATTTGTTTTAATATTTTATTTTTGTAGCGTTGAGAGTATTTTTCACCTAAATGCATTGTTTTGAATGGCATAAAAATGTTTATAGCTGTGTAAAAAATCCCGTGAATTTGCTTGAATTTGCAACCAAAAATTAGGGGAGCTATTCTTGCTAATAAATTTAGATTTTAACACCGAATCTATTGATATGTTTTCTCTCCTTCGGGGTTACAGGTCTTTTTCCTACAAATGCAGTAGGGTACATTTTCCATTAGAAAACTATGTAGTTTTGCAAGACATTGTGCTAATTAAAGAGTATAAAATTATCTTGTGGAATCGGAGATAGTAATAAACAATAGAATATTCATAATATAGTTGGAAGTACATATATAAAGATAAAACGTTTTAATATTATTTTATTATAATAAAAGTGTAAAAAGACTGTTGCAAAATAAAGTTATTACATATAAATAAAATTTCAGTTTTAATGAATAGGATGAGCTTTAGATACTTGTAACTATATAAACTTCGTAGAGAACGTGAATCCACATTTTATATACATATTTATTTCTTCTCCATTTTTTTACTGTGACTGGTGGAACCCCTAGGTTTGTTTTGTGGAACACAGTTAGAAGACCACTGCCCTAGAGCAACAGCTGCCAAATTTTTTCTAATCGAGTGACCCTTTTTTAAAAAAATAATCTTCTCCATAGACCCTCCATTCCCATATTTTTCTGTATAATATATACAGCATATAATATAATCATAACACTAATAGTTTTAGAAAAAAATACCCTTAAAGATAACAGTATAAAAGTAAGAATACTAACGGCAAATTTGAAAAATAAATAAAAAGTGGCTCATTAGATGTAGGTTTTATTATTAATACTGTAACATTCTGCGTTACACGTGTCCGTTTTACATTACATTCCACCTTCCTGGGCAAATCAATATTATTCATGTATCTGTACATATTATTACAGCGGATATTATTATGTAACAGTTAAACAAAATTTTAAATAAAAAAAAATTGTAAACAACGATCAGTAGATCACTAAAATATTATAGATTCTTTTTAAGCTTCTATAAACTCCCAAGGGGGAGCCGCGTTGAAAGTCCTTGCTTCAGCGATACTCAACCTGCGGCCCACCGCACCTTTTTGAGGGGTCCGGCCATGACCCGTTGCCCTAACGAAATTAATTATTTAAGAACAATGTTATAAATAGTTAGCGAAAAATTCTGTCAATCAGGCAATCCCATACATCAATTTTGCTATCGATGTGTGGCTGTGATAGGAACTGCAGGATAACTTTTTCTCTTTTTTCAATTCCTACTATTAGCTCGCCCTCTCTATATATTTATCCTCCTGGAATTTTCAATCGTTAATAAAACACATTTTAAAGTGCTTAATTAAGCTGAAATTTTACATACATGATTATTTTGGATGACAACACATTAATTTAATTATAATTAATAAAAATTGATTAAAATTAATTATTCAAAGAATTACAAATACAACCATATTGGCATCCCTTTTGGCGACTTAGCGACCATTTTGGTGACTTGTGCCAAAACTTGAAAATTTTTTTTCTCACATTTTAAAGGGCTCATGGGAGCTAAAATTTTCTGTACACTATTGTTTTGGGTAAAAATACGATAATTTCATTATAATTAATTAAAATTAATCGATTGAAACTAATTATTTAAAGAATTACTGATACAGCCACGTTGGCTTCCTTTTTAGCCACTTGGGTCAAAACTTTAAAAGATTTTTTTTTCTCACGTTTTAAAGCATTCAGTCGAACTGAAATTTTATATACACGATTGTTTTGGATGACAATACGTTACTTTAATGGTAATTAATGAAAGTTAATTACCAATTAATGTTGTGATTCTGTTATATGTATATACATATTTATATTAATTGTAACTACGTAATAAAAAGAGCTAAAATAAAATTTTTCTATGTTGATCTAAGTAGGAATGATTTGCATTTTTTTTATATTACTTGTAATTGTAACGGCCAGGTTAACAAATAACAGTGGAATAACGACCATTTTATGGGTGAAACTAATTTTTAATTAACCCTCATGTCTTTCAAGCGAAAAATATCTAAAGACTATAGTTATTTCCAGACGATTGGGAGAGACACCAGACGATTGGAGCGTATTAATACATTGTAACATTGGGTGACTTCCGACTGTTGTCAGTTGAACAATTAGTTGTTAAACTAATATGACTATTCAATTTAATTAAGAAGTTGGAAATGTTCGAAAGGCCTTTGATAGATATAAAAAAATCCTAGTAAATTCTTTAAAATATTTCAGTAAATAACTTCGTAATATTAATTACCATTATAAAATCCCAAATCATATAATAATTATAATCAATATAGAATACATAAATACATATAAATATTTAGATGTAAACATAGATATTAAAGACATGCTACTTTTTAGATCTTTTAAATTTACCTTTAAGTCATATTATCCTTAAACATGCAATATTAAATAATAAAGTTGTGTGTGGTCAATGATATTAAATTTAAATTAAATTATATTTTATGAAAGTGTGTTGAAATTTTTATCAAACATTCAATTGAATAATTTTCTGGTTAATATATTAATGTTGTAGAAAATATGGTCGAGATTTTATTTTATATTTTTCCGAAAATTGACACATCCCTTTCAGTGAAATGCACTCAATAATAAGCTCAATTTCATTTAAAAAAGGATTTACTCCTCAACACCAGTGTTTTTAACATCTTAAAGAAATTACAAAAGTAAGTAGAATTGGAACAAATATACTTTCTATTACTAATTTTTTCCATTACACTTACTATGCTATCTTAAATTGTTTCTTGTTCAGAAGTAATTAGTTGTACGAAAAGACAAAATCAATTTGAGTATAAAAAATTAATAGATAATACATTCAGATGGCATGACTTTACATAGTAAAATACACGATGAAGAAGCAGCTTATAACTTACCTGATTATATCCATTTTTTTCTTGTGCAATTTATTCGTGTAGTTCCGTATTCATCCCCGTACTTTACACTTCTTATCAGACAGTATCCTAAAATTGGTTTTATCACGTAAAGTATTGCCGCTGTATTTTGGTGTGATTAAATAAGTAAATACAAGTAATTAAAACGGCAGCTTTATTTAATTCTGAAATTATTTTGAAAAAAAATCTTTTGAATATTTTTGTTAAGATAATCCTATTTGAATGTAATAGTAATTAGAATACTTTTTTGTAAATGTGCAATTCTCCACAAATTTAATTTGTAATACCTTGTACGAATAGTAATATTTTTCTTTTTGATGGAAAAGAACAGTTTTTTTCACAGATCGATTCTGGATATCACATAGTATAGATAACAGAAAAATATCAATAATTGTTTTGAAAAATATAAAACGATACTTTTAGAAACGAATACGTTTTCTTGTTCCTGTTGTATTCTTGTAAAAATTTTTGATACCACAAATATTTCTCTTCGTGTCAATGTCTTAAAAAATATTACTGAATTTCGGATTAAAAAATTGAATTTGTTTTTAATTGGTAACTTAGTAAATAGATTCTAAAAAATTTTCACAATGGGTTTCTGATCCTAGAAACACGAAAAAGGATTACTCTGTAGATTTGTTTATTATTGCTAGTTAAAAACTGACAGCTAAAAAAATAATTTTTTATTACTTTCTGTTTCACTAATTGAATACTTGAATTAATGTATACTTTTATAAATATTCACCAAATTTTTCTCTACAACGAAAACATTTTTTTTTCGGAAAAATGTTCACAAAAAATACAGAAGCTCCTATAATTCGCTTTGTACCATTAAAAATATCTCTAAATCATTTTCTTTATTCAAATAACCCAACGATCGTATGCGTTGTGTTGTTGACTTCAACAGTGTTATTCATCAAACTTAAATGGTTAACAGACATGTCCTTGACAGCAGATGTTAGCACACACACACAAATCATTTCTCCCTCTATATTTCCTTTGATCAGTCGCCATTATTTCAACTATTTCGTAAATAACAACATTCGTTTTTCTACATTTGTGAAAACGAGTGAAGATATTTTAGCTCGTGAGCGGGTTCAAAGCTTATATAAGATTTTAAATCATTTTAAATTCGTAATCGTAAAGACACAAAATATAAACTGATAACGTTTTCGATTATTTCACATGATTTATTAACTTCGAAAGTACTGTAAGTATACCTTTTCCTTTATTTTTTTAAAAATAAATATAGATAGTTATGTTTTATTTTTAAAGGAATTTAAAAGTTACTTAAATTTTCTTTAAATAAGTATACCGTCGGCCTAATTATTAGAATGCGTAACTCTTTCTGGGGTGCTAATTTGATATAGGAGTGCTAAGTGCCAAGTTGTTTATGTTCGCCAAGATGGGCGATAACATTATAATATGGTTACAATGGTTTTTTATATGTCGTGTGGTAATGTGGTTGCCATGGGGATACCGTATATGTTTCCAAACAGCGCTAGGCGAGTAGCACTCCTATATCAAATTAAACTCCTTTGTGGAGTTACACCTTCTGATAATTAGGTCAACGACATAATGGAAACAAAGAATTAAGAATACATTCACGTGTATATAATTGGTTGGGGAGTTTAATCCCTGCATAGACCAACATATCTTTAACTTTTACCATAGAAATTATCCGTCAGGGCTTTAGTCTGTGTGTTTTTTATACTTTAACCCTCTCCCCATAAGATAGGTCTGCATACGCCACTGATTTTAACCCAAAACCCTATATTAAAACCTAAGAAAAATTACAAGAAACAAAACAGAATTTAAAAGATAATAGGATAACTTTTGTGTACTCCCACCACTACAGTTTTCATAGTTTTAATTGCGATGTTTTTATATTACAGAGGCTGTTCCTTTTTTTTTTTTGTATTATCGTATTTCAAGAGTGTGCATATTGTGTAAAGAGCATTTAGATAATTCGGTCTTAAGCTGAATTCTTTGGTAACAAATTTGGAATTTTGCATGCTAAGTTTTTTTTTTTAAAAAAACAATGTTCACTTTTCTCTCTAGCTCACACAGTAAAGTTTTTTTCTCTGGAGCATATTTTCAAAGATTTCTATTTTTTTCACCCTTAACATACATATTTCATATATATATCTATTAATTTAAAAATTATTTTTTTTTACAATATCTTTCTAATAATTATAAATATCTCTAGAAAATTGAATTTTTAAAAAGAAATAAAAAATTATTTTAACTTGATATAAATATAAGAACTTATCTTCTAAATCAGAGATTCTCAAATTGATCTTCAAGAGTATGTGAACGATTGCTAGATGGTGCGTGATCTTCCCTTGAAAATATATTGAAATATTACTTCAAATGGATAACTTTGATGAAAAATTGTTCCAAAAACAGAATAATTGTCGGTAAAAACCATGCTAGTTTTTGATGTCAATTCAAACATTCATATTTTTAGAATCAATTATTTAAATGGTCCTTCAGTTTCAAATCAGAAAGATAGCTATCAATCTGTTATAAATTTTGTGGAGAGTAATATCACACACACACACACACACACACACACACACACACACACACACACACACACACACACACACACACACACACACACACACACACACACACACACACACACACACACACACACACACACACACACACACACACACACACACACACACACACACACACACACACACACACACACACACACACACACACACACACACACACACACACACACACACACACACACACACACACACACACACACACACACACACACACACACACACACACACACGCACGCACGCACGCAAAAAATCTGTTAGAATAGCAGTTATACTTATAAGGTACAAATGTTGCCATATGTAGATTATTTTTAGCATGCCGAGAATTTTAATATTTAAATAGAAATATATTCTATAAAAATTTACTTTTTTTCGAAGTAAAATAAATAAATAAATGGATTGCACCATTAAATAACATCATTTGGAAAGACACACATCTATGCGACTTCGTTTTTAATTGGACTAGTTAAGAGGTCATGGTCGCTACTCGGGGTCGATTGCGTCATAGCTCGAACCCTGATGATTTTTACATAAGATCTGTCGTGTATTAACGCATTCTATATCATTTGAGGTTTAAAATTCTTATGCTGATTTACTATTAAAGGCCGAATGGTTGGTTTGTCGCTAGCCTTGTACGCCAATGATTGCGGGTTCGACCCCGGTCCAAACCTGTGGATTTTCATGATGCAGAAAATCGACAGCGGTGATGTCGCATGATTATGCGGCATGCAGAAGATCCTTGAGAGCCTGTTTGGCGTGGGTGTTCTTGGCAAAGTTAAAATGCTAAGTACAGTTTCGCATCGCCAGAGCTCAGGGGCCTCCCTCTGGGAAGGAAACTTGGCGTCAAAATTACTTGCGGCGATTGGGATCTGCTCTATATGGTGCGCAATAAGGAGATATTCCAGTTTTCGGGAAATGTACTACGTCTGCAATGGTAAAACACCAATCCGCAGCTCATTAAAAGTAAAAAAAATGTACTATTAAAGGGTGTAGAGCGGAGTGTCACACAGTTCGATTGTCATTCTCATTACTTGTTCTTGGTTCAAAGTCACTGTCCATCCGCAATAGTAAGGTGACCAATCGTCCTCCTTTAGGGAGGATAGTGCTTCTTTTATAGGTTCTGTCCTTCCTCAAAAAGTGTCCTCCTTTTCAATATTTAAAAATGATCTGTTTATCTCTGTATTCAGAGATGAACCAAACATGTTTCCAAAATGTCGAAGAATGGTCTGAAACAAATATCACAGGAAATAACAGTTTTCAATGGTATTTTTGACTTGGTCTCAAGTAAAGTGGGCAGATATAGAAAATTACGTTGAGTTTTTATCAAAAGAAATGCCTGATAATAAAATCGATGACAATTGTCTGTTTGAAGTAGAAAGAAGACTGAATGTTCAGTTAAATTCTAATAAATTAGAACAATTGGAAAATCAACATGCTGAGAAATTGGCAAAATATGGGTGAAATTACATAAACCATTTAAAAAATGAACACATTCCATATGAAAGTGTAATTATTCTTGTTGAATTTACGTTGAGCTTCCCTGGAAGTAATGCACCAGTAGAAAGAGTTGTTTTCAGTTTGTAATGATTTTTGTGAAGTGACTAGTGAGAAATTAAAATCGAATGTTAATATTTTAGCTACAGTGTTTACCGTAAAATTCAGTATGAAGGATATTTTTTGCCCGAATTTTCCGATGCATTAAAAAATGGTACGCTGACAAAAAAATTATTTAATGGAAAAATACTCTTTTAAGATAATAATTAAAAAGAATTTAAGCGTAATTAACGTACTTTTGTTTAAATTAATAGAACGTTTCATTTTATTTAAGTTGTAATATTTTCTTGAATTTTTCGTCCTCCGTTTCATTGTAAAAAAAAATAACCACCTTAGCAATAGAGACTTCGTATTATTTTTAATTGCGACTGTAATAAAGTATTCCATTATGTCTCTTTTACCGGTGATTCAGCGAGGAATTTATAGGGATAGAAAATATACTAGGAAAGACTTAGAAGAATAAAAATATCGGTTTTTGTTATTCAATTTAAGAACTTTTCCAATTATAAAAGATATGAGAATTAAAATCGATTCCTCATCTGGTATCAGTCTTGCTGGATATGAATTGTCTTATTCACCAAAGAGATAAGTTTTATTGAAGAGGAAAAAAAGTAAAAAAAACTAACATTTTGAAAGGTTTATAATAAAGAACATTAGAAAGGTTTATAAAGGTAACTATAACATATTGAAACTTTTTGCTTTATATAGATAAAATATATAATGCAGATTTCACTGAAAAGGGTTGATTCTATAACTTTGATTAAATATGGTTTGCAAAATATAATGAAAATAAATATTTATCTTTGTTTCAAAAATCACGTTTTTTTTGAAATCTCCATCAAATCACGTGTATCGAAGACGCTCTTTAGAAATAAACCTGAAAAATCATAGAGAAAAAAAAAAACCAGACAAGAAAATGCAAACAAAGCTTTCATTTCTTTTTCTAAAACTTTGTTTCTGTGTGTCATTTTTAGCTGAGTATAACGAGAACTTTTTTAAGAACTTTGTATTGAATAAGTTTTGGATTTGTATACATTTCATCATTTAGATTTTTCTTATTTATGTTCTTGACGAAACGTGCTCATCATTTTCCTCACACCTGCAGTTTTCTGAAGAAAAAAGTCTTATCAGATAAGGCTTATATCTTTAAATAGCTATTTTGGAATCCATTTCCCATCCGAGGCAAAGGATAATTCTGGTAGGTTTTCCCTTTTTTCAAATATTTTATTTTAAAGTGCACTAAATATCTTACATGATTAGTATTATTTTTCTGCATTTTTCATGTACTTTTCGTATGATGGTTTGAAATGTGTTTGCCCAATATGTCTACTAAGTAAACGATAGAATTTGCATTTATTTGCCTGCGTATTAAATTATGTGTAAGGAAAAATTAATAAAAGGGAAATTGAGAAAATTTAACTTTTTTTATTCATAATCCTAATAATAAAGACCCATTGTTATGTTTTCCCCTTCTGATCTTTGGAACAATGCATTAACAAATTAGATTACTGTAAATTACAACTGCTTTTGATTTGATCCTTTAGAAACTAGCCTTAGGTCATTATCAGAAACTTATGCTGTATGCATCTTTTATAAAAGCTCATAAGTTTTTAAATTAGCTTTGAGTGAGCTATGGTTCCAAATCTGCTTTTAGTTATATGAGTTTTAGTGACAGATTGTAAGTAAATCTTCTCGTGAGGAAGCAAAGTGAACATGTCTCGTGACAAAGGAAACGTTAAAGTCACTTTATAATTCATTGAAAACATTGATTTTTATCTCTATACGTTGCCAGATGATAAATAATAAATTCCGTTGTGTATTTGAAAAGTGATCATTTTTTTACCATGTTGAGACTATATATATATGTATGCCCCTAATGTGGCCCGGGAGAAACATTTCTGAAATTGAGTCATTGTATTAACTGAGTTGAATTCGACTCCTTTACGGTACTAAATACCTGAAAAAAATCACTTTAAATCAGTTAGCAAAACGTATTTCAAGCCCCCCTCTTAATGGTATTTGATTTATTTTTTTATGAAGAAACCATGTTATAAGTAATGAAGTTCAAGGAATTCTTGTTAAGGATTCACATATAATTATTGAGACGAATGTATATATTTTTTAAATTGAAGTTTTCTCGCAAAAAATATCCTCAAGAGGAAGGATACTTTTGCATTATAGCTACTATTAGTGTCGGCAATAAATGCATTTATTTCACGAATATTAATTTAATGTTTTATTTAAGAATTTTTTTTTTGTAAATTATGTATATTTAGCGTTTTATAATGCATATCCATTTTTTAACGTTTTAGATTTGTTCACTTGCTTAAAAATCTATACTTATCGATAAATTTAGTATATGTTAAATGCAAGTAAATCTTTAAATCTTATTCTTTATTGTGTAGGATTTTCCTTCCATTTTTCATTAAAAAAGTATAAGAGTTATATCATGGACAGGAAACGAAATATGTTACTGTTGATTTCTAAGGAAGTTAGAATTAAATTATATGCACTTTAATATGGTAGATGCAGTTAAATAACTGTTATAGGTCACCGTTCGCTATAATCGAAGTATCTAGCTGCTTCCTATATCAAATATGCATATAATTATATGCATTATATGTATTTCTATTAGTTTTCATGAATAATTAGGAAAACATGATACTTTGTGGTATATGACATTTTATCACCGACTGGGTGATTACGGCCTAAATTTGTGAGATGCATGAATTAATGCATTATATTGTTGTGAGTACTGACTTGTTTTAAAACTTTTTTTTTTTGCACTTTTGATTTTTTAAATTTTTTTTCTTAAATTTACGTTGTTTAGAAACCGATTACAGAACCCCCTCCCCTCTCTGAGATCTTATTTTTTTAACAGATATTTTATAATGAAACTAACCTAACCAAAATATTCTGATACGTTTGAAATTGTAAAAAACTTATATGAACGGTTCTTCAGAATTTAAATCTTGTTTTTAACAGGTTTCTTAGTTATAGATGAGTACAAAGTTTTGCTGTAATTGAGTGCAAAGAATTATTTTGTCTGTATTCCACCAAAAACGAATCTTCTATCATAGTACCGCTGTCTTTAAAACAAAATAATTCGATATATTTCTGCTTGTTTGATTTGTCTTCCGGAATTAAAAAAAAAATTAATTCTCTTGAAAAATTCTACGTGAATATACATACGCATATACAGTGGGCCACAAAGTGTTCATACACTTGCAATTTCTTATAAAATTTAATGTTTTCGTCTAATAAAAATTAATATATTGTAATTGTAAGTTTTTACAATATCTGCAACTTGTTCTTAATGGAATGACATAATTATTTTTTTTAAAAATAATATAACTATTTTTTTAAAAAATTAATTATCAAAAGCTACTAAAATACGCCACAAAAGTCTTCGTACACTTCACAAAAATCTCAACTTAGCTTTAAGTATTGTACTCTTCTTTCTTAATTTAGTACTTAGTAGGATATCTTTTTAGTGTCACAACAAACTTTTAAGGGTCTTGGTATAGATTTAATCAATTTTTTGTAAATTTTGCATCGATTTTCCTCCATGCTCCTGTGATTAGTTTTTACTTCATTATATGTGTTTATATGTCATATTTTCTTCTTTTTTTTAAAATCAAATTCTCCCCAAATATGTTCTACTGGGCTAAATAAAGTGATTGAGAGGTGTTTTCAGACTTTGGGAACAGTTCTAGAGACACCAGTGGCGTACAATGAGAGCAGTGCACTCGGGGTCATTACCCTGTTAAAAAATTAAGTAGTCTCCAACATCCAAATTTCGGGGGATAATTTAAAATTTCTCTTTAAAATAATTAAATAGAGCTCATGATTCATAATATACCATGAAAAAAACCCAAATTATCTAATTCTGAGGCTCATTTACACCCACACGCCAGAATACTTCTACCTCCATGTTTTATTGATCCAAATAGATTCTTGGAATTTCGTTTCAGAAAATTCAAAATTGACAGCAAATTAATTGGGATGGCAGACAATTCAACAATTTTAGTTCCGATTAACCTATAATAGCTTGTAAATGAAAAAAATAAGGAGTTTAATCCCATGAATTTATGTGGAACAAGAACTCCTTCACTTCCATGCTGAAGTATGAAAGTGAAGGAGTTCTGGCGCGGGGGTGTAAATGGGCCTCAGAATTAGGTAATTTGGTATTTTTTCATGATATTATGAGTCATGAGATCTATTTAATTATTTTAAAGAGAAATTTTAAATTATCCGCCCGAAATTTGGATATTGGAGACTACTTAATTTTTAAACAGGGTAACGACGCCGAGTGCACTGCTCTCATTGAAAGCCACTGGTGTCTCTATAACTGTTCCCAAAGTCTGAAAACACCTTTCAATCACTTTATTTAGCTAAGTAAAACATATTTGGGGAGAATTTGATTTAAAAAAAAAGAAGAAAATATGACATATAAACACATAATATGAAATAAAAACTAATCGCAGAAGCATGGAGGAAAATCGACGCAGAAATTACGAAAAATTGATTAAATCTATACCAAGACCCTTAAAAGTTGTTGTGGACACTAAAAGATATCCTACTAAGTACTAAATTAAGAAAGAAATACAATATTTAAAGCTAAGTTGAGATTTTTGTTAAGTGTACGAAGACTTTTGTGGAGTAATTTTTTAGTAGCTTTTTGATAATTATTTTTTTAAAAAAATAGTTATGCTATTTTCAAAAAATTAATTATGTCATTTTATTAAGAATAAGTTGCAGATATCATAACAAAATTACAGTTACAATATATTAATTTTTTTTAGTCGAAAACATTAAAATTTATAGGAAATTGCAAGCGTATGAACATTTTTGTGGCCCGCTGTAGATATTAAAAACAGTAATTTATCTAAAATAAAAACAATGCTTTAGAAAGAGATAAAATAATACTTGAAATAAAATAGCGATACTCAATAGAAATGATTAAATACGAATATTTTTGACATTTTATCACTAAAAATGAATTAAAAAGTGTCGAAAAAGAAAGAAAAGGCATAGTTTTAGTTCAAAATAAATAATTAAAGCTAGTTAAATATTTTATTAATGGATTTCACTAGCAAACTTTCAGTCAGTAAAGACATCTTAAAAATCTACCCCTTTCATATTAAAATTATTAATAAAAGGATAACTTGCAACAACGGAGAAATTCAACGTTTTGTTCAGTTATATAAAATAAATTCACATATGTTCAGAGTAAAATTACATCATATTAAGCTGTTTTATTAATAATTATTTTAATGCAGTATATAGCATTCGAAATTCTGAAAATAAGCTAGTAAAAACAACCGAATTATAAGATTATTTTTCCAAACGATTTTTACGTTCAGAATGGAAGCTGGAGAAATTTATTATTTTCAATTATTTTCAAATATATAAATAGATTAAAAATCATTGTAGAATAAATGAGTAAAGGTTGAAAGCATTTCTAGAAGTGAGAAATAAAATGCTGTTTCTGAAGTCATGGAGTTCTAGTAATTATTCGAGACGAGAGACAATATTTTCCATATTATGGAAATGAATTTGTTCCTCTTATATATTGATGAAATAATCGCATACATGAATGAGTATTTACATTGCTCACACTTACAGTGGGCCACAAAAGTGTTCGTACACTTGCAATTTCTTATAAAATTTAATCTTTTCGACTAATAAAAATTTATATATTGTAATTGTAATTTTTTATGATATCTGCAACTTGTTCTTAATAGAATAACATAATTATTTTTTTAAAAATAGTATAACTATTTTTTTTGAAAAATTAATAATCACACAAAAAGCTACTAAAAACTTACGCCACAAAGTCTTCGTACACTAACAAAAAAAATCTTAGCTTTAAATATTGTATTTTTTCTTAATTTAGTATTTAGTAGAATATCTTTTAGTATCCACAATAACTTTTAAGCGACTTGGTATAAATTTAATCAGTTTTTTGTAGTTTCTGCATCGATTTTCCTCCGTTCTTGTGTGATTATTATTTTTACTTCACATTATGTATTTATTTGTCAAGTTTTCTTTTTTTACATCAAAATCTCACCTAATATGTTCTACTGGGCTAAATAAAGTGATTGAGGAGGTGTTTTAATAATTTGGGGACAAAATTACTAAGACCCCAGTGGTGTAAATTGAGAGCAGTGCGTTTGGCGTCATTATCCTCTTAAAAAATGGTCATTTCCACTATCCAAATTTTGGGCGGATAATTTAAAATTCATCTTTAAAATATTTAGATAGAGCTCATAATTCACATTATCAACAAAAAATACCAAATTATCTAATTCTGTGGCCCCCACGCAAGAACACTTCCTCCTCCATGTTTTAATGATCAAACCAGATTCTTGGGATTAAGTTTCAGAAAATTCAAAATTGACAGCAAATTGATTGGATATCAGATAATTCTCAACATTTTGAGTTCCTATGAGCCTATAATAGCTTGTAAATGAAAAAAATAGGGAGTTTAATCCCATGAATTTATGTGGAACAAGAACTCCACCAACTCCATGCTTCAGTATTGAAGTGAAGGTGTTCTGGCGTGGGGGTGTAAGTTTCATAAGGGAGGAATTTCACGGGAATCATATGATACTGATTATAAATAAGATAATACGTAGCAATAGTTAGTGGCAACAGATTCCATTTAGAAATCTTTCTGTTGCTTTCTAAGAGAAATTTAATCTCAGAATAACAAAATGATTTGTTAGTAACTACAGCGAAAGAGGATAATTATCTTATATATAAATTTGAATGTTTACATATTTATTCGTAACTTTAGCCCACATCGTTGGGATCACATCTTTCCAAAATTTCGCAAGGTACTGATATTTCAAAGGATTCCACAGGAATAAATGTTTTAAGAGAAACTTTGTAGCGAATTTTTTAAAAATACCTCCTTATTTAAGAAGTTGTTTATGTACGTATGTGCAAAGTCACCAAATGACGTGATAGCATCTGGTAGTGGAAACCCGTTCCCACTAATATTAAGAAAAAGATTACGGCATTTGGCGACATCTTTTGATTTGACAACGAGGGTTTTTAATAACGGGTTTTGTTGAAAACGACTCTACGGAATTCCCATTTTTGAACTATTATTCTTTCAGACCTGAAAATTGTCGAAAGTGTTTCTTTTATTAAGTAGAGATCTGTTGTGAGAATTTACTTTTCAGCAATTCACTCCCTAGGAGTGGGAGTACGGGAACGTAAAATATATATATAGGGTATCCGGGGTAAGGTATCCAAAAGTAATAGTTTATTATTACGGAGCTACCCATCAGAATCTAATAAACTGTTCATCCGTGGATTGGAAAAATCTCCTTAGATTATTTGGGTCTAGTCGTATTGGCCGCTCGTGAACGCATTATTCGACAATCGCAGACGATAAACTTTTTAGACTGATTTCATTAATAAAGATGTGAACAGTAAAAGGTGCAGTGCGAACTTTGCTTACGGAATTTAAATCAGTCACGCTTGTACAGCGGCGTGTTTTTACAGAATAGAATGTCGACCCTCCGACATCAAAATCTACCCACCAAATTGATCTTTAATATTAACGTCGCACCAATTTTGGTGACGGACCACGTAATTTTGAACCATGGTCAAGTGACGACCCACCAATGGGAAAGAACTTTAAAGGAGACGGGAACGTGGTGTCTCAAACTGGCAGGTATCCTTAATTTTTCGTGTAGAAAACTTAAGGATACCTACCTTAAGGATCGTGCGCGTGATTCATTTTGTAGGAGTCCTGATAAGTTCATTAGGCAAGCCAGTAG
Organism: Trichonephila clavipes; assembly: GCA_019973935.1. Taxonomy (NCBI): domain Eukaryota; kingdom Metazoa; phylum Arthropoda; class Arachnida; order Araneae; family Nephilidae; genus Trichonephila; species Trichonephila clavipes. The sequence goes on along the minus strand of BMAU01020542.1, from coordinate 14,363 downwards.
TGACATTCATTCCATTATGTTCGAACTCGTTGCTGTACACGCGTGACTGATTTAAATTCTGTTAACCAAAGTACGCACTGAATCTTTTACTTTTGCGTCCACATCTTTACTAATGGAGTCAGTGTAAAAAGTTTATCATCTGCGATTGCTGAATATTGCATGTACTTATGGTCGATTGGTCCAGACTCAAAAAATTTCGGAGAGTTTTCCATACAATGTATGAACAGTTTATTACATTCTGATGGTTAGTTCCGTACAAATAAGTCATAACTTTTGGTTACTTTAAGCACGGACACCCTGTATGTATTCCATTTTAGAAACTCAAGTCCTGTTCTTTTTAAATCAAGAACAGGGGTGCTATAAAAATCAAGTCATACATTATTATGAAATGATTTACAAAACGGATTGATAACGGCAAGTATATTTATAAAGTTCTATCATGATAAATGCTATTTTTTCTGATTGAAGCCTTGGAACCCCATTCAAGTGAAAAACTTGCAACAACCTATTAGAGGTTGTTAGGGTTTGGGTGGTTCGAGTGGCAAGATCAGCCACAACAAGTTTTAAACTCAATTTACTTAATCAACACAACTAAAGGTAGGAAATGCATTTTGTAAATAATTAAAAGGGCAGTTTCACGGCTTAAGGCTACTAACATATAAATATAATTTACTCCACTTACTCTTGGAGCAATCTTGATTTCTTCACTAGAATTCACTGTAAATATCTTTCTTAATTATACGACCCACAGTCGTAACAATAGTTCACAATTTTAATCACTTTTAATCCCCAATTATAAACTATCAGCCATCCATCGACTAACATCGTTTACCTAAATGCCAACGCATAAATAGAACAACTCATTTGAATAAATCAAGTCTTCTTCTTCGAGGGAACGTTTTCAAAAGAACTAACAGTTAAAAAGAATAATTTTACTCCTAAAAGATTAATAAAAATTCGTGAATAGACCCGTTACAAACTTATCTCGTTGTGCGGATAGAATCTAAAACATCTAAAAAAAATCCTCGCCGAGTACTAATACGGGATTTCATTATAAATGAGAAGAATAAAGATTCACTGCCAACAAATAGAATTTTAAAAATAATAATCGATCAAAAGTTCTGGCCTAAGGCACTGAATCACTTAAATTTATGATAACTTAATTTGAAAATTTTTAAAATTTCTTGGCATGTTTCACTTGTTGAAATGATTTCACGAAAAATGTCAAACCAATCACCAATCAGTTTTTAATGAGTCACATGAAACGAAACTTAACGTTGGGAATTAAAAGACAAAAATTTCTTTTTATTTTCTTATTTGACGCTTTTTCGTTTCGGGAATAATTACTGAAATACAACTTGCATAGTTTCTGAAATTTTCACGTCATTCAAGGTAAATAAAATAATATAGTATTCTGTAATAAAGTAGAATTATATTTTTACTAACAGTTCAGCAATAAACTTTCCTTGTGTTTGTACAACTCAGATAATAGCATAATATATTTTGCATAAAGTTGTTAAAAAGTACTGTAAAATTTTCTTAATAAAAAGTCATGTAAATATTTGGTCAGTGTACGAATATATATATATATATGAAAGGAAGAAACAAATAACAGTTGAACTTCCCTGGTAAATTCATAAAAAGGTTACGAACACAAAATATATACATTTAAAGGCGTAGGTCTACTAGACTCGGGGCTAGGGTCTCAATAGGATCATGATTTGAATAATTTTAATCATCAAATTTTATTCCCAGTCATCTCCGAAAAGCTCGGAATTTAAAACTGCAGTGAAAATATGAAAATAGTTTAACACGAAACTGAGAGGGGAGGAGACAGAAATATCTTTCGTGTTAAAGGATATTGCAAACAAAAAAACATATCTCAACAAAATTAAGTTTATTAGAGAAAATTTTATTTTATTAAATATTCATGCATTTCATTAAAGTCATTGAAACACTCACAATACCTTCATGAAATGTAACACAAAATCATCAAGCTTTTAGAAAAACAAAACCTTTAATGAGTTTCTGGAAAATAATCTAATATTTTACTTTGTATTGCCTTTTTTAGCAAAGAGTTGTCAACAAACATTTCGATGTTGTCCATTTTAATATTCATTTCACCATTGGAACGTGCTTTCAAATAACTGAACATACTTTTCATGATGTTCCTCATTTCGGTTTACGTGGGAATAAAGAGATGCATTATTACCACCGTCGGAATCTGCATCAATGATACTTTTGAGCTTTGAACCAACTCCTAAATGTTTTAATCTACTTTAATTAGGACTGTATACACATAATTATCTACTGCAACGAATTCTTCTGACGGTACTGTAGGAAGTCCCATTCGGCTGGTGTTTTCCGTGCTTTGTTCATTCCCAGAAGGAAATTCTTTTCATGTTCAACTATTTTTGTTTCGTGTTAAAAGAAATAAAAATGAGAAAATGCATAATAGTTTGTCGGGATTATTTCGTGTTAACCGATATTTCATCTTAAGCGTTTTCGCGTTAAACGTATTCATTGCATATGCCAGTTGACAACAGTGTCAAAACTTCATTGGTATGTAGTCCGTTATCTGTGTCTAGGTCTAAACCTATCACCATACGGCATCATTTAGTCGAAAGTTGGCAGTTGGTTTGTGAGGTTGCGACATTTATTCGTTATGGGTTACCATTTGTAAAAGTACACTCATGGACAAAAAATTAGCGTACCAAAAAGGAATCGTCAAAATGAAACGAAATTTTACATACGTAATGACTACTTTGATATAAGTAAATGATTAGAAAATCAAAGAAAAATGATAATTTATTTCAGAGAAAAGGCAAAAAAGAACTGAGGATTTAATACCGTGTTGAACCCCCTCTAGCGCGAATGCACGATGCGATACGATCGGGCATTGAGGCATAAAAGTTCTGTGATGTCTTGAGACATTTCGTTCCATATTTCCTGTAACCTTGCCTCTAGTTCCTTCAAACTCGTGGGATGCCCAACTCGCCGTCCCAAATGATCCCAGATTTGCTCGATTAGAGACAGATCTGGGGATCAATCGAAACCAGGAAGAGTAGTAACAGTGCGGAGACAGTCTTGTGACACCCTTGCCGTGTAAGGCTGAGCATTGTCTTGTTGAAAAGTGGCTCACTTGGGAGCCGTTGCAAGAGTGGAAACACATGTGGTTGCAGGATGTCATGGACATACCATTGAGCTGTCTATGTTCCACGGATCAATACTATGGGTGACCATGTATTGTAGGCAATGGAACCCCATACCATCATACCAGCTGTGGGAGCGGTGTGTTGCTGTAAAGAAAATGCAGGATTGAGGCGTTCATTGTGGGGGCTCCACACACGAACACGATTGTCATCATAGCTGAGATTGAATCTGGATTCGTCGCTGAAGATGACCTGGTTCCATTCCGATGCAGTTCAATTTCCTCGTGCGCGGCATCACTCGAAACGAATGCGTCGATGGGTGGGCGTCAGGGCTGCTCACGTAATGGGCGTATCGATCTCAAATGTCCTTCAGCAAAGTGCGCTTCGTATGGTTCGAGAAGATACAGGGGCCCCTAATGAAGGTGCTACCTGTGGCTGGATGGCGGCAGATGAAGAAGTTGAGTGTACGCGTGCATTTCTTACGATATGGCGGTCTTCTTGACGACTGGTCTTTCGAGGGCATCCTGAGCCTGGTCTTCGTGTAAGACATCTCTCGGATCCACTGGTCCCAACACCTTCTCACAACAGAATCAGAGCGGCCTAATTGACGAACTACTCGCCTAGCTGACTACCCAATTTCATTATACCCGATGATTCTCCCCCTCTCAAACTGCGACAGTAAATGATTCAAGCACACTCAAACAAGCTTTTTGGTTACCTGTTTCATACTCCAGGGAGAACGACATTAAACACCCTCTACCGGCTATACGTAATGCAAAATCACGCCGCATTTAATCAATCGTTTGCATATCTCTCCGACATGTACCTTCATGCCAAGTTTCGTTACGGTCCAATTATTTCTTGGTGGTAATTTTTTTGTCCAAAGGTCACTTGAGGTTTTGTGGGACATAATTTTTGCATAGCTTCCAGTGCCTCAAAATTTATAAAACGTTACCTTCTTTGACGAATATTTTTTTTCATTTTAATGTTCTTTTTAGTTACAATTAAGACTTCATTCATTATAAACAAACTAGCTTCATGGCCCGGCGAATTGTTCGGGCTTTCTCTACTTTATAAATTTTCCCTTTCCTTCAAAATCAGCATTTCAATAATCTTTTCAAAATGACTTCCCCCCTCCTTCCCTCCACCACAGCCCGATGTTAATTGGGCTTTTACCAATTTTGGTATTATATAACCCAAAATTCTTTGTTTCTTAATTTTTTTTTGCTTCTTTTTCTTTGTCAGACAAGGTTTTTTTTCTCCCAGCGTTGCATGAACATTTTAAATGCATAACATATTATCATGTAAATTCCCCTTCCCTTCGCTATCGGGGCTCTCAGTAAGTGAACGATTGAGACTTTAATATTCACTCACTCACTTCGCAACTTTTTAGGCCCCGGAAAGGAAAAATGTACCATTTTTAAAAATAGTTGTATGTTGAAAAAGAAAAAATTGATTTACGATAATAACAAAATTTCACAACTGTGTGTTATCATTGAGTTAAAATTTGTGAGCATTTTTGAAATGTTAGATAAACGGGAAAAATTTCATGCAATTATTTTTATAAATGAAGAAGTTATAAAAATTTTGGATTTGATGATAGTGGTTATTAAATATTTAAAAATTTGAGTGTCTGTTAAAAATTCATAAAAAAGTTTTTCTGCAATTTTACTTTTTAAATCACAAACTCTAAAAGATCGTAGTATAGAAGTTTTTAAAAATCATTTTCATATAACATCGATATTGATTCCTTTTAGAAAAAAATCATAAAATGTGTAAAGTATATTTGTTTTGTTAAAAAAAAACAAAAAAACATACTGCATCTTGTCATAAATAAATTATCTTCCCAATTCATGCAATGGTTTTTTGATAAATGAAGAAGTTATAAAAAATTTGAATTTGATAAGTTGTAATGAAATATGTAAAATTTGAGTATTTTTAAAAATTCGTAAAAAAACGATTTTGAAGCGGTGTTTTCTGACATTAATTTGATTAATCCAAAATTATAGACAGGCGTGTAAAGCATTTTAGTAAAACAAATAATTAATTTCTGGTAGTAATGAAATAATAGAAATAATGTGCTATGCGCATATTTTAAAAAACAAATATATTATTTTGATATTACAGAAGACATTAGCCATTTTCTATAATAGTAATTAATAAAAGCGAAAATAATTAATAAGTAATAATAAAAAATGCTATTGAAGCGACCAACAACGTTGTTTTTTTCTGAACGTTTGAGACGTTTGATTAATCATTTAAATATATATAAGTTATAAAAAACAGTATGTGGGAAAGCATATATATAGCGGCATACAGCAGGCTCATTGTGGGGATTTCTTGGACAGAGTTTGTTTATACGTAGATATTTTTAACGGTTTTATCATATAGTTTTTCCACATGTGCTGGAAAAATCGCGCTGGGAGAGCGGCTGCAGCCGTGGATAAATTAACTGAAAAAAAGAGGTGGCTTTACTACTTACTGTGATTTTTAACCTTTTGCAAGCTGCCAACAGCAATAAAATGATATTTTTGTTCTAATTTTCATATACACTACATGATAAAAAACATTTTGATTGTTACATAATAGTAGTGAAAGTGGTTTTATCATACTCTTTCTGAGTTTTATACTCTGTTTATTTTGGTTTTTTCCTGAAGGATTCTGCAAAGGGAAGGTTGGCGCAATTTTAACCCCCTTATTGGTCACCTAAGTCCCGAAATTACAACCTGACTCACCTTCAGTTCTTCTTTTGTGATTTCTTTTTATTTTCTCTATAATTTTGTTCTTCATGTTCAGCTTTTATATTTTATTAATCTATAAAATACATATTTCTTTCATATATATTTAAACACGTATCTGGAAAAATCATTGAAAATTATATAAAACATTTTAATATTTTAATGAAGTGTTTAAAAATTATTTAAACACGTATCTGACAAAAAATTGTTATCTTTAAAACGATTATTTGTCTTGCATCTTTACCATTTATCTGTAATGTGTAATGAATTGAATACTGCTATAAATATCAACTTAATGTAAATGATGACAGCAGCGAAATTTGCCTTTTTTCAAAAACCGTGAAAGAGTGACACTCTCTATCGCGCATGCGCGAGGAAAAGCTTTCCCCGTATCCTCAGAGTTGAAGCGAATAACTTTGGCACAAAACAGAGCTTCGCATGAAATATTTAAAGAAATTTTTAAAAGCATGATTTTTAAAGTGTAATGCAAACTTAACACATCGATTACCGCAAACAACAGTAATTTTTAAACAAAATAATTGAAACAAAAAAATAATGCTAAAATATTTCTCGCAAAAGGAAAAAACGAAAAATATATTTCTTTTTTAAAAACCGTAATTTTAAGCAATGTTTTCTATCTTGTTCAGATTATGAATAATATTGTTCTACACAAGGAAAAAAAAAGTTTCGCGTGAAAGGATTATTTTTATAAATTAAAAGTTATTAAGTATTTAAATAAAATTTTAAGTACTTTTGAAAAATCTCGTAAAAAGAAAAAAAAGTTTTGACATTTTATTTTTTCAAATGACTGAGGATTCTAAAACGAAAAGCATGAACTTTTTTTGTGTAACATACCTTTTCAGTAACATGAAAAGAAAATGCAAGCGGAACGATTTAGAAATCACATTTTTAAAAAGCATCAAATTTGACTCATTTTAGAAAAAAAATCGTAAAAATGAAAATATCATTATTTTTGTAAAATGGGTTCTAAAAAGTATCTCTCTCTCTCGCGGCGAAGTAAATGATCTTTCGATTCTGTAATTATTTTTTTGTCTGTGTGTCATAAAAAAAAATTGACCGTGATTTTAAAATGTCTGGGAAAGTAAAAGGTCGAAAATTTGGAACTTCGCCGACGGGCAGAAAAAAAGGCAATAATTCTGTGTTTAAGGTTTTTAATTAATATCTTTTTAGCTAATTGGAATATATAGAATAAATGATAAAAACAGTTCCTCAGATCATTCTCGAAGCTTTTTGGAACCGCTCAGCTGGACTTCTGTGTCGTGCGGTTCGTGAGAAGATACACCTAGTTTCAAAATCGGTCGCATGGATGATACGTTTGTTTACCTACACGAATTTCAATAGTGTAGATTAATAGTTCAATAGAAAAAGAAAAGTAAAAAAATATAGTTGGATAAAACTTTTGTGGACACACTTTCATTGCATTGATTTTAAAAAAAAAAGGTTGAAATTTATTTCTACAATTGTATGAATAAATCCAGTTAGCTCAATGCCAAGAAAAAATAAAGTTAAACATGTTTTTTTTTTTTTATGTTTGTAGCTTTCATTTATTTCTGTTTATTTCCTAAATCATTTTTGCAAAGAAATTATGAAGAGAAAAGAATGGTGAAAGAAAGGAATGGAACCAAGAATACCTCATTTCTATAAGGGGCTGAACAAAGAAATTTTTTCCAACCAATAAAAAGAGACTATCTTGCCATGTTTTACACTAATTACAATCTAACTTATTTTTAACTGGTCATGGTAACTTTAAAGCTACTTGAACAAATTTAATTTTTGTTCATCTTCCTGTGATTTGTAATGTTGGAGGCAAAGGAAAATGTATGACATGGAACATTGCTCCTTTCAGTGTTCCAAGTTTTGAAAGAACAAAATATCCTTAGACTGGCTATAATATAAATTGACGTCCTCGATCTTCAACAACTTATTTCCACCTGGAAGTACTTTCAACAAGTTCTGTGTGAACGTTGTTATAAATATTCTTAATCCTTCTCAAAACCATAATTTTTTTTCCTTTTTTTTTGTGATGTGTGATGGCATACTTACTTCTGTGAGCCCGTGTTATACTTTGTGGTGCACAGGGATTTTGTAACTGTTTTTAACAATAAATGTTTTTTTTTTACATATTTTAGGTATTCTGTCTTTTTTTGAGGGGGAGGGATAGTACCTTGTGGGTTTTGGAACTGCATATTTGACATAATTTTTTAGATTCCTCATAAATCAAAATTTTTGTTCTGTTTTTAATATGATTTTTAAAGTGTGCATTTGATAAAGTTTAAAGCTTAAAAAAAGCAAGAACAATTTTTGCTGTGGAATTATTGTAATTCTAAATACTTTAATGTATGAACAAAAAATAAACAAATTAAGAAGCAGTTAACTCTCTTTTTTTGTTTTACTCATAAATTTTGAAAGACTTACAATGGATCCTACATTCTTATATAACATTAAAGTGGAGAGATTCTTGTATTTTGTATACCTGTGAATGAGAGATAAATTTAAAGATCATCTCTTATTTTTTAATATTTTTTTTTTTATTTTAAATTTAAGACAATTTAAAACACTATTTTTTTATTCATCATATTAAAAAATAATGTGATCAAAACCCCAAAGTTATTTGGAAAAAAATCTCTCAGAGTCTTACGATCCCTGTTTCATGGAAAATAAAGATTTAATTTCTGCTCCTTTATATTGACGCATTCTGAAATCTGAGAAGCAGAAATAACACAAATGCTTTATTTTTAAATCAGACGGTTTATTTTTTGGCGTTTGCTCTATTCATAAAAAGTACTCTACTGCTGTTTTTATTTTTACTCAATATCAATTGTTATTTTGGAAGTGGTTTATGATCATTATTTTTTTTGTCAGTACTTCGAAACTTAAAACTGAAAAATGCATTTTTAGTTTTGAGTTCTTCTACAAAATATTTTTTCAAAGTCTCTGTGAAAATGATATATAATTAAAGATTAAACCACATTCATAACATCGTTATTGAAAAAGTTTTTTTTTGTGATTTTGTACATTACAGTAGCATAGAATTAGAAAAGTAGATCATTTCTTTCATCCTTTTAACATTTACATCGTTATATAACCCATATAAAATATTAATAGAGTATTCTCTAAATCCGAACTGAGTCAGGAAATTAATGTTAAATTAGATGTCGTAAACATACCTTGATCATGATTTAAAACTACGAACCTCGTCGCCAATAGATCTCATATTGCATCTAAGATCATTTTACAAAACAAATAACCAAACAACTAAATCTACACAAAAAAATCCTGTTTGTGTGTGTGTGTTTAATATAAAATTCACACTGACACTTACACTTTTATTGCTGAGAGAATAATTGTTGGATTTCAACGCGGTTTGCGCAATAAAACGTTTTCTAACATTCTGTATTAGTTTTTAAAAAATTGGATATTTTAAAGGGTGAATTTTTGAATGACAGCTACTGTCTCACCATAAAGAGTTAAAAAGTTTTCTTAAAAATTGACATAATTCAATAAAATTTAAGAGGAAAGAATTCTACGTTATAATATAACTACTTCATTTGGTTGACTTATGAAACAATAAAAAAATTTTTATAGTTTTTATAAAAAAAAAAAATATTACAGCACTAATTTTGAAAAAATTCTTTAATACGTTCAATGAAATATTAACGCATTTCATCATTTTCAATTTATTGCGATATTAAAATAGAAATGACGCTAGCAGTGGTAAACTAAAGAATTACGACTATTTGTTTTTATAAAAACAATATTTATTCTTAAAAATGCATTTTAAGAGTTCAATGCCTTTACTAACATTACACCGTTAAAACATTTTTCAACCAACGTTGGCATCATTTTTCACATGATTGTCTTTTGTTATGCTATTCTACCTCGACGAATTTCGTTTGTATGCTCTTCATTATTTCCTTTTTGTGCTGTATTTTAAATCTTACGAAAAGAACAAATTTTTCTTTCCTCGATACTAACGAGAACAAAAATATCGAACAATATCTTGTAACTCCAGGCAACGTTCTAGTTTCTGGTATCTTAACAAGTGTGGCTTAGTCATTGTGTTAGTCTTAGATAGCACTGGAGCTATTTGGTAAGTTATTTTCTCTATTGCTTTCCAATATATTTATTTCATCTAACGACCTTGTATAGCAAATAGCCATAGAAAATATGTTGGAAAATAATGTTGATATAAAAATAAAGCATAATAATTTATGTCGCGGTATTATAAAGTTTTTCAGGTATGTCTGCTTACTTTTTTCTTTCTTTGATCTTACAGGATCAAACCTGAAACATGCTGAGACACGCCTTTTTCCTGTTATTCGCCTGTATTCCCTGTATTACATGCCAGTTGGTTATCGGAAATTGTCCTAGAATGAACAGATTTATAAAAGATCTGAACTATGAGAGAGTAAGAGATTCTTTTGTACCAGATGAATTAAAGTAGCCAAAACATACAGATAAATAATTTTAAAAATTCTAAATTGCTATAAAACCTCATATTGGTTGCCCCGAAACTCAACCTCACACAGGTGAGGGGTAGAAGGGGCGGTTATATCAGTTCTGGAGAAAAAATTCCATATCACTTGAGTAAGTGATGACTAGTCACCCAACCGGTACAGTGGTTAGCGACGCTGACTGCAATGCCGTAGGGACTGGGTTCGAATCCCGGAGAAGACAGGGATGTTTGTAAATGTATAGTGCCTTTGCAGCAGGGGGTACTCTAAATAGCCGTCGAGCCGCAAGTCCTCTCGTGTGGTTGGTGGAAAGGAAAGAGAGGTGGGAGGTCCCTGACCACCACCAGGGTTTTCTCCCTCTAAATTGGGTGGGGGAACTGAGCAAAAACGTACTGTCACCTGCATGATGCTCAAGGCTAAGGATAACGACAGGCGTAAATTCTAGCCCTTAGCCGTGATGAATTTCGCGAGACTCGACCTGACTCCGTCAGGCAGGTGGCATTAGTCACAACACACAAGTGATGACTAATTTTACATTGGTTTTCAAAATTAAAAGAATGCTCAGATTTGGTCAATTATCTCTAAGACTACATGACAGGTTTCAATGAAATTTGGTATGTACATAGAGGGTTGACATTATGCAAAAAATAACTATTCAACAATTATAATACACTCGCATGATCGTGCGTAACACTCATTGCAGTTGGTACATATGAACGAACAGTTGTAAAACAGAATAAAAATTACTTAATATGGAGTATGTTACCCTCTTACAAAAATGCAGGTCTTCACACTATGATTTTATTCCGGGAATAAGGGATTTTATGAGTTCCTGTGGCAACTAATCCCACTCGCCTTTAGCAACTCTGTTTTCAGACCTTGGATGGTTCTCGGAGGAGAGTAGTAATTGCAGTCCCAAAATGTCTCAAACATGCTCTATAAGAATGCAGGTCTACAATCTACCACCTTATTCCACCATCTAAACATTGGCGATAACTTATTTTTATTATATGAATTTTAATATTACCGATTGCTGCTAAAAAAGCATCTAGAAATTTAACGAGGTGGGCTGGCGAACGAGAGCCGGAGTTTGACACATTCGCTTATAAATCTTGTTACTTGACAAGATCTGCCCAAATACCCTTATATGCTTATTATTCAACACACAAGATATGCATGTTTGTTTCGAAGTAGTATTTTTACATTTCGTTCAAAGTTTTCATGAAATTCTATGCAATATGTAAATTCTCTTAATTTTGAACACCAGTGTTCTTTTGAAAATGTTCCTAATTGACACTTTCTATCACACCATTAAATATTGTGACTATAAATTTCACAATTGTACGTTGAGGTTTTCATTTATGTGATCTTACATAGCCGTTCTATTAATCACAGCCACAAGTGGGACAAAATACGTTGCTGATTTAGTAAAAAATAATGTGGTTTGAGTCAGAATTTGAGCAAATAATGTTACCTAACTTTGGGTGTCACCTAACTTTCAAGTGTACGATCCACGTCATGACCATGGTTCAAAATTACGTGGTCCGTCGCCAGCCCTCGTGTAGCTGAACAATTAATGACGTTAATATTCAATTAAATCAATTCACAGAGACAATCTACCGAAAACCTATGTATTTCAATATTTAAATGCCTTTATTCAGGTTTTGTGGAAGCTGAGAGGTAAAACGACTATATGTGGTAATATAACGGTAGCTAATGAATTCATGTTTGTCATATTGAAAAAAATGTCATGTTATATTAGGAACTAATCAGAATAGGCAGTAACGGAGATCTTAAAGTAAAGTTTAGAAAAAGGAATGTCAGTAATTTGGTTTTAAAAATGATATACCTGTTATTTATCTTTAATTATGGAAGATCTCAAGAAAGTTTTTAATTGCTTTCTCAGAGGGAGGAGTTTCAGCGCTTGTCCAATCTCTAAAAATAAAAAACAGAAAAAGAAAAGAAAGATTGGGATAGAGATACTACTAAAAACCGCGGAGATATAGGCTTAAACTTTTAAGATTAAGTCAAATGTTGAAAATTTATTATTGAAGCAACAGATTCAACACCCATTAAAAACATTTGTTGGTCGCTCAAGTTATTTTATGTATTAATTATTTCACGCTATATTAATTAAATTTTAATTTAATCAATTTACATGTTGCATGTCAATTCATGTACTTTAAGTTTTAAACATTCTCCTAACTACAGTTAGAATCATAGAACTTTAAAGTAGTGCCATACTAGCTGTTAAAAACATTTAAGCTGATAAATTTGCAAAATTTAATATTTAGTAAGTAGTCTACACACACATAAAAAATGGCAATGAGACAAAAAATTGGGAACCTCTGTTTCTTTAAAGAATCAAATGTTCACCTTCTAACTTTTTTTTAAACGAATCGGAAATGTATCCCAATTGTGCTCAAGGATTGCTAAAAGCAGGGGAAGAAATAGGTTTAGCTAGTTATTCATGGAAGGCCCATTGACCGAGTGGTAGCGTATTGCGCTTTCACACCGCAGGTCCGTGGGTTCTATCCTCGGGCTGCGAAAGGTCGATTCAGCCTTTCATTCCTCATTGGGTCGATGACATCAAGCTTGCTTGGTAACTAAAAAGGGGGTTTCACTTCAGACTGATCACCTGATCGGGATATCTGCTTATGTCCCTCACGCCCAATGATCCCGTATACCGAGATGGGAACAATAGGTCTTGGCCCTCATGGGTTATTGCTCCACTGAATTTAGTTTATTTATTCATGACTTGTCAAGCTATCACTTTAAAAAGATGCAGAGCCTGTATTCGTGTGTAAAAGCCAAGCATTTCGAACGATTAATTCATTAAAGTATTACATAAATATTTTCCGTTATTGTTTTAATTTCAGTTACGCACACTTAAAATGGCGTTTTTGAAATAAAAGTCAATTTGTAAAGAAAATTGGCAATAATTGATTATGGATAGAAATGTACCGAGTGTATTGGTACCCATTTTTGAATTTTTCACTAAAATGGTCGTATTTTTGAAAAAACTTGCGTATAGTAAGTAGTATGCAAAATTTTTCCTTTTTATCAACATCCCCAGTTATGATATCATTTTCTCTAACCTCTCAAACTACGTTAATTTTAACTAAACCAATTGAGTGTTTTCTTCCACGCGCTTGTGACTGTGATTATCACGACTATGAAAGATCACGTTAGTGAAAAAATCACTTTGAAGAGTTGTGGAATTTGCGGTCACATTATCTAAATGATGTGACGGAGGGTATCAACAAAGGTGTTTTTAAAGGTGGATGTTCTTGAGAGAAGCAAGTAATATAATTTTTTTAAAGTCAATTCTACTTAGGGTACATCAAATTTTTATTTTTATTTTAGTTTCATTTCTTTTATTAACAATTACAAATTAATATAAATATGTATATACATGTGATAGAATCACGATATAAAAGTGACTAAATAGAAAGCAATTTTAATTGCATTTTTTATTTTCCTTTCTATGTATGGTGTTGAGATATTTTTTTTTTGTTACGATTTATTCATAAATTAAATTTAATTATTCTAATAAAATAGTAGAGTAAAAAGAGAAATCACATTCAGAAATTAGGCCTTCCCAGGTGGCATTCGAGCCCATGATCTTTTTGATTAGATGCATTAGATCCAACGCTATCCATTGCGCCACAGGGTCACAATAAACGATTCTCCCTTTCTATAAGCTGTTTTCTATTATTTTTGTTTGTTACTGTTTACTGTTTCACCAATAATGAATTAATATTTGAAAAGTGCCTTCCACTGCAAGTTTAAAAATGTATTTGAACTTCAATGGCTAAATAGAAAGTATTTTATTCAAAAATTGAAACCCTGAACACACACACAAGATATATTTATATATATATCTTGTTCAAATTAAGTGATAAAATAGAAAGCGATTTTAATTGCTATTTTCCATTTTCCTTTCTATATATGATGTTGGACTTTTTTTTGTTTTGCTTTTCTTGTTTATATATATA